>JABMIG010000126.1:0-222945 GCA_013187285.1 Cyclotella cryptica | reverse complement strand
TATTGGGAGATATCCCTCATCTCCTGAGAAATTAAGGATATCTTTCAGTTTACCCTAGAGTACTACTGTAGGGTAGATAATTGGCCTATGTCAACGTCCAGACTTCAACTTCCTGCATTGATTTTTGTGTATCTCATAAGTTGCATTGATGTCCGGTCTATGGCGTCTACTTTTGACTGTAGAACGTTGGTGCACCCCGTGTTGGTGTGCATCGTTCAATTTGGTATGAGCCTATGGTAGATCACTTGACATTCAAGGATGTCATTGTATTGGTCAGCACAGAACAGAATTTTTGTGTTCAGCCTGCGTGCTATGGGCGTTTGATGGGCTGTGGGTTAAGTCCCACCAGGGAGCGGGTACTGACGTCAAGGATGAATGCTTGATGGTCACCAACTCCATATCCTATGGGCATGGGCAGATATTACTGATCTCAATGTCTGGTATCGTCCAAATAGTGTCGATAGGGCGGGGGCCCCTAAAATATGCTGCCAATAATTCTTTGCCAGTAAATGCAAGCATGGATTCTTTGAGATCAAGCTCTGGTGTTGAGACTAAGGCACGCCCCAGACGGCTCCGATATAGATCATTGGCATCAAGGCAAACCACGGCCTTCCTGGCGCCAGCTGGTAAGCAGTTGGATGAGATCCTGCTCAAACCATTTACGTGGACAAGTGGTATCCTTCTTAGCTATGGTGAGGTAGGCTCGGTGGAGTTGGTAGGATGAGTGTATGTGTGTGGGAGGATTCTTGCACGGGTTGTAACCCACTAGTATCATGGTCATGTGGCCCTCTTTGCCAATGAAGATCATGTACGACCATCTGGCCAGTCCGGTGCTATCCATGCCTGAGAGATCGGGTCGGAGAGGCTGGCAGGTCCCCGTGCGCCACCATCCCTGTGCCGCCTTCCATTCTGCATCCCAGGGAGGTTGCGAAAGGATGGGAAATATTTCCTCCAATTGCTTCTGTGAGAGTCTCTCCTCCGTCAAGGAGTTTCCTGAGTCCCTGGCGTCGGTTGTCTTTATGCTTGAAGTTAATCTTATGTTTGTTGAAGGCAAAAAGTTCTACCTCCAGGTCATCTACAGTTTCATGATCTTGTGTAGTTTTCATTGCTTGAAATCTTTGCTTGTAGCCCGTTGAGGTTTTCTTATAATATCCGAGTCGTACCGTCACCTCTTCCCAGGGTGATGCCGAGTGGAGTTAGTAATGGCGGTGTTCTTCGATGGGACGGCGATGTCTTGGTCATCTGTCGGATATCGCCTAGTTGGGTTAGATCGTTCATGTGCGGCCCGTCATTGTTATGCATTGCTGCAGCGATGAGTTCTTGGTCTGTTTGATCGGTAGGCGTGTGTGCGGGCAAATCTCACTTCAGCGTTGAAGTTATCCAAGCGTTGAGTTATCATGGTGTAAGTAATTTAAGTTGTCCCTTTGTTGTATAGTACTGCAAAATCCCAATTCGCTGATGATGTTTATAGCTCTGTTAATTTGTTTGTTATTATGTAAAGGCCGGCGCGGCGTTGCGGCCTCCTGCCGCCGGAGGATTCACACTGACCACTTGCGGCAGTATGCGCCCAATCTCCCGCAGTCATGGAGTGGGTATGACCTTGGATTATGTGGTCGTTCCAGGAAGGCGGATCGGCAACACTAGCTGTGGGCGACTCTGAGCCATATCCACGCTCTCTCGTCATCCCGTACTCCAACACTTTTGGGTGTGTGCCCGTCCGCTTGCTACGCGGCCCTCATCTGATACGATGCTGCTTTCTGATGCATCCGATATCGATTTATCTTTATCTTTGTCCCTTGAATCCTGACTCGTTTCGAGGAATCTTGGGATTGGTTGCACTCACATCATCGTTTGCTTCATGCATGGTTTTTACCGATTGTGTGCCGTCCAGGTCGAATAGAGCTTGTGGGGAGGCAAAGGGCGTTTCCCTTGGCCTTTCTTGGTGTTGTACTGAATCACTACGTCTCTCCACCAACCTTCCTCTTCTAGCTCGATTGAGACAGCATTCTCCTCTAGTTTGGACGGAGTGAGTAGTGTTTGCGTGTTGGAGTCCCACTGCAATGTGTTGCCCCATGAATTAGTTGCGGGTCAACAAAGATGCACATGAACTATTGGACAAAGGATTCATTCACCTTTTGATTGGTTAGGTGACCCAGAGTATGACCTAAGCCGTTTGGAGAAAAAATACTAAATACATATTGTTCAGATAAAGGTGATACAGATTTGTTGATGAAAGTAATTTGTGAGTTTATTATTTACTGATTACAATGAACAAATGAGGATGGGATGTCAATGCAATCCCAACGAAATTATGTGATTCTGTGTAGGTTTCTACACATCTCTGGTATGTTTATACCCTTCTCATGAGGGTGTTCTGACAGAGTGTTCTTGTCGCTTAGATCCAAAGATATGGATCTTTATCATTGTCAGGACCTCTCATCACTTGGGAGGTCAGGATGATCCCTTACTTGGGAGTTTTCAAATTAGTCCATATTGGTACTAATAAGGGTACCAATGAGGGTACTAATTAAGGTAGGTTCTTGGCCTATGTCAGAGTAAAGGCTGCTATCTGTTTAGCCAAGCCGGAGATCAGTTTCTTTCCCTCTGGAATGTTTGGGTACACCAGGGATACAGAGCCGATAGGTACTTGTTGATGAGCTTTGCCGATGAGAGAGGCGAGTCCTGAAATTAAGACATTTATGGCCCGTGAGGGTTTTGACAATGGCGCCATCAGGATTCTTGGCGTGGATTACATCATTTAAGTCAAGAAAACCATAGACATCAATGCTTGTCATACTGGCGTTGTAGTTGGTCATTTTACTGCAAACTTGGCGGCTCGTTGGATGTCCCGGGTGGAGACTGCTAGTCAACTCCCTCAGTTGGATGGCGTGGTTGCCCCACCATCTGTTGAAGATTCCTGTTTTCTTTGCATAGTTTACCAGATGTGTTACAAATTCTAGTTCACTTTGATCAACCTCGAGGTGTAGGACTCGTCGGCAGGTTTGGATGTTGGATGGGAGTCTGGACATGTTTGTTGGTTCGAATGTTTGGGGATTCAAGGTACGTTCATGCGGAGGCTTCATAAAGGGATGGGTGAGTAGCCCCATCTGAAAGGAAGATCCCTTTCGATGAAATAGTCTTCTTGGTGCATGAGTTTTGAGCTGCCTTCAGAATTTCTCTCTGCTCATCAATTAGCGTTTGTCTGTGAGTGAGGGCATATACATAATAGATTGCGAAGGGTGTGATTGTTTCCACACCTTGAAGATCCTTGATTTTGAGGTGATTCCCAAATCTGGCCCACTCGTAGGATATCTGGTTTATGAGTAGATCCGGGTCTTTGTTGCAGGCTATGGAGATTACACCGTATGCCAGGGTACCCGGTCGTCGTGATGTCCCTCTTGTCTCGAGTTCGGAGGCCTCTTGGGTTGGCCTATTGGTTGCTTAAAAGCACGCGGGTTGAGACCTTTAATGTAATTACTCAAGGCTGTCATGTTGGTAGGAACTAGGTTGGAGGTCTGTCCACCGAGTGGGGTTCGCCTGTGTCCTCGCGAATTTATCTGCGATTTTAAGGTTGGCAATGAGTTGCTGGGTGGCAAATACCATCTTCTTTTCGTTATCCCCATCAAATCGTGACAGGCTCTCTTTGCCGAAGTCAATGGAAAGTTCGATGAGGACTTTGGGGTGTTTATGTTCATGTGGAGAGGTACTCCTTCTCCTGGGTTGAGGAGAGGAGTATTTGCTTGTGCGTAGAGCTGGCTGGAGACGTTGAGGAGGGGCTTGGGAGCGTTTCTTCGTCTTTTCTTGTGTGTGCTGCTTTTAGGATTCGAGGACTCCTCAGGGTCAGTCTCAGAGGTCTAAAATTTCTTCTTTGCGGGAGAGTTCGATGGAGAGGTCGTTTGGTCATATCAACGACAGATGCTGAATCCTGAAGTAGGCTGGGGTTATTGATCTCGCTATTGATCATGTTGATGTTGGTGGATTCATCTTGTGTGAGATTGGGATTGGGGACGGGCTGCAAGTCCCCTTGTGTTTGCTCTGTCAGCATCTCGGTGTCCTGGATATCAGGCATGTTAGATTTTGGTTGTGTCGACGGGAGCGGGTCAGCTGGTGGTCGGTTCTTTTGTGAAGCAGGGGCAGGCGGTTTAGATTTTGTTGTTCGTGCCTTCAAAAGTTGTGATGTGCGAGTTGATGGGGACATGGTGAAGTATTGCACTTTGCGAGAATCACTAGTGTTGGTATTTGTGGTTGTCGGTTTGTGGAAGTTCGCTGTGATGTTTGGCTTTGGTGGAGGGCAAACGCTGGGGTACTGTTGTCTAAGGTTTGTGGTGCACTGCGTTGAGCTGCTGGCACCTTTTCAGACGGCGTTAGGTGTTTGATTCTTCTTGTTCGTGAAATGTAGAGATGATGTGCTTGCTTTTGCCTCTTATGGGTTTTGGGACAGGTCTGCAGGATCGTAAGCAGAAATCGCTGTCTCTGGCTGAGATGGTTAGTAACCAGGTAGCTGGTGTTCGAGGTTGTCTGTGATGTGGCGGAGATTGCACCATGGTAGCGTGTTCGATCTTGAGTGTCCGTGGTTGGATTGGATTAAAAATGAAGCTGTGGTACGCAATGATGACACTGAGTAAAGTGTAACTGTAGTATTTGCGGATCGCTGAGGGGACGACCATGGCTGTGTAGTAGAGTTGGGCGGCGGAAATGGTGGAGGTAATAATTAATTCCTGTGTGGAAGCGTATGGGGGTTTCTGTACAATAAGTATGTAGCGTGTACGGATATGTGTGTGACTGATCTTATCGAAAAGTGAAAGCAATGCATCGGTTGATTTAAACGTGTTATGCATCAACGAGACTGCAACTGAATTCTTCCCCAACGCCACATGTCATGGACCCACGCTGACTTCCCCGTACAACACCACAGCGCACCCCTCTCTTCTTCTTCTTTCATAGCGTCGTGGAATCCACCGCAAAAACGTCAGAAATATCGGAAGAAGTCAAGAGCATCACTTCTGACAAAGAACATAATGTGATCATGAATGTCGTTGAGATCGGGGCAGCGGCAGCGGAGGGGACCCTTGTGGGGAACAACGGCAGCATTACAGAAGGGAGGGGCAGAATTCAGGGACGGGCGATCACGATGTTGTGATGGCCGAGGCCAAGCACGGTGCGAGGAGGGTGGCAATGGGAAACGTAAAGGGATGGAGCGTCGAAGTCACACCGCACCGGGGATCATGCTCACAGCCAACAATCGGGAGATTCGAAAGTTAAATCGGTGGATTCCACCGGCGTCCAAACCAACCAAGCGGCCCGGCCATCTGGCGCAACAAACGGTAGCAATGTGGGGAAACCAACCACATCCTCTATATTGGCACACTTTCTTACTCGGAACAGGAAGGCTCACGCCTCCAACACCAAATCCGTGGAAAGTGGAAATGGGAAAATAGTCCACCCCATGCAACCTCCAACTGTTTCGCATTGACAAGAGCCATTCCCCCCGATGAAGATTTGAAAGAATTGCCCAAGGATGGTCGGTATCACGGCACATTTTCACTGAGGGGAAAGAAAAAGAGTGTGACAGAGTCTGGTGTCAAAATCAAATTTACGAAAGAGGCCGAGCCTGGCGTTTTCTCTGTTAAAGGAACGGGCGTCAATAAATATGGCACATTTGAATTAGTGGGAACCGCCACCAAAAGCAAGTTGAAGGATGACCCGAGGTATCATGTGAGACTGAAGAAGATCTACAATGTTACCACGCACCCCCGCGCAACAGCAACAATCATCGGCAGAGTCGGAGAATTTAAAGAGTACGAACAAATCGTCAGCAATTGAGGCAGAACGGAGGGAGGAGGCGACATCTGTAAAACCGCCTCCTCCTACCGTCCTCCCCCATCAACGTAGTCTGCCTCCGAGGAAAATTATCTCGCAACACCTCGGAAAATTTGTCGCTCGGCCTCGGGGAAGTTATACACAAAATCTCTGGCATATGGGCCAAGGGGCTAAATCACATCCTTGATGATCCCTACAATACCAAGGCATTGTTCAATGAATTTGACTACGAACACATATGTTCAGGGGGATCGACCGTATTCCCCAAGTCGGGAAAGTACACCGGATGGTTTGACGTCAGCGCTGATGATGGGTCTAATGCGAAGATCAAAATTTGCGAATGGGATATTACGTTGAAGTTCACTGAGAATAGTGAGGGTTATCACAACGTGGAGGGGAAAGGGAGAAATATTTATGGAGCATATACGATTAGTGGAGCTTTGGATTCCGAGGGAATAATTACCCTCTTTCGTCATTGTCAACCTCGCAAATTTAAGGTGTCGAATAAGAAGAGCAGACTGACTACATTGGCAACTACTACTCCAGCCCCTGGTCTTTTGAATGTAAGCCGAGATACGAAAGCGACATTGCCGCCCATACCACCGATGGAAGACATACAGCTCTCGTTTGATGACGTAGAAGCACCTGATGGGTCAGAGTTGGTTCCAGTAGTTCAAGCTCCACTGACCTACGGTGCTGTCTCAGAGGGTATTTTCGAGATAACCGATGACGGTCATCATTACTGCTCCGGAAATTGGGCGATAACCTTTGAGCAGTTATTGAGTGGGACGGCAACAAGCGATTGCCATTTTGAAATCCTTCCCGACATTGCCGCCGAAGATGCGAAGACGATGCTAGAACGCATGGACAGGGTAGGTGCGATGGATCACGACGACAGGAGGATAAACATTCCGGATAGTGGCTTTCCAACTATGCTCAATTATGAAACGTTCCCCATTGATTCTGTTAGGTACATGGGATCATTCAAAATGAGAAAGGGGATATTGAAGACAACTGTTCGAGATGATCAGATCGCTCTCAAGTTTGTCAAAAATACTTCAGGTAGTTATAATGTTTACGGCAAGGGAAAAATAACATGGGGTTTTATGACATTGTCGGGACACTCATTCTTCACACAACAACCAGTGGTCATCTCGTCCTTTATCGCATACATCCTCCCGTCCTGGCTGAGCCTGAGCACATTCCCCCTGATACCGTATCTTTGATGGCGAAATGTCGACAGATCCTGAGAGATCTTCAGTGCCAGGAAAACCATTCCATATTTGCGGTACCGTTTGATCCCAAAGGCCTTGGAATTTCAAATTACTCTGACATAACAAAAAAACCCATGGATCTGGGCACTATCAACTCCCGACTCGAGAGAACTGGATTCTCCTGAAGAATTCATCCGACTTGTGCGTCTTGTTTTTGAGAACGCCCGCACTGTCAACACCGTGTCTTATTGCATTATCGCATGCGGTTACGCAGCAATTGCACGTAGATTGCTCGCTTTCTTCAACTCGAAGATTCGAACCGTAGAGCACGTTCTTCTTGTCGGGTACCATAAGAACAAAAAGCTGACAAAAGCAGAGTTGATCGAAAGAAGGCGCAAAGAGAAGGATGCCACGAAAGATTCCATTCCACCAGTTAGACTGGAGGAAGATGACCCCGAGGCACAGCGCGTATCTTTGATGGCGAAATGTCGACAGATCCTGAGAGATCTTCAGGGCAAGGATGTCTATTCGATATTTGCGATACCCGTTGATCCCGAAGCCCTTGGAATTCCAACTTACTTTGACATAATAAAAAACCCCATGGATCTGGGCACCATCTACTCACGACTCGAGAACGGGGAACTGGACTCTCCTGAAGAATTCATCCGACTTGTGCGTCTTGTTTTTGAGAACGCCGTCACTTTCAACACCATGCCTCATAGCTTTGTCGCATCCACAGCACGTAGTTTGCTCGCTTTCTTCAACTCGAAGATTCGAACCGTAGAGTGCGTTCTTGACGTCTCCCATAAGAACAAAAAGCTGACAAACCGAAACAAGGCGCAAAGAGAAGGATGCCACGAAAGATTCCATTCCACCAGAGCAGGAGGCAAATCAATGCAAGTCCACGGGACGGCCCTGAGGCAATGCCCACATCTTGCTTCAGGGCAATAGTCTGAGGATGCTCGCCTTTCTCGTATCGGAGGTATGACACTTCCCAAACCACCTTTCCAGTCTTTTTAATTGGTTTGTAATTTGCAAACCACCATGGTTTGGTCAGAGTTTGTACTTCTCCAGGCTTGAATAACATGTGTAAATCCTTTTCTATGTGTTGCTCACTAGCAACAGAACAATTCGTTTTACTTTCATTCACCATCTCTGACCATTCACCCAAGACCTGTGTTAATTCCTCAATACCATTTCTACGAACCCTGCTACAAGTGGAACAGGCAACTTTACATACCAGATGCTCCTCGATCACGGATGCAGGAGCGATTGGGAAACGCTATGACGCAATAATCCTTACCTTCAAATCATCCATCAGTTTGACGAACTCCGTGCAGCTACTCTTTTCAAGCCTATCCACATAAGAATGCCTATGTTTGAAAACCGCGATAACTTCTCCATTGCCTGTCTCCAGCTCTCTGGGTATTTGCTGCAAATCGACCCTGCTGCTTCGAGCTGGCAGGGCTTTCTCTTTTCTGCTTCCTTGACCTCCAACTCACGAATAAAGGGAGGAACAGGAAGCATGTTGAGGGGTAGTATTGAGAAGGCTGCGCGGTTTCTTGTCTCTTTCTTGTCATTTGCATATCTGTTTTCTGTACGTCCGGTCTTCCCACTGATCCATTCAATCCATCGGAATCCGTTCTGACACCCAAATTCTTCCATCCCTGTCTTAGTCTCGCAACTCTTTGAGACTCTTTTGTGAAGGCTTACATGCTTTTTGTTGATTGTTGCATGAGTTTTACGACAGAATCAAATCATAATTTCACTTGTCATCAAAACTACCAATTTGTTTATTTCATTCTGCCTTCCATTGCTCCTTCACTTCATCGAGGTACGTCTCGCTAGCCCGGACTCTGACGGGTTATGATTCCCCTTCACCGCTGAGCCTTGTTTCAACCGTATTTGTTGTTCTGTCTTGGGTCGGTGCATCCTCTCGTGATCTTGTTGAGCGAGTGGTGTTAATCCACCTCGACTCTCTCTCTCTCTCTTTTGAGCAGGTGGCTTTGATCCACCTCAATCTTTTTGCATCAAGCCGGTGGCCGTCTCTCCACCTCAACCTTCTCTCCTTTGAGCCGGTGGCTTTGATCCACCTCAATCCTTTTACTTCGAGCCGGTGGCTTTGATCCACCTCGATCCTTTTACTTCGAGCCGGTGGCTGTTGTTCCACCTTACACTTCATCTTCCTCTCATCAAGCCAGTGGCTATCGTCCACCTTGACCCTCTTTCCTTGCCATTGATATCATGGACCTACCTCGACTCTTTGTGCCATCATTCCTCCTCACAAGACTTCTCCATGCGTTGATGGCCTATGGTGGATTGTGGTGTCTTCCCCTGTGACTACAGCACTGCTGGGCCCGCTTCCTCCACTGGATCATTCTCCTCCTCCCAGTTGTCTCTTCTTGTGTGGTTATACTAGTGATTCTTTGCGCCGCCGAGTATCAACTGCCTCCATCGGCATGCGCTCATTAAGATCCTGACTCCATGTGGTGCTGTCTTCTCTTTTGGCTGATTGTCGGCTGGTTATCTCACATCATCCATGTCCTCCCTTCTCCCAAGACAACAAACTCCACCACACCTTCACCACCTTTCTCTACCGAAGATTCAAAGCCAACCTTCGATGAACTGGTCCTAGACCGCCGCGATTAGCCTTCATCATGGAGGTCACGTCGACCTTGCACGATGATGGTGGCATTTTCCCTGACAACCATGCTTCGTGACCTTGGCCCTGCTTGCAACCCAGCAAGCTCCTTCTGTCTCCTTTCTAATGCCCATTCTCCCAGTGCACACACTACTGCCATTGTTGACATGGCTTTGTGCAGGTCTCCTGGTTCACTTGTGGAAATGGACATAGTTTGCCTCCAGATGGCTTGCTCAATGCAAGGTCTGTGACCGTTCATGCGTGGCGATTGAGCCAAAGTTCTTGCCCATGGACTTTTCCAAGCTTGACTCCCATGGTGCTTCAGAAGTTCTTGGCATGATGATACTTGCTCAACAGACCATGCTAGATAAGTTTTGCTGTTGGTGCCATTAGTGTGATGTGGCTTACACCTTCCACATCCCTCTCTCGGATTTTCACAATCACAGGGCTGTTGCAAGTTCTCCCCAGGTCGACCTTCTGATCCAGTACAAGACCTTCCCAGTTGGGGCTGTTCTCAAGTATCAAGCCTTTGTCAACAAGAGGCACAGTGACATTGATGTCAAGAGTTGCCATTGAGCCATTCAAGTCCTTGAGCTCTCCACTGTACCAAATCTGTTGGTACAAATCAAGCAATCCTTTGACATCTTTCCTAAGATGCAACAATGCAGGCTCACTCTTTTAAACTCTTTGTGGACAAGTTGGAAGCCAAGACCTTTGAAACACCAAGTTTCTTCAAGATTATATTACATTTTTTGCCTTGACAGGTCCCAGGTGAAAATGTATCCCTGGGCTCTTCCTGTGTCAAGGCTGCTGCCAAGATGCTCTCCAGGTCAGACCTGCCGACCCGATCTCCTCCACCACTATCTTCGTGGCATGTTGGCCTGTGGGAATGAGGAGTTTTGGTCAATCTGTTCCTCCCAGTTAGGTTTCCTTTCCACTCATATGTAGAGGAGTGGTCCCTTTGCAAACCACCCGGCATTCTGGTCCAGCTCGTGTCTTTGACTCCAAGGTGGAATCCAAGTATGATTTGCTCAAGGCCTCCAAGGCGTGGTCTGGTACAACTCACCCTGACAGCACCTTCAAGACTGTCTCTACCTCCTCTTCTCCTTCATTTTGTGGCTCTACAGCTCAAGACCCCATTCTCTGCAACATTGGTTTGACTCAAAGACCTGTGGGATCTGTGGGAAATCCCATCCCACCAAATGTCATGACGACCCTGAGATTTGCTACCATCCTTATGTCTCCAAGCCCAGCTCATCTTGACGGCTTTCTGGCAAACCAACAGGGTCTGCCTGATCCTTTGATTGCACAGGACCATGTTTCAAGAAAGGATGTAAGGGTAGGCTCCTACGCAGTGTCCACCAAGTTCTACTTGAGAATGAGCGAGACTGTGACGCTGATCTCTTTGCCAACCTTGCAGATTCTGCCCTCGCCCCTGATGATGAGGATGAGCCCTTCCAGACTCACGAGACTTCTGCGGTGGGTGATACACCTGATGATACAGTTGTTGATTACTCTGCTGATCCAGCTTTAGCAGCCATTGGACTTGACCTTGACCAGCTTTTAAACTGGTAGGCTGCCTATCATTCGGTCTCGGTAATTGCCAATCCTCCTCCAAAACATTCTGAATCACTTGGCTTACTACCATCTCCACCTTAGATCATGTTACATTGGTGGCTCTCTGGCATTGACAACTCGCACTTTTCTTTCTGTTCCCTTTCACAATCTCCATCCTTACGTGATTAAGACTGCCCTGGCAGGCCGCTGATGGTTGTCCAATCCATCCAATTTGTCCTCCTCTCCTACCAGACCTGCCAGTTCATCACTTCTTTCTTCTTCTCAAATCATTGGGCTTTCTTGCTCTAATGTCTCCTGTTACGGGTCTCTTTTGGTATCACCTTGGCCTGCTGGTGTGTTTGGTCCTGGTCTGTTTGCTGATTGGCATTTCTTGGTCTGATATTCTCTGAAAGTAACTAACTAGGAACAGTTAAGGTACTCATTCATTCAATTGATTGTTAAATTGTGAGCAAAAAGCCTCTTAAAAACTATGATGCAAAAACCTGTGTTTCATTCAAAAAGAATTGCAAATAGATAAAAAGCATGCATTCTCAGACTCCATCGGAAACACTGGTGGTAGTATCACCATCCCATAAGCATTTCTCGTAGACAATTGAACAAACACTCATCAAGAGGCTTTGTACGTATGTCTGCAATTTGCTGTTGGGTATCTATATGATGGATGGTAACTGTACCATCCGACAAAAATTTGCGAAAGTGATGATACTTGATGGCAATGTGTTTTGTGCGTGGAGTGAACTTTGGACTCTCAGCTACCTTGATGCAACTTGCATTGTCCAACTCAAATACTCCACCAATTTCTTGCATTAGGTTAAGGAACGGAAGAGTTTCCCTCACTGCTAGAGAAAGGGCAATGTACTCAGCTTGAGTTGTGCTAAGGTCTATCTCGGTTTGGAGCTTACTGGACCACGTGATTGGGCATCCCGCGTACATAATAACATAGCCTGTCCTGGAGAGAACTACTTTGGGATTATGAGCATCACCTGAGGACCACTCTCCTGCAAAATCCACATCGACATACACTTCTAAACCACGCGTCAAAGCGGGTTTGTGCATTATCCCTTTGTTGCTTGAACTGAGATGATATCGCACAATCCGTTTAACTGCTTTCTCGTGACACAACATAGGATACACATTGAAGTGGGTGCATTGATGCACGTCCGTAGAAATTTCGGACGGGGTACTGCCTTGAAAATATCTGAGCATGCCTATGACAGATCTATATGACCAAGTGTGTTTTCTTGCAGGACAATCAGTGTCCCTAGAGAGAAGTGGGCCAACTACTTGTGGGTGCCGAGTTATCAGATGGATCATTAATTCTATCAAACCAGGTACGTGACAAAGCGTAGTTTTCATCGGTTACTAATTCTGACAAATTCCTGCCTAACTGTTCCCAATTTGGAGGGATTGTACCAGCACGTATATGAGGAACCGTGGAGACAGTGTCATCAAAGGCGATGTGAAACTGGGGTGAGACCAAGTCAGTTTTTGGACTCATCACTAATGCAACACTGCTTGCGTGACCTGGAGAGTGCCCGAGGTAGATGCCACGTCAAGCTCGCGGTACCCACTTTGCCAATCCCTTGGGATTGGATTGGACTCAAGAGTCGAGGATGTAGCAAGGACATCCAAAAGTGAGGAAGTTCCGTGAATCCACAGTTGCTGAAGGTGAGTTCAAAAATTTCATCTCTGCTGTTAGACCATTGATATCAATGTGAAGATTGCTAATTCTGTCTTCTGCGCATTTGATCGCAAATGGCCACAAAATTTGAGATATGTATTTGGGCCAAAACCTCATTGCATGAAGAAGCAGAGTACAAGCAGTGAGAGTCAAATCTTTGATTTTTGCTCAACAATGGTATTCTGATGGTGCCCTCTGACACCGCAAAATTTGAGCTTCTGATTTTTTTGAAGTCTTCTTTCCAAGCAGGATCAACAAATCGTACGTTATCCTCATGGTATTGCTCAATTTTGATTTCTTTCATTGCACACCTATTCTCGAATTCTTGTTTAGCGGCAAGGGTTGATTGATTCTAAGATCTCGCATTAAAATAACATTCACAAGCGATGTTGCATAACAGTGAAGACAGTGTAACCCCAGATCCGGGCCCGTGTCATTTGCCCTTTGTCCTGTGGAACAAGACCTGGTTGCGCCAAGATGATTTGATCAACTGCAATGCATTGTCCTGGTCTGTTTATTGCCGGACTGCAAAGAACTGGTGTCTTGCCATCCTGCGTTTGGTTCGCCAAGGTTTTCGGTGTGCCATACCAAACATACACAAAGCACATGGAGGTGGTCATTTGATCAGCCGAGCGAAGTGTTTGGGAAGGACTCCGAGTTTAGCGAGCCGAAACATATCACATAGGGTAAGTGAAATAGTCTGTGATGAACATCCAAAAATTCTTGCTCCTGAGTAGTGAGACCTTGTGGATGGGCTAATTTGTCAAGTTCCTCATCCGACAAGACAGACGCCCTGTTGCTGTAATCCTCAGTTTTAAAGGGAATGTTGGCTATCACGGGCCGCTCCGGTTGATGTAAGAATAAGAACTCCCTCATTGTCGATGCTGTTGATCCATCTGGAAATCGAACATTAAAGGTGAGCATTCGGCCTTGAACGTGATTAGAAAGGACTTTCACCAATGAATTCCGTCCCTCCTTCTGATAAATCATGTTCCCATCTGGATATATCATCAATTCAAGAAAGAGGATGGGATCATTTACCTTTTTGAGTTGGTCAGGACGATCTACCTGGATCCTAAATGCACTCTCAAAATGAGTCAGGCTAGAATTTGTGAGACAGCAGAAATTGTTAATGTTGTCATTGTATTGGCATTTGAATCGTTTCATAAACCAGGCAAAGGCACGTTGCCACCGTTGATTGGAATTTCTGGTAAGTTGGAATCTGAATGATTGAATTGAAGGCTAAACTTGTTCATATCCCAATACAGTCTAGAATACAATGCCTTTGTGATGATTCCAGTTCCATCCTCATCCCAAAGGAACTTTGCAAATTCAATGACGCAAAGTATATTGACCGGAGACCGAGAAAAATAACACACATCCTGCAATCCGTACTGATGAGTCCTGCTGTTGTCATCTTGCCATGACCATTTGACAATTCCAATTCCCGTTGGCTTACTATTCTTGCCTCCAATAGTCGCGAAGTTCCGAACGTCAGTCAATTCGCGACACTGAGTGAACATCTTCTTGTTGTTACAGATGTGTGTGTTTGCTGAATTGTCGCAAATCACAAAGTCTGTATCAGTGTCGAAGTAAACTGTTTCCTCTCTTAGTTGTTTCACTTTCTCATCAATGTTGTAGACCGTCGCTAGGACCATTCTGGTCTTGCCTTTATTTCTAGAGGTGATCCAAACCAAGTCAGGTAAGATCTGTATGTTCTTGATAAAAGGACTTGCTGCAACATCAACTAGTCTCGTCCACGTCCACAAAAAGCAACGATCTGGTAGTTTGATAGGAAACAAGACAAGATTCAATGGAAGACGCCGAAAACAAAAAACAGTGAAGATAACGACTCTGTAGTTCAACATCAAAAACAATGAAAGTAGAATGAGGTTCAGCTCGTTTTGTCATGGCGCAGTTGGATTGTTGTCCCACATATGGAGAATCATGTTTTGAAGGTATCAGATAATTGCTGGTTCTTGCATAGATCGAAAGTGGTTGGTGTATTGGTGCTGTTGGATGGATGATTGGAAAGAGTTCTGTTTGTGTGTGGAAGGCTGATATAGTTGCGCCAGCTGGCATAGCTTCGCTTGAGAGATGCCAGGATGAAGTTTCCAAAGCGCTCGTCAAGGTCACTTTCGCTTGAATGCTTCCATTGGAATCGGTCAATGCCATGGTGTGTCGCCCAAGATGAATAGATAGAGAGCTTTAAGCCACCTATAGAATGACGTAGCAATCAGTGTTGAGATTCCTGTCAGTAGAATGAAGCAGACAAGTGCCATGCCTGTCATGACAATATAGTCCCAAAAGGCTGAATAAAAATCCATCCCTGAAATATAGAACCATGTCAAGTTCCTCAAGAGATTGAAAGGTGCATCTTGAATTTTGTTGAAGGTGTACTTGTTCATTGAAATGTTGCTGACCACAGGCCACCATGTGTCGTAGGAATATAGGATGTGTGCCATCCGGGAGAATGCCAGTAAAAGGTATACAAGCAAAGCATCAAAATCGTGAATCACTTCTGCTATTTTATGCAGCGAATTCCTCTCTCCCGGGCGCGTTAGTTTCCCTGTTCATTGACTTTAGCAATGATTTTATCCAGGTCTTCCTCAGAAACACAAAGATTCGTGGCAAATGCGGTTTTCAACTCATTCGCGATGGTGAGTTTCTGAAGAGATCGGTAAACTACCGGGGTGAGCGTTGCCAGTGGCTGCAGCAGTCAAGAGGGCAGCTTTGTTTGTAGATTTGTCGGACTATGCTGATTTCTTGAGATTCTCAACTTCAGTGGCAAGCGCCATAATACAGACATCCTTAGGGTCGATCAATGTCAGATTGCCCTCAGAGACCTCATTGTCATAGTACCTCTCTGCAACGATGAAGATGTCTTTGGTCTTGATGTTTGCATGATGACCAATGCCCCAACGAACATCACGGTGGATACTCTTGATCAGTTTGTTAAAATTGGCATTTGGGCCAGATGCAAGTGCCGCAAGAGAGTGGTGACAAAGAGTTTCTTCTTCCTAGGAACCTCCATTTGCAATCACGTGTTTGTGATGAGTTTGGATGAAGGTAAGAAGCGCACAAACATCCTTGTTGTGATTTTGCATATTCGTCATCTCGATTGCTTTGCGATGATTTTTGATGCTGACTGAAGTTGACGGATCGATTTTTAGTAGCACCAGAAAAAGCATTGTTGGGCCATCCTGTTTAAGGTGGCCTGCGTGATCCTGAAATGTGAAGAGATGTTTGCTCAACTCTAGATTTGACAAGGTGGTGGGTGTTAGCATGTTGTTCAAGCATTGAGCAACAACTGTTCCATGCACCCGAATTGTAAAAAAATTCCTTGTCTGAATCATTTAGTGCAGGATCACTCGCTTGTTCTGACCACAGATTGGTGGCCGACAAAGCTGGGATTGGGTCGCCAACGTGAATAGCAGTACCGAATCACTTGTGGGCTTCGCGCTGAATGTCCTCGAGTTTCAATGACTGATATTGATTGATGATGTGGCGTATTTTGTCGGATTTCCCGTTGTGTCAAAATCGATTGGGACATGAGTGACACAGGGTCCGAAGACAATACTTTTGGTTTGATAAATTCCATGAGTGTCTTGGATTCATTAATGGTATCACCAATCTGTTCTCCGTTGACCGGGCCTTTTGATTTCTCAAGAAAAGTTTTGCTTCCAGAAGTAGTGCCAGGGTTGAAATTGTTAGAGAGAGGATTCATGGTCCAGACTTCGGGAACACTCGAAGCGGTCGTCGTTACAGGAATAGTAGCCATGGTTGCATTGTTTGGTAGATTCAGAATCATTGAAGCAAAAGGAAAAATATCTGGTAAAGTCAAATTTGAACGGAGTCCAAATCTTGTCATCAATCAAAAGGGAAAGAATCGGAAACGAAAGCAAAGCTGACAATTTCACCAATGCCGTCGGGGCTTGAAAAGTTGGGTCTGATAAACTCTGATATTCTCTGAAAGTAACTAACTAGGAACAGTTAAGGTACTCATTCATTCAAATTGATTGTTAAATTGTGAGCAAAAAGGCTCTTAAAAACTATGATGCAAAAACCTGTGTTCCATTCAAAAAGGAAATAATTTGAAATTGCAAATACATAAAAGTGGGCAGTTCCCCTTTTGTAACAAAAAATGTCAATTCTTGTTAATTTTCTTAGATTGACCATAACTTTTTTCACAGTGCTCGGAGCGCAATTTGCAGGAAATACTACAAATTCCTCTTTTTGTGAGCTTTTCAACGGTATATGGGTCGGGGGCTCTGGCACTAATGCTTCTTCTTCAAAATCATCGTTGATTGTCATGCTTCACGAAAAAACATGACCATCTTTTCATGTTGGTCTGTTACACTGGCAATAACTTTTTAATTAACAAAAATAATTGCAACAACATAGTTTCACCTCACTCCAAACATAAATGGGAGCGAGGAAGAACTTGAAGAGGGCCGTCAAGGCCAAAGCAGAAGTTGAACATACCACTCTCATGTGGTATGCTGTGACAACTCGCAACTGCTGCTGTACACAGATTCTCTCATACATTCTACTTTAACCATTGAAAATATTCTGTTTAAAGCTATACTTTCAATAGATTCTTTTGTTAAGATATATTATTTTAATTGCTGCTCTTCTATTGATTCATATTTGTAGTGAGAAAGACTGATTGTCTGGTGGCATGCAACAGTTTTGTCCCGTCATCCAGCCACACCCATATCATCCACTCTCCTACTCTCATTTCCTCAACAAATGGCAGCAATCAATTCTAATACCCATCTTAGTGCCACCACAAAATCAGTTCCAGCAGCAAGAACCTCCCATGCTGGCTCGACCCAATCAAATTCTACATTATTGCGGTTGATTGTCGAGTCTTTCATGTGCATGGTGAAGTATCACCATGAAAGAAATAGGCAGGCAACCTAGCCCACCAAGGCGACCGCATCAGAAAGAGCAATACGGACACTAAGTTAATGATTTATGGGGAATATTGGCAGGGGATTTGATTAAAAAATGAACCGACCTTCACCAAAATCCCATCTTCCCCCCTCTCAGGCATGATGGTCGCCATGTAACAAAAATTGCATGGTAGAAGCGGTGCAATTTCTCTGGAAATTCAGTAAATCTGATCAAACCAAGCAACACGATGGTCGTGGGTAATGTTGCGGTGAGGGTGATCATGGCGGACCGGGTGTTGCAACGGAATTTGCCATGATCGAGGTGTTGCCACGGAGGCAGCGGAAACCGTCATGGTGTAGAAAAGTAGTGACACGATTTTAATTTTTTATGGTACGTAGAATCTGGTATGTTTTTACCGCAGCCGATGTAACTCGACAGTACTACTGTTAGGCCGATCCTTATTGTACGATGTAACGTAGTACGCAGACCGCGTTTTTCACGATTCCGGATGCGTCACGTAATAATCGAGACTTATGGTTGACAGATCGTAGACGCTTGTAGTCTCCGTATCCGTCAATGTCAACACGGACCTTATCAGGGCCGAAGAACGCAGCGTACATTGTGTAGTTGACATGGTGTTATTTTGGTCGTGAAGTCATTTTTGAATTCTGTTCGTAATTATTTATACAGTAGGAACTCAGTACAAAAAATTGCGAACTTTCGCGCAATGTGTGCCGATCCGGAAACTTTGCGCCTCTTCTCAAAAAGTTCATCTACGTCGGCCGATACAGATGAAATCACTCTGCGTCAAATTCGTTGGCTGATAACCCATTCTCTGCAGAGCAACGTGCTCTGCGCGTCTTCGCTCGCGTCCCCATAAGGTTCGTTAATCTCGACGTAGAGCACAAAAATGCGATGTACCGTCTACGTTCCACCGCACGATAAGGATCAGCCTTAAACTGGTACCATACTTTGTCAGACGAAGCATTTTTGTCAGTTAGGTGTCAGTTAGGTGTCCAACTGACACCATTTTCAAGAAAAGGTATCCACTAGATTTAAGAACAAATTCAAATTGAAAACACATTTTGTCAGACGAAATCACCAAAAAGTAGTAGAGAAATAGAAAATTGCATGCTTACACTAGTAAACATGGTTTCGTAAGACGAAATTGAAAGTCTTAGAGAAATAAAAAAGAATTGCATGCTTTTATATGGCACAAAATCAAATTCTGCCATATCCCCACCCCCAGCTATGGTGCAATAATTGCACCATACACTTTGATCAAATTCCAGATTTTCTCATGGTGCAATATTTGCACCATAAGCATTATATATGCTCTAGCATTCATGTGTTATCATTGAAAAATGGCTTATGTAACTTCGCTCCAAATATTGATGCCAAGCCTCCATTACCTTTTGGGGGCAAATGAGTTTTTTTTTCATTTCTACGCAAGTAACATAGGAATCGTACTCCTTATGGTGCAATAATTGCACTACAAGGATTAAGATGGAGAAAGCTAGTTATGGTGCAATTATTGCCCGGACGAAAAGGATGGGATATAAATCCTTCATCTGTTTATTGTACCTTTCCATCTTCAGCTCGCTTTACGGGGTTAAGGGAACTACGTTTATTTTTTAGGTGATTAGGTTGTTTCGATAAAACAGAGAGAGATTATATATTTTTCTTGTGTTTGTAGATAGGAAATAATAGATGCCGACATACATAACACATGATTCTATTCCATGAAACTGGTAGGTACGGTATGATATGTGCGCAAACAATCGTGCGCACCATACCATATATATACAATACTCATTACTCATGGGCGCGCACCGCATTACATACAATATACATTATGGTATATTATGGAACGATATAAGAGGTATCTAGAGATACACAAGAAAACATAGGTAGAGTGTACATCGTAGTAGGAGAAACAGGCAATAATATATATTATGCATAAATTAATACTTATATCATGAAGTACGTGATTCGTGTTTCCGCCAAAGTCATTCACAGGTCTTCCGGTACCATACGATACTGCGTCATCCAACGGTTCGTGGCTACGATGGTTCTCATGAGGTTACCAGCTGACCTAAGCCGTTTTGATGTAATTTTTATATTATGTAGTAAACGGTAGATACGTTGTTGTAGACTGATTTTTATGAGTTAAGTTGTCTGCTAGTAACAAGCAGCAATGAAGCAAATATGCTTCATTGCACAAAATGAAACTGTGCAGGATCCTACACAGATATGGTATGTCTTTATGTCATTAGTTGATGACATAAAGCATTATTCCCAAATGGTATTTCTGGGTAGTGAACCTATTCTTGCTATTTGCTGGTTCTTGCCATTATTGGGAGATATCCCTCATCTCCTGAGAAATTAAGGGTATCTTTCAGTTTACCCTAGAGTACTGCTGTAGGGTAGATAATTGGCCTATGTCACTCGCCCCACGATTGGAGAATCAGCGTGGCTCGCGGAAAAGTAAAACCTCGGTGAGGAAAAAAGTCCGAATACGAGCCAGACTTGCAGAAAAACCGCTCTTGTTGAGGTTAAAAATGTGCAAGCTGCCTGTGACATTTGTACCTACATATTATTTTATGTAGTATATGAAGTGTAAGTTCATGTGGAGAGGAGATTTGTCATGGCTTATGATAAAGCTGGTTTGATTGTACTCTCCTAAGTCAAACTTATATTCTGACTTACTTCCGCGTGTAACCCTGATTGTCTTATCGTATACTGTCTGTGATAGTCCAATTATCACTGGTATACCGACTGAATATTTGTGCGGGGTAAAATACCTTTGTTTACTAAAGCATTGCTTTCCACGGACCATGTGACCATAAATTTATGAGGATAATTTTGGGTCGGTTTGGTGTTGCCTGGTGTCTCCTATTGATTTTGTCTGTGTGTGCAAAAGTGGAATGCCGAACAACAATTCCATCTTATGATTGCTACACTACATTTAGGCGATAGGCACTGCATAGTAGGTATGAGTGAATGGCATCTGAGTGTTTGTTTAGGTAAACATTGTGCCACTAGAAGCTGCTGACAAGACCATGATTGGTACAGCAGGCCAAGCATCTCCATGATTTGGTTGATGTTGAACTCTAGATAGTAATTCACTTTTTGGGTTTTGATATTTGAAGACTCTGGTTGACTTACACTGGGAAGCCAAATGAAATGCATATGGTCCGAAAGTGTAGTGTTGAAACTGCACCTTAATTGTCACAATTTGTGTACAATGTGGATATTGAACCAGGTCTAGGTACGAAGGTGCTGATAGTACAGATATTCTGTTTGTTATCTTCTGCAATCCTTTGTGTTGGTATATTGTCCTTCTATTTGCTCTGTCACCCCTGTGTATCCATGGGAATAGTTGCCCAAAGGGTCAGCTACCGGCAAGTGAACAATGTCAAGTCATACATAATGTATTGACTATAATCATGGGAAGGTCCAAGCGTCAACGTCTATGTCTTTTTGTACCATGAAGAGTACGGATTCATTGTTTATGATATCCTTTTGTATTTTGTAGCAAGGATCCTCGAGGGAGGTCTGTACATGTATAACTCTTTTGTTGGTGGTAATGACATTGCAACATATTTAAATGTGCATGTGCGCACAAATTTTTATATTTTGTAAGACAGTTGTTGACTATAATCTTATGGTTTATGGAACCATATTGTGACTTCACAGCGAGCATCATGGAGAAGTGAACTTTCCATGATATGTTGACAACGTAATAGTTGTGTTTCTCTTTGGATTTGTCTAAGCTAGTGAAGCGATACTACATTTCTGTGTATAGCTGCTTGTGTTGCATTTGTTTTGCATTGCATGCCAACAAGGTGCTACATGTCTCTCAGTAGAGATGTTCATGTTTGACTTATCCTTTTGTGTGAGATGGTATTCCTGTTTAACTAGGGATACTCACAATTCTATGTGCTGTGGTTTTACAAGAACAAAGGTTGTGGATCGTTTTGTTCGTGTGCTCATATGATTATGAGGCTTATTTTATGGTTTGTGCAACACATATGTGCACTACCTATGGTCATCCCGTTGTCTTTAGCAAAAAGACCCACGTGTTTTGGTGACTCTAAGAGTCCTTCCTTATGGACACCATATGTGTTCTCCATGGATAATTCTGAAGGTAAACCATCAGAAGTTCTCACAAGAGAATCAAGTACTAGTCATTGAGTCTCAGTGAGACCATAATCTAGTAAGACACAGTGTTGAATCCAATGATGTTAATCATGGTCAAGGATTCATTTTCTCTTATTCTGTGTATTATATGCACTCTAAGTTCAGAAAGCTGTACTAGAATGCGAGCATACCCAACCTGAGTTGGTGTTGCTCTAGACTTGTTGTGGTAACAAATGTCTAACATTAATGTGTCTCTTTTTGTGTAAAGTGTACATCCTCCTCTACAATTCCAGTTGTGAGTGAGGCGAGACAATCATATTGTCTTACCCAAGGTTCTCCCTTGTACTGGACCACCCAGTAGCATGTGAGTTCCCTGTATGGGCGAATGTTTTAGCGAGTTTTCATCTGCTTGTAAGCATGGTGCTTTTGCCATGCGAAGACTTTGGGTCTGTTATTAAGCCCTTGTTGTCTTTGTGCAGAGATGTTGTGTATTGGTTTGTCATGCAAACCCTTACTCGCTGCTTGGTAAGTCCATCCTAACCTTGTTTAAGGTGGTCTCTCAAGCTAGCCTTTGGAGAATATATATTACTCCAAATGAGTTCTATTGTGAACAGTATGGCCATCATTGACTCCATTGAATGTGCTTGTGAGGCATGTGGAAAACCCATGATTGTTATACCTACTCAGTTTTTCTAGGCACGAACGGGTTCTAGATGCGCCAGTATCTAGTCTATGATTTGTTGACTTTTCATGAAGTCTTATGGTGTTTGCAGAGTTGAACATAGCAACATCTACAGTACTGTAAGGATTCTTTTGAGTTTAGACAATTTTCCTAACTTTTGTCCATATCTTATTTTAAGAATCACTTTTGATTTACAGTAATTTATGTTTGTTTGGGTGTTCTGTTGTTGTACAGCCAGTTCTGACGACGGCTGTCAATGAAACCCTCCAGTCGCCAAGGTAAATTGTCCTCATTGTTTTTACTTGACTTTTGGACTGGTTGTGCTCTGTCTTTATAGGCTGTAAACCTACCTCGTTCGAAAAATAGAGGTAAACAGGCACGTTCTTCCAACACACTGAACTTCATCAAACAGTTTCTCTTGTCATGAGAAACCTCAGTAACGTGTATGAAATTGAGTTTGTAGTGTAAGTGTGTGTCTTTTTCTTTATTTTGACACAGCTTGGAAGGTCTGCTATTTTACTCAACCCCCAGAGGAGTTTTTCACAGGAGTGGTTAGCTCTGTGATCATGAGTATTTTTGCTCAAGAAGAGTCCTGCACTTAAGTGGTTAGCTATGTGCGTGGTATGTTGTGTCCAGGTTTTGTTTCAACTCTGGTTCACAGATTTTTGCAGACTTTGCATCAATTATCACTGGCAAGGTAAAATTGATCTTAACATATTTTATGTTGTTATTTGTTCGAAAATCTAGAACAATTCAAACTCAGTTCTTGCATTTGTCAAAGACTGAGGTCATATGCTGGCTTAGTCACTCTGGGTAACATGTACTCAGAAAAGTGTGTTTTGACAGGAATTTACTGCTTGTGCAATAAAAACATCGTGTGACTTTGCCCTTCCTTTTGAGTAGGAAGAACCCATCCCTGCGTGCGCCAAGAGTTTGACACCTGCCTAGCTGGGTAAGGAAAACATATGGATGTTCCTAATTTTGGAACATGGGGAAGCTTGGAACTACGTCCTTCTTGCTTTCACTGTTACTGTAGCAACACCGTGTCAGGGGTTTGAAACCCAACATGGTTTGATTTCCAGTTGCTTTTTGATACCATTGCTTGTTAATAGTGCAGCATGGCACATGTGTACATTTCTCTACGTGGGAGAAGAGTTCATCTTCTTGAGAAAACAATTCATGATGCCAGAAGATTTCTTGGCATTTTTGTTTTATTTTTACATGTAGCAAGGTATTTGAATATCAGGTTATTTTAACGTGACAGTAGAATTTTGATCAAGATTTTTCTCTAACGAGCTCTTTAATTTAAAATTAAATAATTCGAATTTATATTTTCGGGCTCTAAATTCTATTTTCCTCGGACCAGAGGTTGTGCATTTGGCTATTCATAAGCCAACTAGCTTTCTTTCCTTTTTGCCAAGCTCGGTAGCTTATATGCATGAAAGGAATACCACATGAGAAGAATTCTCACTTTTGTGGACTTTTCACTTTTTTGCTTGGATTTAAGAAATAAATCAACAAGTTGCGTGTTTTCCTGACAAAACCGCAAAAAGTATGCAGCATTCTTGCGCAAATCGGAAATTCGCGAGAATTTTGCTCAGAGTGTTTCTGGGGCACGACACGTAGTCATTTTATGGGTCCTTCTTTCGCCCCCATGCGTGCTGGGACTTGGAGACAATACTCCGCCACTCTGACGTTTGACCAGGATGCGGCAATACATTGCGCCCTATGCCCATTTGCGGAGTAGAACAATGTTCTCTCCTAGGCTGGTCCATCGCGCACTAGGGCTGAGCCCAGCGAGTCTAGGACACATGATATGTGGTCGTTTTTTTAAGATCGTGATCGCGAGGGCTGTGTCGCGAAATGTTTTGTGAAATAGGCTGTGCCGTGACGCGCTCCCATGTGAATGGGGCTGATCCACGATTGTGGGACTACGCCCCGCGCTGGCTCATTTTCCCTTGAGGATGTGTCTTACACATTGGAAACCTGAGAACCGCGAACTTCCAGGGGGATCGCGAGTCTTTCAAATGACCGAAACCTCTCGGGGTCATGAGCAAGCTTTTTAGGCCTTAGAGGCCATACGATTCTTCATAGGGTCATTTTCTGCCCTAGAAGATCTTTTTTTTTGTACTGCCCTAAGGCTATAAGTACCTAGTACTCCGTGGTGTCACTGCATCTGCATGTGATCACGGGTACGGACTAATTTTAAGTCTAATCGTGTTTTTAGGTCTAAAAATAGACTACACACATACTGCTCTTCGAAAAAAAATTCACCGAGGCATTTATGTTTATTGCCTCCTAATTTTTAATGAGGGGCTGCTACTACCTAATAGGCACGTAAGCATTCGTGCCACAAGTGTGTATGATACGTCACAAGTGGTTTTTTTTAAGGCAAGTGCACTATGTGCTAAATGCGCGCTCTGCTAACAAAAGCGGAGTATACCCGTGTCAAGTGGGATCTAGTCCTCACTGACATACAGGGGAATTCTTTTCGCTACGTGTTTCAAAAACACGTGCTGGCCTGTGAGTGAACTCACTTCAACTGGCTGAGTACGTGACTGGGCTCAGCTGTGGCTGTTGGTACTCTTGGGGTCAGGCAGCACAAGTTGCGCCACGGTAACACACCAAGCGTATTTACGGCTTCGAGCAACAATGGACGACGGACAGACGAACCTACCATGGTCAACCACCGACAACAGCTGATGGATGATGGATGGTGGAACGACGGACAGACCATCCGATCTGATTGCGCGAAGGCTATCAATTGATAATGACCTAAGCCGTTTTGATGTAATTTTTATATTATGTAGTAAACGGTAGATACGTTGTTGTAGATTGATTTTTATGAGTTAAGTTGTTCGTTAGTAACAAGCAGCAATGAAGCAAATATGCTTCATTGCACAAAATGAAACTGTGTAGGATCCTACACAGATATGGTATGTCTTTATGTCATTAGTTGATGACATAAAGCATTATTCCCCAAATGGTATTTCTGGGTAGTGAACCTATTCTTGCTATTTGCTGGTTCTTGCCATTATTGGGAGATATCCCTCATCTCCTGAGAAATTAAGGGTATCTTTCAGTTTACCCTAGAGTACTGCTGTAGGGTAGATAATTGGCCTATGTCACCAGCACATTCGTGTGACGTGGCGACAAACTGGCGATGACATACGTGAACAGGCACGGACCGGCTTTTAATTACCTTTAATGGTGAACTGAAAAGCCAATCTCCAAAAGAAAAGCCAATCTCAACAAAGAAAACCGGATACCATTTCATTTTCACGTAGGAATAGTACGAAGATTGGTAAATGCCAAAAGAAAACTAATTCTCCAAAAGAAAACCAATCCCCAATATATTTGCCGACCTGGATAGGTTGGTATTTTATTTAAGCCTTAATGACTAAATCAAGACTTTCGTGAGAAGAACTATTCCCTATTAGATCGATTTTGAAAAAGAATAGATCTAATCTGATACATGCCTAGGACGGAAATCATAGGTTAGTAATAATCGATAACTTAGATTTTCTACATTAGAAATAGATTTTTGAAGTTAGATAATAAATTCTTTTCTAGAGATGTGATTTTTCTAAATCATGCACCCTAGATCTAACAAATTTTGAGTATTTTAGCGAAACTAGTTATCTGTTTAGATTCAAATTCTGCACAATGGATATGAAATTAGTGTTGCTATATCAGATGTAGATGGTATCCATTCCTCTTGGTGCCTTGCTAAGCAGTCGTGTCTAATATTAATTATAATAATATTACCTAAGTAATTACTACTTATAATTACTTTGACAGATAATTATCTGTTAAGTACTACCATACCCTACCACTGTACGCGGGAAGTTGGAGCTTATTAGGCACATATTATTATCTTTTAGCGAATAATTTATTTTCATGGTGTTCCCTGAACCCCTACCAAATGTGTCCGTCAAACGGGCACAGCAAAATCGTAAACGAACCTACCATACATAGTTGTACGCGTCTGATCGATTATTACGTCACTTCCGTCACTCACCTCACGGATAAGACCTGTGTTACGACGATTAACCTGAACCATGACGCTGACAAATCCACCCCTCTCCCTCGTCCTCCTCTTCCTCGCATCAACACCCCCATGTCAGGCATTCAGCGTCTCCTCCATAACGCAACAAAACAAATCACGCCTCTCCCCGCGATCACTGTCGTCCACGACGCTCTCGTCCTCCTCCACGGCCGACGAAGAAATCTCCTCCATCCTCCGCCCCTCCTACGACATTGAACCCATTCCGCTTCGCATCGGGCATGGATTTGATATTCATCGTATGGCTCCGATTGAGGAGGCTGGTCAGCCGGTTGTTATCGGTGGCGTGGTGATTGATCATGAGGATCAAAAGGTTGGTTTGTGCATGAGATGATTTGTGATTCGTTGTGTGTTGTTTGAATGTTTGGACGTGAGCGGAATAGGACACAGTCAACGATGAATTATTGATTCAGGGTTCGTTTTATCCAAAGTCCTGGCTATTGCAAGGTTCTAGGTTTTGATTTATGTGATACGAGCAACTATGGATTGATCATGTATTATACTGTTGCCATATATTTGAGCATTGGGATGGCGTTCACACCAACTGTTCGATAGTTCCGAATCGTCTACATCACAACTCGCTCATAATATGATTTGTTTCAAATTACTTTCCCATTTTTCACAACCGCAATTCTTAAAACAGTGGACAGACAAAGAAGGCAAATACACCGGCACTCCAAACTCCATCTATTCCACCCAACTTGGTGTCATCGCCCACTCCGACGGAGACGTCATCTACCACTCCATAGTCGATGCCATCTTCGGCGCATTAACTCTCCCAGATATTGGCCAGGTGTTTCAAGACACGGATCCTAGGTGGAGGGGATGCGATTCCAGTAAATTCATGGAACACGCGTATGAGGTCATGACATATTACGGGTATAAAATTGGAAATGTGGATGTGACATTGATCTTGGAAAGGCCCAAGGTGGCGGGGTTTAAGCCGAGAATGAAGGAGAATATTGTTAGGTTGTTGCGTACTACGGAGGGGAGGGTGAATATTAAAGCGAGGACTCATGAAAAGATGGATAGTGTGGGCGAATTGAGGAGTTTGAGTTGCCATGTGGTGGTGACGTTAGAAAAGACTAGTGCTGAGGATTCGTGAGAGATTTGCTTGGACTTGATTGTCTTGGAGAAAGAAAAGCCATCATTCAACATATTTTAGGAATGATGAAGTGTTATTGTGAAGTAGTTCTTCTCAGTATGACGAATTTCTGGACGGTACTACGAATAATAACTATTTGCTTTACCACAAAACACTAATAGAATGGAAAACAACCTCTAACAAAATCTTCGACCTGTCACTGAAATATCTCTACTGAAACTGAGTGCAATATTTTTGCCCTCTTTCACTATAATACAGGTTGCACAATCAGCTAATTCTTCTGAAAATAATAATAGATCAGACAGGATATTTCTGACCTACAATAGACTACCTGGAAAGCAAGAACACTGCCCTTCCTCCCTTGACTAATACGTATGAAATGAGCTTATGAAACTTGCTTTTTGTTGAGAATCGGGGTCGCATTGTCAGAATTAATGAGTTCTTTTGCTTTGCGCTAAAGATGAGACACAGAAGTGTGAAGTGAGCAAGAGCTCTGCAATAACGAATTGGCTTGCTATGACTCCTTGAAAATGAGAGTTTACTTACCTTGCCCCAGCCAGTAAAGATCCATTGAAACAAAATAGACGCAAAGAATAGTCCAACAGCAAGCCAGCCGAGAGGAAGAAAGAGATTTGCGACATTTCCATCAAGATTGTCATATATTGAGTCAGTTAATTCATGTTGCACAAAACATAAGCTGGAGAAGAATTGCACCAAATAACAACTGGTTGTGATGCAGATGACGGCGCACACTAGCATCGCTTTTGACCAAATTGGAATGGATCGCCATTGCGTTGCAGTTGCGTAGCATTTCTTCAAGTGCTCATCTCTCTCATCAGCCTCCTGGACTTCTCTATCGATTTCAATGGCATCCACTTCATCTCGACGTTGCTCGCTGGCTTGTTCAAGGTAATACGCAGCCACTATCATAGATCCGAATTGCACTGCTGCAGCAAATGATGCACAAATTGTCGCAGCTGTTCCTGACCAGGGAATCTCAGGATTGCCAGTGTCTGAGTCGAGTGACGCCATGTACAACAAACCACCCATCAAGCATGTTGGGAATATAAGAACAACAATAGGAAGTGTTCCTACCATTATTTGGAAGAGAGAGAGTTTCATGATTCCACACAGTACTGAGGTCTATTCATTCAGAAATTGGTGGCAAGATGAGGCATGGAATAATAACCAAAAACTTGGTGATAAACCATAGCACTTACCGGCCAATCAGGGCCGCCAATCAAAATCGCCACTTTCGGGACGCTGAGACCGCTCTTTCCAAGAACCAGCCTCATGGCTCTCATTAATTGGGAGTTGATTCCAACAAACTGACGAATTTTTACGAAGTGTGATAGATTTTCACCTATCAGTTTTTGTTGCAGCGCGCTTGAGAATAGTTTCAACCCGGTTCCAACAGCAGTCGAAAAAAGCACTGCATTCACCCAACCTGAAGAAAGAAAAATGGAAATATAAGCAAGTGGTCAACAAAGCTTTGTTTCTGGGAATGACTCTCCAACATACCCATTGTGTCGTAGCCCCGTGCAGTAAGTACAATGCCGAGGGTCAAATATACTGGCACACCTGGAACTGGAGGCAAGAGAAACATTATCACACCCACAGCACAAGTAATACCCGTGACTGCTATGAGGCCCAATTCTGATGTTCTTTCAATCATCCTGGTTTCATTCAGCATGACGTTGAGTAAGTATCGTTGCGTTGGCATAAAAAAATAGATCCAAAAAGAACTCACCATGAAAGGAAAACGACCGTGAGCTTCGCAACAATTACTTGAAGAATCATGTACGCCACACCCCAGTAAATTGCATAGGTTAGCACCCTCGCTCGATCCCACGATCGCATTTTCGTCAAATGCTTGTTCGTTCGGACAGTGAAAATGCTTGCATTCTTGGTTGAGTCATCAGCAACAGATGGAGGTTGCGAGCAAGGGTTTATGCCAACTCTACGGACCATTTGATTTATCATCGAAAGAATGAGGTAGACGATGATGAATGGAGAGCACGTGACTACCAGCAGACCACGAGCAATATCAAGGTTATCTCCGTACTTTTCTTGAATCCTCGTCAATACAGCCTCCTGCTGTCTTTCCGTTGATCTTTGCTAAAGCTTGCGGATAGAATAATGGAAGATGCGACTAGTGATGCCAACGTCAATGCCGCCAGAGAAGAAGTTACCCCAGCTGCTGCGCCAGCGAGGGATGCTGATGCCCACATGATACATAAGGCGAAAATCCAAATCGTTCCAAAATTGAAGATGTCTTTATCACGCTCAGCGCCTTCTGCGATTCAAAAGTATAAGCAAAAGGGATTGCCAAACGTTATTTGCAATGCTCCTAATGAACAAAAAGAGCAATAAAGATGACTCGAAGTAGATTTGTCTCACCGGTCCTCAAGAATTTACAAAAGAAACCAAGAAAAACCATTGAAAGAGACATCAAAATTGGCCCTGCCCACAAAATCAATCCATTCGAGCAGCCACTATAAACACTTATACAATCCTTCTCGCATCCGTCCGGAAAAACCAATTCTCCATCTTGCAGGTAAAAGCAAGCCTCCCCGCCATTAGTGCTATTGTTGTCATTTTCACTCGTCGTTGTTTCATTTCCTGCGTAACAGCTGGGGTACTCATCAAAGTCTGCAGCACATCCAGTTCTCTGAGCAGCTTCAATTTTGGTCACATCATTCCATCTGTTGGATGGACTAGCCACAACCCAACCCAGAAATGCCAAGGCGGTGAGGACCGCTATCATCATCAACGGACCGCTCAGCCAGCCAACAAACGATCTTGTATCCTTATTTCTGTAAAACAAATTCTTGACCATGAGAAGCCAGAGCGGGTTAAGGATGGCGAACATGGTAATGATCCCGTACGGAATATCATTCGACACCAGAAGCACCCACAACATAAATGCCAGAAACAATGCGAGCGATACGATAAAGCACAAAACTCGTCCAATGCGACTATCCCATTCGTCGATGTCGAGAATGTAGTACAGGAAAGAAGATATGAGTATGATTCCCCCGAGGTAGCGAGAGTACGATCCAAACCGAGTGGAGAGTGTATAGTAGAACAATTCGCCATAGCCCATTTGCTGAAGAAAAGGAGTTGAATGGAATCAACAAATCTCGTCATTGAATCTTCGAATCTGCAACGAAAACGCCGAGACTCACCGTAAAGAGGAGGATGTACGCAGCACACGGGACGGCGCACCAAATCAAAAGGCAAAGGAAGCAAGATCGCGTCAGCCGTTCTTCTTCCTCCTCCTCTGGCAAGCACGCCGATTTCTGATTCTCCTCGACACAGCCTGTCTCGGCATCATTCAGTCGTTTCGATGCTCCTCGCGAATCAGCCTGCATTTTCGTCATCTCGATTCCTCTTGCGCTCTTGTTCTCGACAGGAGCATTGTGGGCATCGTTCATGGCTTTGTACGGGCGCTCTGTTTCTTGCGACACAACGGAAGAAGTGGCGGCGGAGTTGCTGCGTAGGCTTTGGAAGAAAGATAACCGTCCACTTTGCTGTTTGGTCTCTTCTTCTTTTTCGGTGGCGGTGTTTGCGGCGGGAGGATCCGGCGTGGTTTTTGATTTGAATAGTTTCATGGTGTCGTGTTTCTTTGTTGGGAGAGGTCTGGGCGTTTGATACAATCGCTAGCACCGATGATGAGCATGCTATGATCAGTTGAGATGGCAGCGAGCGTCACCTGAGAATCACTGTTGCTCTCTCATGAAAAAGTCAGCCCAACCCAGCCCAAAATTAGTCGTGTACAAAATCGGCGGGAAAGCCGCATCTCACAGTTTTTACTACTGATTCCTAAATAGCTGTTGCGTAGTCCTTCCAACAACCGCCCGAAATCGAAACACAAGACAATGTAGTATTGTAAATGTAACACGCCCGCAAGTTATAGTATTGTATTGTACCACACTTGCATGTCAAGACAAATAATGCTTGGCACTTCAAGCACTATGACACCATTCACAATGTTGATTGTTTCTCTGAAGATCACACCTATTCTCAATATCGTCCCAACCCTGTCTACAGATTGATGGATCTAAAAAAGACTTGAACAGTTGAAGCAAGAAATGTGGGCAAAACATTATCGGAATACTCTTGAGACCTATTACATTAGTGAAACAATGGACATCGATCTGACAGTTCATGCAAACATGATATAAAATTGTACATATGCATGAGATTTTAAAACAACATCTTCACACAACACATTAGAAGCGGCTAGAGAATGACATTGATCTGCTCAACACAACATCTGTTGGGTCAATAGAAGACTCGTTGGAATATTGTTCAACGTCAAGACGCTGCAGCCTTGGGTCCGATGAGCTATTTAATGAAGACCTTCTTCTAGACGAAGCCAATTCATCATTTAGCACTGCCACTGTCGCTCCATTAGCTAGCATACGCGCTTGTCGCTGGAGATTCGCGAGCGTAAATGACAAGAAGGGGTGTTAGGATAAAATCATTGTTCCAAGAAGCAAATTACTTGATTTTGACGGAACTTACATGACCCCTTCGCTGGAATAAAATAAGAAATACGCATGAAAGCATGAACAGACTGACTGCTACCCAACCCAATGGTAGGAACAGATTGGCAGCATTGCCATTCAAATTTTCGTCAATGGAATCAGTCAAGGAATACGGCGTGAAGCAAAGACTAGAGAAGAGCTGCACCATATATGAACTTGTTACAATACAACCCAGAGAAATTCGGAGGTACCACTTGGCAAACAATGGGAGGGCCACCCACTGTGTCACTTGGGAGGATCTGGCGTGGTTTTTGATTTGAATAGTTTCATGGTGTCGTGTTTCTTTGTTGGGAGAGGTCTGGGCGTTTGATACAATCGCTAGCACCGATGATGAGCATGCTATGATCAGTTGAGATGGCAGCGAGCGTCACCTGAGAATCACTGTTGCTCTCTCATGAAAAAGTCAGCCCAACCCGGCCCAAAATTAGTCGCGTACAAAATCGGCGGGAAAGCCGCATCTCACAGTTTTTACTACTGATTCCTAAATAGCTGTTGCGTAGTCCTTCCAACAACCGCCCGAAATCGAAACACAAGACAATGTAGTATTGTAAATGTAACACGCCCGCAAGTTATAGTATTGTATTGTATTATTGTAGGAAAATTACGGCAGTCATACTTTCACAGTCGGAGTGTCATATATTCCATAAGTAGTTATGACTTCGTGGAATCGGCAACTAGCATAGTGTAAATAAGCCCACAAATCAACTTTAAAAACACACCAAGTCAACTGCAACTGAAATTTTGTTATCAATTAACAACTAAAAGTTGACAATCATCAAGAAGATACTATATTGTGATGTGAAGTGATGTAAATGTCAATGCAATACTACATCAAGGCAGCACATCATAATAAAATAACTATTAACTAAAATTAAAATTAAAGCTCCAATTTGCTAAGTCTTACAACCCAAGCTACTACTGCAATTATCTTACAACCCAAGCTACTACTGCAATTATAATGTAACTCTGATGCAAAGAAGTTGGCCGACCATCATCATATTGAGGAAAAGATACCAAGTGTTGCTTGATATTGTCCCATGTGTCATCCCATAGAACAGTCACAGTCTCCAAATTCCAAAAGTCTTTTGTCAAGTCTCCAGAATGCTCAATTTTCCCACATAAACATCAACACTCTAGATGAATTTGCTCGTGTCATCAAAATAGTCTCTGCATTCCAGATTGACACAGATTGCACCAACTTGATAGAGACAATGAAACATTTCCTATGTCATTTTCTCTTGTTACACAATTGCAGATGAAAGTAGAGCAAGTCTCAGACCAGAAGGGGAAAAAAAAAGTAAAAAGGGGATGAAAACTTTGACTTTATTTGAGAAAAAACAACACACCCAGGGGTCATTAAATTCCAAAGTACAAATAGTCAATCAATATGAAAGTATATATCATCCATTGTAAACAAAAGCACATCTTTGTGATTTCCTCACGGTCAAATATATCATTGTGTAAGAGAGCGATAAACATGAAAACTTGATCTTCTGATACTGTTTACACCATAAATTTTTGGACTTGATGTTGAAAGTGAGTGATGTTCATCCCAGAGGAAGGGTGATGTGAGAGAATTCGTCTGATCTAAGGGAGATTTATGGTTTGTTTCTGTCGATCCAAGATTCATAATAAGCCTAAATATATCAAGTGTAAGGTTGGTTTAAAGGTCATGTACCACCAAAATGCACAATCCTAGGTGTGTCCAAGAATCTGACCGTGTGGTGTAAGAGAGACACACTACATACACATCAGAATGTAGAGACAAGGGGGTTACCTAATTTGAGCTGCAGTATCTTTTATCTTTTCATTATGTCAAAGATTGATTTTATGAAAAAGTGCAAGGGGTGGTGTGTAAGTGAAGTTCTCATGTTTGTTTGAAGGTAACAGCATATTGATCCTAATTCTTGACCTTTGGATGAAAGTGAGGTGTTACTTGAATAGTCTCCGCTTGTCATTATCAAGTGTGTCCAGTAGAAACCAAATGAGCACTTTGTAGCTGATCCTGTATACAGCACAGACTTCATTATTTATGGAACACCATAATTGGTGTTTACAATAGTACCATTTGACCTAAGCCAAAAATGGTGGAATGAGGACTGGGTAAAAATACAAGTGTAGATGTGTTGTACTTGTACTAGATCGTGAAAGATGAGTTATGAGATCAATTTGCTACAGAGAAATGATAATCAAATCCAATTGATTATCATGGGATTATGATGTACATTACATGATAATTATATTTTAATGGTACATTTCTACAGGAGTCCTACAGAGCCCTGTGTTCGATGCTGACGTGGTGCATTGGACTCTACACAATTCTGTTATGTGATGTGGTGCTCAGCTGGCTTGGAGGTCAGGCTGCGCATACCCGAGGTATGTATCAACGGGGCTTTTAGGCTAGTTGGCCTATGTCAAGTATTGACATGTACTTAAAACATAATGTATTATTTATGTTGTCTACATAAAGGACACATAGATACTTGGCCTGGCCTACGTCACCGTTCTATAATTCAGTCAATTTTGGTGAAGTTAGTTAGGTAGTACATATTGCAATTTATTATTTATATGTGCAGTCTCTCCTTTGTCCAAAAACATCAGCAAATGCATCATGCAGAGATGTTGAAGGATCAAAATGACAAGGGGGAAGGTCTGGATCAGCAGTTTCAGTTTCAGGCATACTCATGTGTCTGCTAGCCTCCATATGACATTGCAAGTGGCCTGGTGTTGACAGTCAAGGTCAGCTTGTCTTGGTACTTATTTGTATTATTGCAGACAATTGCAGTGCATTGGGTAATGATCGATAAAAAATGATGGTGTGGTCGCTAGTATTGTGGTTTTGTTTTTGGTGGCTGACCATAGATTACATTACAAACAGTGTCCACGAACCTCAACTACATCCTCAACCAAAGAATCTGGCACTTCAAACAAGGGAGTCGCCACAAAGGAACACGTATAAACCTAGGAGTATCGTTACGAAAGTATGACTGCCGTAATTTTTTTATGATGCGTAATAATGTAATGAAGTGACGATTGTTAGCCACCGCTCGTGGCCGAGACAAAACTATTGTTCGTACTAACGAAAATTAGGGCAGTCATCCTGCCGTAATTGAAGTTACGTACGCCCGTAATCCGCCCACATCCTGCGTAATAATCAGTATTGTACCACACTGCATGCAAGACAAATAATGCTTGGCACTTCAAGCACTATGACACCATTCACAATGTTGATTGTTTCTCTGAAGATCACACCTATTCTCAATATCGTCCCAACCCTGTCTACAGATTGATGGATCTAAAAAAGACTTGAACAGTTGAAGCAAGAAATGTGGGCAAAACATTATCGGAATACTCTTGAGACCTATTACATTAGTGAAACAATGGACATCGATCTGACAGTTCATGCAAACATGATATAAAATTGTACATATGCATGAGATTTTAAAACAACATCTTCACACAACACATTAGAAGCGGCTAGAGAATGACATTGATCTGCTCAACACAACATCTGTTGGGTCAATAGAAGACTCGTTGGAATATTGTTCAACGTCAAGACGCTGCAGCCTTGGGTCCGATGAGCTATTTAATGAAGACCTTCTTCTAGACGAAGCCAATTCATCATTTAGCACTGCCACTGTCGCTCCATTAGCTAGCATACGCGCTTTTCGCTGGAGATTCGCGAGCGTAAATGACAAGAAGGGGTGTTAGGATAAAATCATTGTTCCAAGAAGCAAATTACTTGATTTTGACGGAACTTACATGACCCCTTCGCTGGAACAAAATAAGAAATACGCATGAAAGCATGAACAGACTGACTGCTACCCAACCCAATGGAAGGAACAGATTGGCAGCATTGCCATTCAAATTTTCGTCGATGGAATCAGTCAATGAATATGGCGTGAAGCAAAGACTAGAGAAGAGCTGAACCATATATGAACTTGTTACAATACAACCCAGAGAAATTCGGAGATACCACTTGGCAAACCATGGGAGGGCCACCCACTGTGTCACTTCGCGGTAGCAATTCTTGAGATGTTCAGCCTTTTCGTCGGCTTCCTTCACCTCTTCGTCGATGGGGATGCTTTCTATCTCATCAACACGTTTATCGGCCGCTCGCTCAAGGTAATACGCGGCCACGATCATGGAACCAAACTGCACTATTGCAGTGAACGACGCTGTTATTGTTGATAAAGTGCGAGCCCATGGGTAAACTGGATTTCCATCCGCCTCCATGGACGCCATATACAAGAATGTTCCAGTAACGCAGGTTGGAATTGTCAGAAAAACGACTGGGACAGTCCCAAGAAGAATCTGAGGCAGAGACAACCTCATTATTCCACACAAAACAGAGGTCTATTAGCGGAGAGACGAAGAAACAAAGCAATATAGTTACAGGTCGTTCAGGAATATTGTTTGATTTTTTCTTGCGATCGACAGAAACTACTTACAGGCCAGTCTGGACCGCCAATTAGGATGGCTACTTTGGAAATCGTGAGACCATCCGTGCCAACTACAAGTCGCATGGCTCTCATCAAGGTAGAGTTTATGCCTACGAATTGTCTCACTTTGACGTAGTGCGAAAGACGTTCTCCGATAACTTTCTGCTGAATGGCACTTGAGAACAGCTTCAGAAGAAGTCCAATCAAGATAGAATATGCAGCTGACCCGACCCAACCTGTGTGATAGTGGCCTTATTCGTGAGGCGTGGCAGTGTTCCGTTTTAATAGCAGTTGACTCAACTGGTGTTCTTACCGAGCAATTCGTGACCCTGAGCGGGCAAGACGATGCCAAGAGTCAAATAGACAGGAACTCCTGGTACCGGAGGAAGGAGAAACATTATGGCACCTGCCACCCACATAATAGCTGTGACTATTAACAAACCAAAATCTGACGTCTCCATTATCAGCCTAAGAGCATTTGAATAAAGGAGGAAAAAACATTAGGAGAGACTTGGAATCATTGATACTGTCGAGGGACAAAAAATAATAACCTCACCATGACAGGAACACAACAGTCAATTTTGCAATTATGACTTCTAACACCATGAACGCGATCCCCCAGTAAACGGCATACGTATAAACTTTTGCTCTATCCCAAGACTTCACCATATTGATCTGTACTCTCGTTCTCGCAGTGTACCTGTCAACTTGACCATCCTCTCCTCTAGCAGGCTGCGAGCACGGAAAAATCGCAGTTCTACGAATGAATTGATTCACAATTGAAAATCCAAAGTAAATCAAAATAAACGGGGCACAAGTCACTATGAAAAGACCTCGGATGACATCCAGATGTTTTCCGTATTTTTCTCGCAGTCTTTCGTATACCGCAGCCGCATTCTGAGCACGTTCTTCTTTGCTGAAACTAACCGTGAGAAACACGGCAGAAGCCACGAAACTAGCCAATGTCAATGCGGCTAATGCGGAAGTCACCCCCGCAGCTGTGCCAGAAAGTGACGCGGTGACCCACATGGCGAACAGTATAAAAATCCAAATCTTTACACAGTGAATGAATAGCGAAATGACGTCATGTTGAGATTTTACGTAGACTACGCAATGTACAGCGAAGTGCAAGATGGGTTTACCTTTCCAAAGTTTATGATATCTTTTTCCCTCTCTGCATCTGATAATGTTTCACGAGACGAGGGTAGAATGTAAACATGTTACCGGAAAAGTAATTAAAATCAACAAGAAACAAAAAAGATGAGGCACTAACCTTCTCTAAAGAATGTACAGAAGAAGCTGAGAAAGAATAAAGTCATGCTAACCAATACGGGCCCAACCCATAGAATGAACCCATTATAACAATCATTGTAAACTTGGGTACACGAATGACTGCAGCCTTCGGGGAACACGATGTATTGTCTCCCAGAACTCGTTTCCAAGTAAAAACACGTCTCGTCGGAACCCTCTTCCTTACGACAATCGGGAAACAATTCGTAGTCGGGCTGACATTGAGACCGCGAAGCGGCATTGATCCTTGCTACTTCGTTCCATTGATGAGAAGGCTCCGAAAACACCCAGAGTGCCCATGACAATCCGATGAGGACGCTAATAGTGAAGAGAGGACCGCTCAACCAACTCACAAACACGCGAGTGTCTTTCTTTGTATAAATGATCAGCTTCACGGTAAGCAACCATAGAGGATTGAACAGAGCAAAGAGGCACACCATCCCGTAGGGGAATTGGTACGCCATTAAAAGAACCAGTAGGACGAATCCAGCAACAACTGCCAAGACGCTCATGTCTAAAACGAGTGTACCAACCACGCTGTTCCATTGATCTGCGTCGAGCATGTATAGTATAAAAATGAAAATGAGGAGGCCCACCCCTAAGCCGAAGGCATACTCGCCGAATTCGTCCGCTATTGCATAGTATACTTGTTCACCGAACCCCATCGCCTACAGTAGGAACAAAAGCATGAGGTATCCAAGGTGTGTAAGCAATGAATATTTCAAGCGAATAAAAGTACGGCGGGTCTCACTGTAAAGAATGTAATGAAACCAGAGGGACTACGGGGAGAACACAACACAATACCACACACAACAAGAAAGCATTAGAAAGGAAAACAAAAAGAAACGTAAAACGATGTAACATCTCTCCCACAAACAACTCACGGCAAAGCACACCAAAACGACAACAAAAAGAATGTTTTCCAAGGCAACGGTTCCACCTTTGGAAAAATACACAACAAAGAATCTATCAACCTGTCCCAAGTATTGGCATTTTGTCTCGGCAGTTTCGTAGAATCGACGGATTCGTCCTCCTCGTCGTATAAATGGAGACTGTGATTGTCGAGGGAAGTATCACTTTCTTCCAACGGATACGGTTGCAAGGCGGTGGTATTGTCATGAAAGAAATCCTTTGCAGCATCATTGTCATCATTATCATGGTCGGGAGGGTAGGAATTGTCCCGCTCTCGTTCCATAGGTTCCAACTGTAAAACACGGTTGTTGTTGTTGGCGGCGGAGGAGGAGGAGGAATGGCTCTTGTCCAAACCCCGAAACTCACTCCCCATCGAACTGCTCAGTGCTCTATCTCTAAACTTGTCATTGTTTGGTGGGTTTGTTCGTTCGTCCGGTACGGAGTTGGCACGATTGTATCGTGCCAATGGGCGATGTACCCTCGTACTGGCAGTGTGCACGTGTTGTTGGTGATGGTGATGATGATGATGGCTACGGTTCTCGTGACTGTGGCCGTCCATACCGCTAGGGACCGACCCTTGTGGAATATCGGACCCTTCCACATGGGACGACCGAGTCTTGAACTCTTGACGGTGTGATCCCCCGGGGTGGATGCCGTACAAAATTTCGTGGCTTGACTGTCGTCGTCGTCGTCTCGTATTTCCACTTCTATCATTCGATGAATTCCGTCCACTGACGCTGCCGACGCCGGTGTCACTCTCTTCTCCATGGACCGACGAACGAGACGATTCCATCTCGTAATCCATCCCGTCCTCCTGAAGGGAATGATGCATCCTCTCTGGACCATTTCTCTTGGAATGTATTCTCTCGGACAAATCCGGATGGGAATTTGCCATTGCATTCATCAACGACGACGATGTCGATGACGAATGGAGGTACCCTCGAGACGAAGGAGCATGTTGTTTTTTACTATTTCGACGTGTTCGAGCAAAATCTCGAATGACGGTGGCGTTGGCAATGTCCTCGTTAGTGGACGAACGACGAGGCGGACGAGGTGCCGATGCCTTTGGAACGACGTCGCCCGTGTCGTCGTCGTCATCGTAATAAACATCGTAGTCGTCGTCGTCGTCATCGTCGGTGGAAAAGGGAGGCTCTCGAATCGACGAAGCGAGAACATGGACGGAAGCGGTCAACTCCCTCGCAGCTCTGCCGCCAGAGGAGGAGGAGGAAGAGGGTGGTTGGTGGTGGTACGAAGACAAAGGCTCAATGGCATTGTGGCTGCTGCCGAGGGACATCCCCCGCTTGGGAGGAGGGGGGGGAGGGTTGTGTCGACTGTACGGAGTTCCCGGCGATGGATGATGATGCACAGCCGTGGGAATCTTTTTGGGCGTGCGTGGTGTGGTTGGGAGGGGCGGCGGTGGCAGCGATGCGAGTAGTGCGTGGGGTGATGGCGGGGTGCGGAGGGGGGCTGGGCTTTGGGTGGGAGTCCGCGGTGGTGGATGGAGGTGGGTGTCCATGGCAGTTGGTGCAGTTGGCTCTCTAGAGAGGAGGAACAATCCTGGAACAATCAAAAGATGTAAATTATATTTTTTATGAAATGATGTACCATAGTCGTATTTCTCCCTGTGTACCATCCCATCTGACACGAGGTGTACTATCGTACTAGTTTGTATCGTATTGTACCGACGAAGGAACAACAACAACAAAAACATTAATAAGAATGAAGCATTCGTGTCTTGCCGTCCTCTTCATTCCAAGCGAGGCATTCACACCCCTCCACACCCACCCTCCAACGACGACGACGACAAACACTCGCACCGACACCCTACTGCTCCTCCACAGCTCTCAATCCGGTCACGAAAAACGTACCCACCGTCCCAGCATCGCCCCCCTCTCCCCCCACACGGGAGCCACGTCTTCCTCCGGTCCCATTGGAAGCAGCAGCGGCGTCACCACCGTCCATCCCTTCCCCCCCAATCCTCGTCTTCCCGCCACCAAATACTCCGAACAAATCTTACACGACGAAATTCATCGTCTACGCCATACTTTGAACGAACGGAACGATGACGTGGACACCTTGGTATACGAAGTGGTTCGATTACGTGAGTGGAATCAAAGGGCGAAAATTGCCAACGAAGCGCGATCGAATGACCTAACCCTCCTGAGAAAGGAGGCCGAGCGATTGAAGCACGAGTTTGAAACGAGGAATCGACAGAATGAGGACAAAGTGCGATGGTTGACGGAACGTTTGGAGGAAGAACGGAGGCAGTGTGTCGAGGAGTTGGAGAAGAGGGAGAGGCTCCTTCGTGAGAAGGATGAAATGATGGCGAGATTGCAACAACGTCAGGTGAATGATGATGGAGTGACGAGGACGATGGCCGACATGGAAGCTCGATGGAAGAATGACATGGGGAGTCCTTCTCCGGGAAAGACTGGTTCGGGTGGTCGTGTGCCCCATCGTCAATATCGTGAGACCATGTCGTACGATGAGAACAAACAGGTGGCGAGAGTGGGGGGTGCACCCATCATGTATCGTCCTCCGAAACAGGGTGGTATGGCGACGGAGGGTAGGGCAGGATTCGTTGAACGAGTGCAGAAGAGAGCGGTGGATTCGACAACCGTGCTGACTGATACACCCACCATGGAAACCTATGCCCAGTCGTCGGAGATACATGCTCCATGGGAAATCGCGGGGGAGTCGACCATGGACAGTATAGTAGACCAACATATGGTCGAATCCCAACAATCAAAAAGTACAATTAGCACATCCGATCTTCCAATGGACACACCCGCCCGTCAAAGTCTACCACCCACCTTCCGTCTCACCCCCATCCCAGGCAAGGGACTGGGAATAATCACCACCCAATCCATACCCGTCGGTCAAGTCCTTGGAGAATACAAAGGTGAAGTTATCGATGCTTCCACAAAGGATAGAAGATATCTTCCCTCCAAGGCGCACGAACAAACGCCTCAAGATTGGGAATGGAGACAATCTCGACTCGATCGTGGACAAGGTGTGACCGGTACATATTTGTATGGAGTGACCCAACCAAATGGGGAGAGTGTATACGTTGATGCGGAAGATGAATACAATAGTTTATGGACGAGATTTATCAATCATGCGAGTCCGCCGGGGGATAATGTGGATCCGAAGAGTAGTTGTGAGACTTGGAATGGGGAACCTCGGTGAGTCTTCTTTCGTTTTTGGTCGACGGAGAGTCATCGCTTCTTTGTAAATTGTGTGCAATGAGTTGTATTGGTTGCATTTTGAACAGTCTCTTTTCGTTTGTCGTCTAAATATTTATCCACCATTGCAATTGGTATAGTGTTTGGTTTGTCTCCAATAGAGACATTGATGCCGGGGAAGAAATATGTTTTGATTATGGTGATGACTATTGGCTTTCAGGTGACAATGTTGTTTAGAAAAGAGGTAAGTTTTCAAGGTTGGCAGCATTGTTGTCCATTGCAATTCAATCGGGATTCTTGATCTTTTCTTGTTTGAAAATGAAATATCGTCTCATTTGTCTCGATCAGTGATTTAGCGACACGAATGACATCTATTTTGAATGTAGATTTCAAGTTCCGTTGTTGGCTGCACAAAATACGTGATCAGGAGAAATAGGAAGAAGTCTTCCTTCTGTTTAAAAATGAACCCACGCCAGACTAGCTAGCTGCAAAGATGTGGCCATGTAGAATAGTAGTAGTTTTTATTATTATGTCGTAGTCTTTATTATCGTCTTTTTCATTTTCTTCCATCATGTGAATCAATTGATGTATCTCCTAATGAAGAGCGATGTGTAAATAATATCAGATTAAGATGTCTCATAGGAACAATTCCATTCATTGACGACCATATCACCCAAACTGTGGATAGTCTCTGAATGAACTGATGTTCTTGTGATACACCACAATACCAAAACATTCCGCACATCAGCAGTCATCCTTCATTAAAAGTATCAATCAGACTACTATAGCAAATAAGGAAAAATAAAAAAGATTTTTAAATGCACTCGTTAAAATAGGAACCCCAGAAACGAACTAGTCAGCATTTATGAGCTGTGATGATATATATCAATTATGTGCAGAACAAACTCAGATGCACCTTGATATTAAAGTTTGCAGGTCAAAACACTCCATCTCATGACATTTATTTCTTAGCACCTTGTTTGAAGTGAAAACGAATCCAACTAGCATTAGATAAGAAGCTAGCTCAAAATTTACTCTATTGTAGTAATGCAGTTGAACACTAGTCAGTAGCATTCACGTGCTTTCCTTGTAATGAATGACCAGACTACTGGGATGCAAAAGCAGAGGCTAACATGAAAAATTATCCTTAATAGATACTGATGGAATGAGTGTGGTGCAATACCAAAAGGGGCGTCAACAAACATTTGACTCTAATAAATTATTAATAGAGACGTGAGCAAGAAATATGATGCAATCAAAGTTTCTCGAACAACTGGATACAGTAGCAATACAAGGCATTGGAGTCAGAAAAGACAATATTGCAACATTCCCTCCTTGTCAACAATAGAAAAGTTTTGATGGATGCAGATTATTGATATTACACCTTTGAAACAATGTTTTTACCGCATACAGACACAGGCCACGAGTGCATCCTTGGGTTTCTTAGCAACACTTTGGCAGGGTTGAGATGATCTGGTTGAGTTGATGAATTTGAAAACAATAGCTCTTTTCTGTCACCAAATCTTGATTCCCCTCATTCTCCATAAAGTAGTCTTGACGATTAGTAGATTGAAAAACAGAAACAAAATAGTTTGATAGTACATCATATTGAGCATAGCTTCCATGACAGCAGGTGGAGCCTACATGAAACAGGTTGAGAAATGTTGAACCAGAAGATCATGGTGAAGCAAATTACCACTCAAGGAATTGTTATTCTTCTTTGTGGGGGGAGTTATTTACTTGTCCTTGCATAAATTCTATTGTTGAAGAACGAGAGAACTGCAAAGAGGCTTTGGCTTTGGCAATCCCTGTGCAAAAGCAAAACATTATTGCTGGACATGATGTAGTCAAGGTCCGAATTGAGAATGCTCATCCCCTCCACTTAGAAAGACCCATCAGTGTGTGTTCCTTCCGAATTGATGCAGTTGGTTTACTGCTGCATTAGATTTTTGAATTTGATGGGGCGGATCAAAGTCTGTTTCGTCATACCCTGCATTTTGACACCAAATGCTGTTGTAATAATTATTTCTAATAATTGTTTTGATCACAAGAACAAGCAGCAAGCAACCACTTGAGGTGACAGCAAGCCGACAGAGATTACTGTGTCCCCTCTCCACTTCAGCTAATTACTTTCTAGGTGTAAGAAATGTATCTGAGAGATACAAATATTCTTGAATGGAATTGGTAAAGGATCGAAGCCACTTTTGTTTGTTGCTTCATCTAGCTCAACATTTATAATTATCATATAGTTTTTGATACTATTTGAATACTGTTGCTTATGATGACATTCTGTTTTGAATTGGTTTGCAGCAGTTGCTTTTGTGCAGTGACACCCAACACACAAGTACATTGGAGCAACCAGCATCAAATCTTTGGATTAAAGAGGAATGAAGTAGACATGCTTTAAGTCACGGAGAAGTACCTTCATGTTGCACAGAGAGATGTAGCTGTTTTTTTGCCCATGTTTGCAATGTTATGCCCACTATTCCCCATTTAGCGTGTTCGGAGAATTTTGAAAATTGTGTGTTTGGATTTGCAAAACGAAGGATAGAACAGGAGTACAAAACGAAACTTGCGGGACTTTCCGTTTTGTTTTTGATTCCCAGAATCGTGTCACGAACACCAAGGAGACAACGAAACATGCCAAAAGAACTCTTCAACCCTTCTTGTATCGTCCACCCGAGAGATGGAAATAACAACAGTGATCCGCCCATTTCACAACTTCCCCTGGTACCCTTCTGCACTTTACACCAAATCGCTACGCCAAGACTCCAGCACCCATCACCCCATTGCATCAATCCAATCTATCTAGCTTCAATTCAAGGTCGTTCACTCCTTTTCATTTGAGTTTCTCGAACTGACACTGTCAATCGAGCAATTTCCACGTAGAATTTTTTCTCGCCGTCATAACCCTCGACGTTCATGTCAATCTTTTCCGGTTGATACATCCGTATCCCATTCCTGTGAAGTATCATAGACAATTTTCGTTTTCCATTATCAAACCAACGAAGTAAATATATTCGCGGCGTTCCGCGTTTTCATTCGTGACTAAACACACAACAACGACAATAGTGGCAGGCGTATTACCGAACACCGGGTGTTATATTCACATCATCGCCAAACAATGGACTTTGGAGGGGCAGCCGCAATTGGTGGGGCGGGAGACGGATTCGATTTCATGTCATGGTGCGTTTGTTGACTCGTATTCGCACTTGATCCATTAGTGGCTTGTAGGTGTTTTGTCGGAGGCTTTCATTGACGAATTCATGCGTTTATTTTCCAACAAAATCAAAATCCCCATCTCATTTCATCATAGGTACATGGACATTCCCATTATCTCCCGTCTCTACTTCACCGGAGCGTTCCTCACCACGGCAGGATGCGCCTTGGACATTATCAGTCCCTTCTCCCTGTATTTCAACTTTGATTTGATTTTCTTCCAGGGGCAGATATGGAGATTGTTGACGACCTACTTGTTCTTTGGGATGTTTTCTATTGATTTTTTGTTCCATATGTATTTCTTGGTAAGTTCCTTTGTGGGTAGGGGAGAGGGGACGGTGTGCACTATGCATGGTTCTGGCACTATTCATGCTTAGCGTTCTCATGGATTGTTTTGTATTTTCCTCGTCTGTAAAGGTCCGATATTGCCGCATGCTCGAAGAGGGAGACTTTCGGGGTAAAACAGCCCACTTCGTTATGATGATCATGTTTGGGGTTATCTTCATGACCGCAGTTGCACCGTTCGTCAGCGTCCACTTCCTCGGCAGTTCCCTGACGTTCATGATGGTTTACGTCTGGGGCCGAAGAAATGAGGATATGCGCATGAGTTTTCTCGGATTCTTCACCTTCAATGCCCCCTACCTACCATGGGTGATGCTCATGTTCTCGGTGTTGTTAGGTAATCCCGTCACAATAGACGCCATCGGGATATTGGTCGGTCATACATATTACTTTTTGGAATATGTGTACCCTGTCGTTGCTGAGATAAGGGGGTGGAGGAGAAAAAAAATTCTGGAGCCGCCGAGGGTGCTTCATTGGATTTGTGGGACTTATCAAGAGCCTGTCGAACATTTGCATCAGGATTAAAGTTGGGAGTTCGTGTCGTGGAAAACTTGGCTGTAGACTTCACATAAGGCAGCACTGAATTATACCCTTATTGCATGTTGCGAGAAAGCCTGTGACGAGTCATGATCCAGTATCATGTGTCATTCGACTGCTATCACATGCACGAAAGAAGCCATTCAGAAATATGATAATTACGTTTCTTTAGCTGTTCATTATAAATTACGATCATAAAAATACAACCACTGGTTCCGGCTCATTTGCTGTCTCTGAGGGAGTACTTTTTATTTCAGTTGAAACCTCAGGTTTCCTAGCTTCATCCAATGCCTCCTCCTTCCGCTCGCCATCAACCTCCTTTAGTAATGCTTCACTTTTCTTCGTCTGACCCTTAACAACCATTCTGCGCACCTTATCCCTCTTCACAGTGGCACTCACAACATCCAACGTAATCACAGCCACAAACAACCCATACGCAAAGCACTGAAAAAAGATGTAATTTGGATTACCATTTCCCGTCACCAACCACATTCGATGAAAGGTAACAAAAAGTATCATGGGGACGGGGAGGGCAAAGAAGGCAATGAGGGAAGGATCTCGCATGCGAACAATGGTACGTGGGTTGAGAAGAATAAAAATCAGGCCAAGTGTCAGTGTATGAATGGTGGCGGTGGGCCGGAAGATGGCCCAGAGAAGCTGGAACACCGCGGTCTTTTTGTAGAAGTATCAGTGACGAGTGAGTAAATGATCTTGATGTGCACAGCATGAATATTGATAAGGAGCTATTAGGACAAAAAAAGAGCAACTCACCAAAACAGATGGGTATTTGTACAAACGAATCGTCAACGGAACGACGAACACTGCAGGAAGTCCACTAACAAATGTGGTAAAATACGGTCGAAATCGATCAAACATTTGAACGAAAAAGTACCTTTGATAGCAAGACGGGATTCCAACGAATGAACAGAGCGATGATGAAATGAGATTCTAAAACTGAACATTCAACGTCAAGGAATCAAACACACACACGCACACACTACTCACCAATGCAACCCCATACTCGGACCAGCAAAACTTCCACTCTCATCCACTTCCACAAACGCCACATTCGGCATCACAGTCTTGACCAACACCTCTCGATACCTCCTTCCATCCCATCCCATCCAACCAAACGCCATCCCATGCAACGCCACATAATACACGAAGAACAACATCCCCACTCGTTTCCAATCGCATTGACGTCGTCTTAACAACCGGCGACCATCGTCTCGATGCAATCCCCTCCATAAAAGAACGGGTATCAAGAATACACCGTAGGCAATATCGACGTAGGATGCCAATGCGAGACAAAAGGCACATTTGGCTCCAGTGGGATGACCGCGTGGGTTCGTTTCGTCCATTACTATTGAGGGAGGAGAAGTGGCGTAGGAGAGGGATAGGAGGAGGAGCATGTCCCATAGACTTCGGAGAGATTGTGATGCGGTTAGGATGGTGATGGGGTTGAGGAGGTAGAGGACGGAAGTGAGAAGTGGAAGTTGGTGCGGCGATAGGATGGGTGGTGGGTGTGGCGGGGATGGTTTGTGTGGGTTTGTTGTTGTTTGTTGTGGATTGAGTTTGTGTCCATTGGTCTTTTCTCCAGGATCGTCGGCTGTGGTTTCGGTGTCATCTCCATCATTGGAAGCGTTGCCAGTTGATTGTTTGTTGTTGTCATCAAACGATGGACCTGCCGCATCCGCTTCTTCTTGCGGAATCGATGGTCCATCTGACGCATCGACATTGACACGGGCAACAACTTTCGTCGGCAGTCCAAAAATCCACCCTCTCTCGGCCCTCAACACCCCCGGAACGACCCACGCATCACCTTTCCCATCATCGTCATCGTAATCATCGTCGTTGCGCAACGTCCGTCGTTCCATCTGCCCCTCCTCGCCATATTCTTCCGATTCCACCACGGCCGTGCACAGCCGATACATACAGTACGCCCCGATGACATCGGCCACCAGGACGAGGAATGATCGAATCGCCGACAAAAAGGAATCATAGCCGGGCGGCATGTCGCAGAGAGGTTTTCCGAGCAGCAGGAGTAATGGCGGCACGGTTACCCTCGTTCCAGACTCGTATATGTCATGGAAACCGCGATGACGGTTCCAAAAGCATGCCTCGGCAAAGTGATCCCAGGAATGAATGGGATCCAGTGTCGCGGACTTTATGGCGGGAAGGAGGCCTGGGAGGAGGGAGGAGAGGTCATTGTTGACGAGGAGGAGAACGATGAGGGAGAGACGGAGGAGGATTATTGGGAGGAAGATTTGTCTCATGGTCGTGCGTTGGTGGTGGATGAGGGTGGTACGGTGCCATATCCCATTTTTTGTCATCGTCGGTGTCTATTGTTTGAGTTGTTTGCGTTGGCACGGTCGCAGATAGGCCTGCTAGCGGCTCCATTAATTGATATTTTTATGTTTTGATACTTGAAAGGTGCTTGAGTTCCGTCGCCTTAGAATTGTACCTCACTTTTCACAGGACCGTACCAAACAAATAATTGGTTACCTTTGAGAGGAGATACGATTATATGTTGGTAACTATCCAAATCACACCCGACGCCGCCGCCTGCCTACGTCCACGCCCCAACAAACCCGTCACCCAACAAACAGAAACGAACGTCAGCCACACATCATGGGATTCCTCCACCTCTTCATCGTCAACAAATCAGGCGGTCTCATCCTCCATCGTCCCCTCGGACCCTCCGCACCGAGCATTGGGACGAACGAATGGTTACGGATAGGGAGTACCTTCCATTCCTTGCATGCCATTGCGGCCGAGGCGGGACCGGTACGATTGCCGGGGAATAAGAATTCGTGTGAGTGAGCGAGTGTTTGGGGAGTGGCATCGGGTCGTTTTACTCGTGTGTTGTTTCTATCGAATTTTGTGGTTTGTATTGGAATCTAGACTTTGTGACTCATACCTCGGATGATTTGTTGTACGTTGCGTTTTCCCATGGTGACAGATGGTGCCGACGATGGCATTGAAGACATTCAGGGGGGGATTTTACTCAAATGCCTTCAGACCAGGACAGGGATCAAATTTGTCTTGACGTGAGTGCCCCAACAAAGGAGACGATGCATGTTATTCCGTTGAACTTAACTTTTTCATGAATTTCACTTTTCCGTCAATCATATATGATAGAGCCGAACCCGGCACAACGGATTTGGAAGTGGTACTGCGCGAAATTTATGTGCTGTATTCTGATTGTGCTCTGGTAAGTGCCACGAGCAAGGGTCTGATTTGTCGTATCCTTGAATGGAAACAGTTCCCTTGACAATCGTTCACAATAATGAACCCCCCTATGTAAACTTTGCAGAAAGATCCATTCTATGAATTGGAAATGCCGATACGATGTGAGTTATTCACGAATGCTGTCGAAAATTTAATTGAAAGAGTGAACTCGGAGGGGGCGGGAAAAGTTCGATAGATAAGAACTGCAAAGTGGAGCGGAGGGCAGACTTTTGCCGAAGCTACCATCTAGTGATGAGATGGGGAGTTTGTATTGACGTCAAAGCAATGCTGGAGAAAACTTGAGGTTAGAGAGTATGCGCATCAACCTCAAGTATTGCGTCCACTTGTTTGGATACGTCGTCCTATTCAAGAATGTGAGTGTAAGTGTCTTCGAATCATGTAAAATTTTTCAGAATAAATCTTATCACTAAACGGTGGGGTCATACTGAACATAGTATTCGTGAAGCGTTCTTAACCTTCGTATTTAGACGCTCGCAGATAACACTTCATCCTTGAACAATGAACCTATGAGATGTTGCTGTCGAGTAACCATATTGAACACAGATACTTGAAACATTGATAAGGACTTTACATTTACATGGTAAACCATTAATACTTTGTACAGACTTCAATACAGCATCATCATGAAGTCACTAGAAATCGTGAGTCGAATCAGTTACGCCACCCAGTTTCCAAAATCTTGTATTATCTCGTGTCCGAGAATTCCAACAGTACTTGCACCCAACAACAGTTGAGGTGTTTTGCTGAACATGACGTCTTTTGATCTATTTTCGGGCTGCATGCTCTTGAACAACATTATAGGGAGTATTCCATATAGGAATGGTGTAATAACTGCTCCAGCAAGATGCAACGGACCTGTGAATTCTAGGTCACCTCCACTGGAAACGGCGACAGCCACTGCTGCGGGTGGCAAGACGCTCATCAAAACGGCAGGAGCTGAGAAGGTGTCCTTGAGGGTACACGGAACTTCCTCCTGTGATTTACTGGCTATGATGCTTTCGTACTCTTCCGCAAGAGACATAATACAACCTATTGAAGATCCAATAAACGAAGAAGCAGTAAAGGCAGCGAACATAGCACCGCCAGCACCGCTTGATAATGAGTTGTCAAGGCCTCCGCCCAAGACGGCGAAACACCACGCAACGTACATCGCCAACGGAATGAATGATCCCAGTGCGATAGCAATGGTAGAGTTTGTTCTGTCAAACTTCAGAAGTTTCGTGATCGACGGAACAATGTTTTGATATATGAGAGTAGAGAGAATAAGTGGTACCGCAGTAGAAATTGCTGCTGAGAACCCTTCTGGATGACTACCTGGCGCTAAGAATGTCTCCATTGGATCATGCACATTCGCAAGACTTGGTAACAGAAGCGACGCAAAACTTGAAAATAAGACCATCACTGCAGCATTTGCAATCTTCTCGATCCCTTCATTTGTCTGCGTGTAAGATACCCATGCAAACAAAGCCGCAGAAATGGCTGTGGCTGTGGTGGGGTCTACCCCCAATCCTGGGAGTGCACTTGCAACGAATGATCCTACTTGCACAAAACCATACGCGAGGAAGCAACTGTTCATGAGTAAAGATGCTGCGCCGATGGCAGTGCCAGCTGTTTGATCTTTCATGGCGCAGTCGGCGAAGTCCTTGAACGATGAGGGCACGTCGCAGTCAGAAGACTCGTGTAAGTTTATTGCTACGTCGGCAATCATTAAGCCAGAGACGAGATTATAAATGTAGAGGACTGTGAAGGCCAGCACGGAATGGTTCACGAGTGAGATTCGCTGAAGAAATTACACAGAAACGAGGTTTCCTGCTTATGCTTACCAATAAAAATAGCAGAGCCCCAAACCATACCAACTTTCTCAACTGTGTCGGGCAGCACAAACATGGATGAGCCAACAGTATTGCCGGTCACCAGAAGTGACGCCGATAAAACTTTACTAACGGTTCCCATGACCTCGGAATTTGGATATTGGGCGATCGCGAAAGAAGCGAATGATCTCTCCTCGAATGGGGAAATCGACTGAAGAGTCGCCGCCGATAAAGATGTTTTTCTTCGCTCCGAGTTCTTGATGATGGAATCGTTCTCAGCGGTGGATGCCGCAGGTTTCATATTCCTCTCCGATGAAACGCGGCGTCTCGCATGAGAGTGGGCGTTGGAAGCGTAACGATACTTGTTTTCGATGCGATTCACTCGCTGGAATTTCAGGTTCCCTGCTGAAACGCATTCGACGATGATACGACGCAGCATGATATTACGAAGGCAGCCTTCATCGTCGAAATGGGTTGCGTCCTTGCTTTCTTTGCTCCTCTAGAGTGCATTCGAATTATGTGGGCCGATGTGTATCCTGTTAACGAAGCCAGATTGCAACGTTGATCCTCTTTGGCATGGCAACACAAGGAAACACAGAAGAGAATTATGGTTCTCTCGCTATACAATACCATGCTTCGGACAGTGAAAAATCGGAAGGAGAGAGTTCCTCCAAAACATCCTTCTCTAATAGTAACAAAAATTCCATTGATGCGAACATTTCTCCCTGTGTTCATCCATTGAGATTCCTTGACGGCTTTCTTCTCTCGTCTTTCTGAACTTTGAGTGCCGGATGTTTGTGTTGGGTGCTTCGTGATGCTGCCGGAGGTTTGTTCGGGATGGGAACTTTGATCTATGTGCTTACATAAGATACAACCTACATAATAATATTGACTACACAAAAATAAGACTGGAGCTCTAAAAACCCTGACCCCTAGCTTTATGTCTCTAAGATACTTGAACGGACAGACCGTCCTTTTTTCGAACGCACGTTTCGAGATAATATTTGAGATAAACCTTCCGCAACACAACAATACAATACATACAGTACAATAGAGTGTCCATGTTTTTCGAATGGAGTGTCTGAGATAATCAAATTTGTCAACAAATTCATGTGGTTTTGACGACCTTCTCGAGTTTGAGACTGATAGGTCTACAATTGTCAAATTTGATCGATCACAAAATTGTGACCGACGAGTCAAATTTGTTAGTTGGTGACAACTCATAGCCTGGTAGTGAAAAACCCGTAGATACTCCCACTGTAGGAATTCAATCGTTTTGGGGGTGCTGCCCCCACCCTCCTCTTCACGAAATGCACCAAAAATATGAGAACTCAGTGGTGTCTCGATCTACCATACCATACTCTTCATGCTTGCAGATGACATGTGCTCTGTGCCCTCGCGATCAGCATAATGATTGTTGGCCAACCGTGTTCAAAGCTTGTGTATTATTTGATATTTGATACTATTTGATATCTGATGAGATCACTCCAAAAGTACCAGGTCTAAAACTATTATGAAATCACTGAACCACAAAGTAGATTTTGTACTTAGTCCTTCGTAATTTTGGCCAATTTCTACATGACAATCGATTTTTTGCTGACATTTTGTTCTACATAAAATACATACCAAAATCTATGATTGAACTACAAATTAAAGATTTGATGATCGTATTGCCGTTGTGTTGGGAACTTCTGATGGGTTGAAGGACCTCACGACTTGGACTTAAGCTCATGAGAGCATGTAGAAGGATTCTGCTGTGTCGCCCGGTTGTTGGATCCTAATGTAATGGACACAACAATGTGGCAAAGTTGAGGAATTTTGAGGACATTTTCGGGACTAATAATAATTTGAGACTGGTACTATAAGAGTACACCGTAACGGTTAGTCAGGGGTCTGCCTCTAAAATATTACCTGTCCCATTAGATTTCTGTAACTCATTTTTAGCTCGGATTTGGACAGCTCTCATCATCCCTGACAGATCTGGCATGTCACTTGTGACATAACTCTGACCTGATCTGGTCGTTGCAAAAATATATTTAGCAAAAAATTATATGTAGTTTCGACAGGTGTCGAAGATTGTATTTTATGAGCTTATTTTGTTGCAATTGTGAGGATGGAAGGACAGTGGAACTGCAATTTCATCCATTGCTATGAAAGTGAACATTGTGTAGAACCTACACAATGCTGGTATGTTTATACCCTTCTCAAGGGTGTTCCCTTTGTGGCTATGGACTTCTGTGTTGGGAGTCCATGACATTGGGAGTAGGACAGTAGACTCCTGCATTGGGGGGTCCTTGCCTTTTGGATCAGGGGCAGTAGACTCTCTTCCTGGGGAGTCCTGAGAATGATCCTTTTAATTTTTGTACCAAGGGGTACAAAAGAGGCTGATTCTTGGCCTATGTCAAACTCCTAGTATTTACCATGATATGGCTAATCGTGGATGTCAGACTATCCAGCCTCAGTCGAGGCCAACCTGAACTTTTATTCATCTAGTAGCTTGTTAGTGATATTGTTTATGAGACTAAAAATATATCTACCAACAAACAACTAGTAAAAATTTTGCTAGTACCATATGCCCACTAAAGATTCAGAGGTATAAGCCTCTGCAATAAAATGGCTGTCTCTGCAAAGTTCAGACTATTATTGGGCAGCGGCAGCAATATATTGGGCTTTGTTAGACATGGTTGTCATGATTGATGTCAATGATGGAACTTATAATTGCGATTGTGAGTGATTGAGTGCACATTGCATTTTCCAACAAGGGCTGATGGAATACCACCTCTTTTTATTCCATATTTGAATCGATCTTGCCTACAATATTCACTAAGTATGAGGTAAAAATTCATTGTATTGACTGAGTTATACAATATTTTTTATTTTGTTAGTACACTACTAGTAAAATCTGGGAAGGCTTGACCAAAATTTTTTCAGACGACTAAACCGATTACAGTGTACTCTAGTATCAAGGGCACTTCGAACTGTAATAGTGATTCCCCTTTCTTCTGTGCACGCTGACAAGGATGGCAGATTCATCAACACATGAATCTGAGTACGAGGACAAGGAAAACATATTGGCCACTATTCAAAATGGCATGCATGCATCAAATCGATTGTGCCACTCACATTCTTTAGCACCAATAACAAACCAAAGTTCTCGTGCAACCCTAAACCTAAGCCAAGAATCTCATTTGATGTCCATTGGGTCATTCACAATATTTGGTGGATTATTGAATGCACCTTGCATGGGGATCCAAAGCCCTGAGCATGAGTCTGGCCTTGTTGGTGTACTGCAATTAGCAGCTGGTCACCCCGAAGGTAATGTTTCTGTGTTGGGTCACAATAATCGTGCAAGATGGGTTGGAAGTAATATCAATGCCTTTTTCCAAGATGATGGTCCTTTAGGATGCTTCATACCAGTTACTTCGGTATTTCAGCAACATTTGAGTCATGCTCAGACACTGGCACAAAGCATTATAATTGTGACATAGGCTAAGAACCCCATGGCACAAAACCTAAATGGAGCATTCTCAGGACTCCCCAGTAGGAGAGTCCACCTCCGGATGGCATGGACTCCCCAACATGGAAGTTCAGAGCCCCAAACAAGAGAACACCCTTGAGGAAGATCTGAACATCTTTCAGAAGGGTATGAACATACCATATTGTGTAGAAACCTACACAATGATCGTTTGCATCGTTTGGATTGGAATGCAGTTCCACCCACTGCCTTTCCATCCTCACAATTGTATCAAATATAGCTCATAAAATCAAATCTCCAACACCTGTCGGGACTACCTATAATTTTCGCGTGATATTTTTTACGGCATTTTTTGGCTCAGGTCACTATCTATAGATAACTGTGGTGCGACCTTTGCGCACCGAAGCCATCGACATCCAACCCTTCCGACACGAGGTACGCTAACAAATTTTTTATTGCGGGCGGCAATTTTTAACTTTTTGCACCAGCGATACGTTTTTTTTGCACGATCAACGATCTATCCAAAATCGGCTACGCAATCAACCAATTCCTACGGTTTCGCGATCTATGAGCTCTCCAAAAATGCTCCCATGATCAGCGAACTTCGAGCGATCAACTCCTGTGATCGGGGATTCCTACGAGTGGGATTAATTTCGTGATCGAGAATTCTCGTGAAATACTTGGAAGCAGACTTTCAAGAAATAAAAGCCAACGAAGAAAAATTAAAAAATTAAAAATTAAAAAAAATCTGTTTCGAGCTAACCTCAACAGGGCACCCAAGACCTTCTTCAAGGCCTTGTTTTATAATACTCTCCTTCGAGAGGCAATTAAGAGGATGTCGACCAGCAAATCAAGCCCAGAAGGACTCAAGCCGCAGGAGTGTGAACGGAGTTCAGGGAGGTCCAAGCCACCCATTTCCTACATTCCCACTGCCATGGACACCCCGAAGGTAATCAACAAAGTCAAGGTCTCCAACAAAATGACCTTGTCTGTCACCGTCTTCGACGAGGGAAGTCCTGAACAGTTCCTCAACCATGTCCAGACCTCGATGGAAATAATTTCCCAATGAGGCTTAAACACGGACTATGAGGAAGCCTGTAAGGCAGATAAAAAGGCTGAGGCAAAACTGACTGCGGCCACTGTGGCCAAAGCCAACTACAAAGGGACGGATGAAAATTCCCCCGTCCTCCAGTCGTGGAACAAAGCAACTGCTGCTAAAATCCACACCAGTGAGGCCCTAGTGTCCGCTGGCCAAGTGATCTTCTTGCAGTATTCCACTCAATGGTCGGAGACTGCCCGTCGTCCTTGGACCACCATGGTCGGGGAGCAAATCAACTGCGAACCCTGGACCGATGTGTATGGGACCGAGCATCCCACAAAACGCCCGGCATCTTGGATCTCCTTTCAGGAATGTGTCCAGTTGCATCTGCAGACCGTCTTTAGGACTGATGCAGCGGAGCAGGAACGTTTCTACATCAGCAATGGGCTGAAGAAACCAAACAGGGTACCCATCAGGGACTTTGTGCAGAGGATCCAATGCCTTAACGGGTATGTGGAACTCTTGCCGTGCCTGTTTTACTCTTCAAAGGCTGCAAAGTCTACGAAAGTATGCGGGCCATTTGATGATGCTGACTTGGCAAGCCACATCCTCAGGATGGTTCCTAGGAACTGGCAGGACCAATATGAGCTCAGTGAAGCCTTGGTACCACAGAGTGTCAGGGAACTTCTCAAAGTCCTTGAACGCATTGAGAAGGCCTACCCCACCGAGAAGGTGGGAGAAGGACCCAAGACCGTAGCCAAGGCTAACGACTCATCCAGGAAGAAGATGGTCTCTTTTAGTGACCGGATTCCAAAGAAATGTCGCACAGAGAAGTACTGTTCTCTCAGCAAGAAACACGGGGGCGCACATACCACCCACAACACTCTGGATTGCGGGAAGTATGACTCCAATGGGACCCCAAAGTCAAGCTTCAAGGGGAGAAAACCAAATGGAAACTCTCATTGACCAGAGAGACCTGCTCGAGGAGGAAGTAGCTATGCGCAGCTATCCACTAGAATTGACAAACTTACCAAGTCCAACAAGAAAATGAAACGCGCTATCGGAAAAAAGAAGCGTAAGCATCACGACATGAGTGACAGCGATGACTCAGACTCATCTTGAGATGATGGGTCGGGGAGTACTAAGAAATTGTGTAGTAAAATCGATTGTAATGAAATGATGAACACTTATCTTAGTCCGATTAAAACTTCCCCACGTGCCATCATAACATTTTCTGATTCAAACAATACATGTTTGAACCTGGCAGAAGAACTAGGAAATCTTCCAGCCAACCTTACACAGAGTGAAACAATTGCCGAATTGTTGGATCCCAAGCTGTCGGGTGACCTTTTCAATAGTGTGAACCCCCTTTTGACAGGTAAAGAAGGGCAGGTCACTACTGTAGTAGCACAAGCACGCTATAAAGCGACTGAAAATCCAGCCCGTAAGAATATCGAACACTCTACAGGGCGTCGTACCAGTAACACAGTCATCAGGATCCTACTAGACAGTGGATCTGATGGTGATCTCCTGTTCCATGCAAAGGGAACAGAGAAACGCTTTCCCTACTTGACTAGGCAGGTGCCAAAGTCTTGGCGCACGTCAAATGGGAGCTTCCTAACCAAAGGAAGGAGCGAAGTCAACTTAAAGTTCTTTGAGTATTCAAACAGTAAGGAGTACACAGTGACTCCTGACCTAGTAGAGTATGATAAGAAAAAGATGGCTAAGCCAGCGTTCGACCTCATTCTTGGATGTCAAACCACGAAAGAGCTCGGAATTGTTCTAGTTTTTCGAACAAAAGAAATTACCATTGATACATCATTTTGCCAATGAGAGACATCAATAGTCTGACCTCATCAAACTTGGATAAAGCCTGGGCTGTTAACAACAGCATGGCAAATGAACCGCAAAGTACGCAGGAAGCGACACAGCGCGTAGTTAAAATCCTAGATGCAAATTATAAGAAGGCAGACCTCCAATCAATTGTTAGCACCAATTGTACTCACCTAAGTCTCCAAGACCAAAACTCATTGCTGGAGTTGTTCACCGAATTTGAGGAACTTTTTGACGGAACACTAGGTGATTGGAACACAGAGCCTGTGTCCTTTGAACTTAAGGAGGGCACCAAGCCATATCATGGCAAGGCATACCCAGTACCAAAATCTCGCAAAGAAACAACTATCAAAGAACTGAATAGATTATGCGAACTGGGAGTGGTAGAGTTTCAGCCCGAATCGGAATGGGCGTCACCATCATTTATCACTGGAAAACAAGAGGGAACTGTACGCTTTCTCACTGATTTTAGAGAAGTAAATAAACGACTAGTTCGAAAGCCGTTTCCATTACCCAAAATCAGTACAGTCCTGCAAGAGCTAGAAGGATTTACCTATGCTACAACCCTAGATTTAAACATGGGTTATTATACCATTAGATTGGATCCCGATTCATCCAAAATATGTACCCTCATTTTCCCATGGGGCAAGTATTCCTACCTCTGATTGCCCATGGGCATCGCAGGTTCACCAGACATCTTTCAAGCAAAAATGTCAACACTAATGGTAGCCTTAGAGTTCATAAGAGCTTAGCTTGAGGATTTGTTATGCATCACAAAGGCAAACCTGGAAGACCACCTTGACAAATTGAAAATGGTGCTTACCAGGATACGCGAGGCGGGCTTGCGAATCAACACCCTAAAGTCGTCATTCTGCACCTTTGAAACAGAATATCTAGGTTATACCCTCACACGAACAGGGATCAAACCACAGCAGAAAATGGTACAGGCGATTCTCGCGATTTCATCGCCGAAAAATGTCAAAGACCTCCGTAAGTTCCTGGGCATGGTCCAGTATTATAGAGATCTTTGGGCAAGACGCAGCGAAGTGCTTGCCCCACTCACCTCACTGGTAGGAGAGAGCGGTCACACCAAGGTCACCAGAGCCAACAAGACAAAGAAACGTCCATGGTACTGGGACACGGTGCATCAAAAAGCATTCGATGACGTTAAGACTTCAATTGCCAAGGATGTAGTCTTAGCCTATCCCGATTATTCAATGGAATTTGAGATATATACTGATGCCTCGTCTAAACAACTTGGATCAGTTATCACCCAGGGTAATAGGCCCCTTGCGTTCTTCAGCAGGAAGCTGTTGACGACGCAACAGAAGTACAGCGTGACCGAACTAGAACTACTGGCCATAGTGGAAACACTCAAGGAGTTCAAAGGCATGTTGTGGGGACAAAGATTAAAAGTCTACACAGACCATAAAAATCTAATCCAAGATGCCCTCGGATTAACCTCTGACCGTGTCTACCGATGGAGATTGCTCCTTGAGGAATTTGGCCCCAAAATTGTTTACATTAAAGGCATACATAACACTGTTGCCGACGCCATCTCTTGCTTAGACATCGGACCAATACCGAGTGAGCACGAGAACTGGATGACGTTCACCAAATGCTGGTGTCATTACACCATGCAAGAAGAGAGTGCGATAGACACCTCTGCATACCAAGAGGAAATGAATCTGGTATTTGCAAACCGCAGCGAAGAAGATGTAATCTACCCGTTAACAGTACAAGAGATTGCAGAAGCACAAAAGCTTGATGCCAGCTTGAAGACGTTGAAAGACCAGTACTCGACACAATTGGTCAAAAGTACACATCTCCTATGTAAGGAAGGAAAAATGGTCATTCCAAAAGATCTTCAACACCGTGCAGTTAGTTGGTATCACCACTATCTACAGCACCCTGGACACACAAGACTTGAAGAAACCCTTCGTGCTGCGATGTATTGGAAAGGTATGCGAAATACCGTCAGGAAATATGTCAAAAACTGTCATGCATGCCAAGTCAACAAGAGGCATAAGCACAAGTACGGGAAACTCCCTACTAAATTCGCCATCACAAACCCTTGGGATATACTATGTGTGGACCTTATTGGCCCGTATACAATCAAAGGTAAAGATGGGACAGTAATTGATTTCATGTGCCTGACTATGATTGACCCAGCTTCTACCGTAAATCTCGGTTTATAGGTGCCCGCGGATTATAAGTTACACCCTACTGTTTAACTGCGTATATTTCGAAAACTAAGCGATTCTGGACTAAACGGATAAGACATCCCAGAAAGCTTACCTTCTTCTGAACGTTTTGATGTGTCCCACGATAGGCAAAAGTTTGTCCTGTCAAAAGTTAGTGCAACGCGGTAAATGGTATCTTTTGACATTTCCTGGCACTTATGGACCGAGATTTACGGTAGCTGGTTTGAAATTGTTGAACTACTGGTAATCACTGAGGTGATTATTCCCCTGGATACAAAAGGGCGGAAGGTTAAAAGGACCCATGAGGAACCTAAGTTAGTGTACTTTGATAAGTCATCAGCAATGATCAGCAACTTAGTGAACAAGACCTGGTTTAGTAGGTATCCATGTTGTCAATACATAATTTATGACAATGGAAGCGAATTCAAAATTCACTTCAAAGCCCCATGTGACTCAAAGGGGTCACGAGTAAGCCTACCAGTGTCAAGAATCCACAGGCGAATGCAATTCTAGAACGAATGCATCAGGTGATATCATCGATGCTCCGAACAGCTGAAATAGACATGGCCCCTTCAGTAGAGACAAGCGATATACCGTAATTACTGGTGTATAAGAACCGGAAAATGTCGGGTCATTTACAAAAGATACCATTAACACGTTTTTGATATGTTGCGATAACTTTTGATAGGACAAACTGTTGCCTATCGTGTGACACACCAAAACCTTCAGAAGAAGGTAAGCTTTCTATAGTATTTTGTCCGTTTAGTCGAGAATCGCTTAGTTTTCAAAATATACGCACTCAAAAGTATGGGTGGTTCTTATACACCGGTGGTTCTTATACACCGGTAATTACGGTAGACAAGTTCGTGACGAACATCGCTTGGGCCATTCGCTCAACATACCACACAGTACTAAAAGCCTCCCCAGGTGCAGCCATCTTAAAAGCGGGACATGTTGTTTGACATCCCCTTCCTGGCCGACTGGAATAAAATTGGAGAATATAGGCAGCACCAAACAGACCAAAACACAGAACGGGAAAATAGCTCACGTCGTGATTGGGACTACAAAGTTGGTGATCAAGTACTTCTTAGAAAAGATGGTATCCTCCGCAAAGGTGAAAGTAGATATGAAAGTGATCCTTGGACTATCACATCAGTTCATACAAATGGCACCATCAGGATTCAACATGGAACCAAATCAGAAAGACTGAATATACGAAGAGTTACACCTTTTTTTAACAACCAAACTTAAAACCGTATCAAATGTCAGTTTCAAAACGACAAAAATGGACTCTCCCTCTTCAAACAACACTTACTCGTTACACATGTTTAACAAACTGTTTAGTTCCTTATTGTTACTCTCATGAGAACCCATTTTTTCACCTAATAACATTTAGGTTTTTTTGGTTCCATTTTTACCTGATACTCCATTCGTGAGGGCGAGTGACATAGGCCAAGAATCAGCCTTTTTGTACCCCTGGGTACAAAACCTAAATGGAGCATGAGTCAGCCTTTTTTGTACCCCTGTGTACAAAACCTAAATAGGAGCATTCTCAGGACCCTAAGTAGGAGAGTCCACCTCCTGACGGCATGGACTCCCCAACATGGAAGTTCAGAACCCCAAACAAGAGAACACCCTGGAGGAAGATCTAAGCATCTATCAGAAGGGTATGAACATACCATATTGTGTAGAAACCTACACAATGATTGTTTGCATCATTTGGATTGGAATGCAGTTCCACTGCCTTTCCATCCTCACAATTGTACAAAATATAGCTCATAAAAATCAAATCTTCTCGTCAGTAGGAAGAGAATCCGCTAGAGTAGGTGGTATTTGGCCAAAATACTCGCACCTTGTTCCATCAATGAAATAATAACAATTGAGTATAAAAAAATAGACAAGGCACATGCGCTCACTTTCACACCCATAAAGTGGCCCTCTGGTAGATATTCAAGTCGCAAAAAACCGATCGCGTGAAAATGGAACACAGAAGCTAGACGTAGGTGTGCAAGTAGTGAAACACCGCGAGTGAAAATTCAACGTTTTTGGGCTTGGTCGACGTCACAAATATCAAGAATCTCGGACACACCGTGAATCAATATTTGTGACCGTCGCGCAGTCTTACGTGCTGGTTTGTCGGTCAAAAAATTTACTTGACAAATTGCAAAATCTTGGACACCCTAATTTGCGAGCGACAGACTTTAAATTTGTTAGTCATTTTATCTCTCCCTAGAGAATATCACCGGTCCGGCGAAGTGAACTAACAAATATAAGAATGTTGAGAATTCTTGTCCCACGGGTACGTCATTCACTGGCTAGGTGTCCAAATGGAATTTAGTACAAATTTAGAGAATTCCCCTACCAGATGTATGCCTTCCCTGTCTAGGCCTAGGAAGCATACTGGAACCACTGTGTAGCCAATAACAATTGGCAGCAGCAGATCAATTTTTAAGGTGAGTTCTTATCAGCTCGCCCTTTTCTACAGTTTTATTACTCAGCACACATAATTTTTTTCAAGCCATTTTCTACATGACTACCACAGGAATGGCCGAAACTCAGCCCACAGACTGAGTTTGGCATCCCATCTTGCACCGCCATGTAGTCAACACCATTTGGGAGGGGCGGGTGCAAAATGAGGGTAAGTTCTTCTAAACTTGCCCTGTTTTCAAACAATACATTCACAACGGATCATTCTTTTTCAATAAAATATTTACAGACCTACTGGGGGGACAGCCCAAACTTAGCCCACAGACTGAGTTAGGCATCCCGCCTAGCACTGCCATGTAGCCAACAACAATTGGCAGGGGTGGGTCAGTTTTTAAGGTGAAATCTAATGAACTCACCCTGATTTCTATTAATTTACAAACAACTCATGAATTTTTTTCAATTAAATATTAACAGGCCTACCACGAGAACGGCCAAAACTCAGCCCACAGACTCAGTTTGGCATCCCGCTTGGCACCGCTGCAAAGCCAACAACAATTAGCAGCAGCAGGTATATTGTGAAGGTGAGTAATTATGAACTCACCCTGTTTTCTAACAATATATTCACCACACATCAATTTTTTCAATTAAATATTAACAAGCCTACCACGTGAACAGCCGAAACTCAGCCCACAGACTGAGTTTGGAGTCCGGCACCGCAGTGTAGCCAACAAAAATTGGCAGCGGCGGGTATATTTTGAAGGTGAGTCATTGTGAACTCATCCTGTTTTCAAGCAATATACTCACAACACATCAATTTTTTTCAATTAAATATTTACAGGCCTACCACAGGAGCGGCAGAAACTCAGCCCACAGACTGAGTTTGGCGACCCACCTGGCACCGCCGTGTAGCTAACAACAATTGGGAGCGATATTTTGAAGGTGAGTCATTGCGAATTCAATCCCTTTTACACCTGTTTTGACTACATCAAACTTTTAATTAAATTACTTTCAGGCCAACCACGGGAATGGCGGAAACTCAGCCCATAGACTGAGTTTGGCGACCCGCCTGGCACCGCTGTGTAGCCAACAACAATTGGCAGCGGAGTGTCAATTTTTAAGGTGAGTTATTATGAACTCAACCTACTTTACAATTGTTTTGCCTACATCTGATTTTCAATTAAATATTTAGTTTCCTTCTACCTTGGTGCGGATGGTCCAGAGTATCGTTTTTTAGCTTGGGGCTGAAATTTTGGCCTATGTGGCATTAAGGCTTGTTCTTTGGGAGGATGAAGGGGTGGGCCCAGAATTTGTTACAATGTAGTATGTTTAATTTTACTAGTAGGGATAAATTGCACATACTCTGTTCAATCTTACACTATTGTAGTCTAACAGTGTACCAGACCCAGTATCCCTCTCGTACACTCCGGTAACCCTCTGGAACACCTCGCACCTCGGGTAACCCTCCCATACACTACCGGTAACTCACCCGTACACTTCCAGTATGCCACCGGTAAACTTTTTTTGCCACTAAGTAATGCAGTTATAGCTTCTACTTAGATTGATATTGAGTCTAAGACTTACTGAGAAGTCTGTTTTCCTGTAAATAGTACCAATTCCTATTGTAAGTAGAAATAAATCCAAAAACTGGTTTAAGTCTGGAATTTCCAGTAACCCACCAGTAGACTCCGGTAATCCTCCGGTACATTAGTGTACCCGAGCGCTACAGAAGTGTACAGGGAGGTTACCGGAATATACCATTCCGGGGGGCTCCGGTAACCTCCTTGTACACTCAGGGGGCTCCAGTAACCTCCCTGTACACTCGAGTGTACAGGGAGGTTACCGGTGTTTTTCTTTTGCAGTGGTAGTACAATCAGCAGTGAGATATTTTATACTTTCAATTATTCAACATCAAGAGGCTGAGCAATGTCTCTATGAATAAAAAAACATATTAATTAGTAAGTAAACTTCCTGCAAAAGTTCAAGATTGCTTACCTTGGTTAGTGAAATGATTGCTGCTACTATTTTCTGAGCCTATCAAGTTTTGAAACATCATGTTCCTTTCTTAACCATAGATATTGATAGCTGGCAAGTTCAAAGGTGTTTTTGAAGATGAAAGCAGATAGGATCTCAGAGTTCATCTATAGCTTAGTTTGCTATTATGATAGAAACTAATGAAAATGTTGTTTCTTGTGATGATAACAAATTACGATTTGAGCCATGTGTCAGTGCTGTATTCTGGCATAACAGATACTGTACTTTGAACATTATCCGGAGAAAACATTTGTTTAGTTGAAAAAGAATACGAGTTTTGTAACTTTGAAATTACATGTGTGTGATGATGTATGTGATTGATGCATATCAAAGCAGTCACTATTCTTCTCTATATTGAATGTGCCATTGTAAGCAGCACAAACATGTCCGTAGCACTATTTTTGCATTATAATGTCATTTTTTGGAATACTTGGAAACAGTTTAGTTGGCTGAATACATGCATACAATTGTACTGCCCTTGTCTTGTATAGACACTGAGGTTGAGGGAACTTGCCCATTCATATAATATAATAGTATAATAATGGAAACTACTAATAAGTGCAATAAATCTATAATAGACTATTATTTTGATGCAATTATGCCAATAGCATGATAGTGAGTGTTTCAGAACTTAATAAATGAATATTAACATGACCAACATTGACGGAATACTCATGTTCATGCAGAAATGGCTTAATAAATTCAATACACAACAAATTAGACAATCACCGCAAGATAAGACAATCACCGAGAAATAATACTATTACCGAGTCTCGGAAATAGTATTATTTCTCGGCAATAGTCTTATTTCTCGGAGAAGGCTTATTTTTCGGAAATAAGAGGCATGTCTACGTAGGAATAGTAAATATTCACGTAGCACTCGGGAATAGGCTTATTCCTAGGGAATAGCCTTATTCGTCGGAAAAGGCTTATATCTCGGAAATAGTCTTATTTATAGTGCTATTGCCGAGATATAAGCCTTTTCCGAGAAATAAGACTATTTCCGAGGTAGCACGACTTACTTTCAACAAGTACGTTGCTGCATAAAACACAATAAAAACGTACTGTCACACAGAAGACAAGAGATTTCATCAGATATCGTACCATAATCATCTGTCTGATCATGTAATGCCATCTCTCTTTAGTTGCGATTAAATTAAATAATATAAGTACTTCCTACTAAGTTTTTATGCTTGCTTTAGGTCCCTTTACATAGACAAGTTCCCTCAACCTCACTTTCTAGCCATTAGATGTCATATGTATTAAAACCTCTCTTACAAGAAGTTAACTTGCCGTGGCTCTAAGCTGTGTTCATACTGTGCTCTGTAACCAAATGCCATACTGTGAAACATTCACTAGCATTCTGTCAAGGACTTCATCCACTGCAGTGAAGTTGAGCATGAAGTATTTCAATCGTCTAGAATTAAACACACGCCACCAAACATTACTATTTGCTTTATAAATAGAAATATCAAATAATAACAGAAACTTCCAAACAGATTTTCGCTCTTAGTACACCTCGACATGCCACTGATTGTTCTTTTTCAATTCACTCAACCTCGTACTCCATTCAACACTCTGCTGCTCTGCCACACTCTCTAACGTATCCAAAATTGGTGGCATCATTCCTTTGAGGCCACAAAAATACACGTGTGCACCTGCATCTAATCGATCGAACAACTCTTTGCCATTTTGAGCAATGACATGCTGAACGTAGAGTTTTCCTCCATCGATAGAGTTGGTCATTTCACGGGATATGGCATAATCAATTTTGAGTTGATTTGGACGTGCTGTTATGGCAAATGCATTGTATGAATAATTGTGAGGTGTAGAAATCATCAATGAAAAAAATAAAATGTTTGTTCGTATTGCAAATGCAACAATGGCAACAAAGAAGCACAACGTTCCCAACTCACCATTTCGGAGCATGCAATCAAACTCCTCCTTATACAAAAGTCCTCCACTCACAGGAACACCCAACACTAACCAAGCCCTACCCCCAAACATATGTCTCGCCAACGTATTCTCCATAAACAATCGATGCAAAAATCCACGAAACGGTGCGATTCCCGTTCCCGTCGCAATCATAACAATATCCTTCGTGGGATCCTGCGGCAACAACATGGTCTTTCCCACCGGTCCCGCGACGCTCACCACATCCCCCGGCCGGACATCACACAAGAAATTGGAACAAACTCCCTGTTTGGCGGGATCTTTCACTCCCGTCTCGGGATCGATGTATTCCGCGCGACGTACGCAAAGGCTAATGGTGGACCCGTCCAACAAATCGCCGTATCGCGTCGAGGCAATGGAGTATAGACGGGGTTTGTGGTTCCTCCCGGTTTTGACATCGATTCCTGGAGGTAAGACGCTTAAGGATTGGCCTTCGACGTAATGAAATCCAGGAGGGAGTTTCATGACGACATGTTCTATGTCTCCGGGGGCGTCGTCGGTGATTAGTTTGGTTCTTCCGAGGACGGTAGCGGTGGCGGGTGCTTGCGGCTTTGCGAAGTTGATCGGTACATCGCCATTGGCGTCGAGGTGTTCTAGGAAATGTTGGGCTTCTTGGATGTCGATTCCGGGCGGTGGCGCATCGAGAGTGATTGGAGGAGGTGCCAATTCGTAGGATGCACCTTTTGTGACGCGATCTTGTAGATTGTTCGTTCCCTGCAGTTTGCCATCGATGTTGGGATCAAATAGGGAGAAATCTCCGGGAGGGACGACGCTGACTCCCGCTCCGGCGCTTTTGACCGAGTAGGACAAAGATGTTGGTGTTGACGGCGTTGCGTGAAAAGGAACGGCAAGGTCCGAGAGAAATGCCCATGACACGTGCTGCGTTGTGGCCGCAGCGGCGCAGAGGCTCCATGATGTTAAAAACTTCATCTCGGCAATTCGTGGAAAAGTTTCCTTAAAAATGATGGTTGGTTGGCTGTTGGTAGTGATTGGTCGAGAGGAGCTTGTCCCCTCTTTCTAGATCAAGGTGGGTGATGCGGAGGAAAAAATGATGATGCGTCCTACTGTCAGCTGTCGATTGTACCTCTAAAATGGAAAAGTAAGATATACGATCTTTATGGACATCCTTCTTCGAACACGTTTTAAGATATAATATCATTTACTTGCTAATATTATATTTCCTAGGTAGTATCTTCCAAATCTCTGAGGGTCTGGATGCAGGATACCATTACAAAGTTTTTTGGGTGAATTCATCAACGATGTCATTCCTTGCCGTTAAAATCGAGTAGTCTAGAAGCATAACTAACAATTGAAAAGATCTTTGAAACATTATCGAATAAGTTAATGCTATTCGCTTAATGTTTCATCACATGATAAAGTGAACCTGAACTATTTCACGCGACTCCTTAATTGTATGCACAATAGTCATGTTGCAAATTGAATTGACAATTGTCTCCGAACAGAGAAATATCAGAAAACATCACATTGTTCGAATGCTAAAAACCTCAAAGTTTCTCAGTCAGCTCCGGAACAGCCTCAAACAAATCAGCCACCAACCCATAATCCGCCACTTGGAAAATAGGCGCCTCCTTATCCTTATTAATCGCCACAATCGTCTTTGAATCTTTCATCCCCGACAAATGCTGAATTGCGCCCGATATTCCCACGGCAATGTACAAATCCGGCGCGACCACTTTGCCCGTTTGTCCTACCTGCAGGTCGTTCGGGACAAAGCCTGCATCCACCGCCGCGCGAGAGGCCCCGACGGCTCCTCCTAATTTGTCGGCCAATTTTTCGAGCAGGATAAAGTTCTCTCCGTTTTTCATTCCCCTTCCTCCGCTAATGACTACGGAGGCAGATCCTAGATCGGGGCGTTCAGACTTGGACACGGATTCTAATAGCCATTCGGTGAGTTCGTTGGGCGGTAGATTGAGTGGTTCGATGTTGGATGCCTCGTTTGTGGCGGTTGCTTTCTCGAAGGATGTCGATCGGATGGAGAGTAATTTGAGAGAGTCGTTGGAAATGACTTTGGCTAGAGCGTTGCCTGCATAGAGGGGTCGTACGAAGGTGTCTAGGATGTAGAAAACAAACGATAAACAAGTATGTCAGGTTGGTGAGTAAATGACAACGTCCTTTTCGCCTTGGTTCAGTAAAAATCAACTCCATTTCTCGGCAATTAACCAGATTGCAACACCTAACGCACAAACTCTTGACAAAAACATTCGCAAATTGTCACAACGCACCTCCTGAAATGACCTCCACCACATCCGACACCGGACTAACACCTAACATTGCCCCCACTCTCCCCAAATAATTCGATCCAAACTTCGTCCCGGCGCAAACGACATGACTATACCCATATTTATCATTCGCCGCCACCACTGCATTCGATACCGTCTCTGCCAACAGACACGATTTCCCCTCAGTTTCGGCGTGAATCACCGATGACACCGAGGAAGGCACCGTGGACGCCGGAGAGAATGTCAGGAGAGAGATCGGCCCCGAGTGAAGTTTGGTAGCGGCAGTTATGGCAGAGAGCGTGGAGGGGGCGAGGGAGGAGTCGGCGGTGGGTTCGGCTACGACTAGGGTGGAGTTGGCGCGGAGAGAGATTGTTGCTAGGGGGCGTAGTTGGGTGGTTCGTCGGAGGGCGGATAACATTGTATTGATGGTTGTATGAAGCAGTGTGAGGGGAGTTGAGAAGATGACAATCGGCAATGGCAGTGGTGAGTGTGAGAAGTTTGAGAACTGAATGTGCCTGTCTCTTACCGCGCCTCAATGTAGATTGCGTTCGTTTCTGTAGGATTGGAGGAGGTGTCATCGATGGATCGTATCTTACCTGTCAAAATCATTAAGATACATGATAAATTGTTACCTTATTTCGTTATGAAGATCTTAAAATATCACTTCAATACAAAAGGTATTGAGTTCCCCACCGCTTCAACTCTGACATCGCAGTGTATTATATGGTGATGCATCTTGGTTATTGTACAATACCCAACGTGACAAGTACAACAGACTGCTCAACAAGCGAGCGTATAGAGGTAGTCACAATGATGTTATCGAGCTATTTTATGGTTCGAGCCAAACATGATTCGGGCGGAATCAGGAACTGCCGGTCTCTTCTTTGGAACTATTCTCGCCATGTGTAGGTATGGTACCAAATTCATGGAATAATACTGCCATTCGTGAGCAATTAATTTGAGCAGCACATCAGTCTGAGAAAGGCTTATTTTATGGCGCTTGGTAATTGCAACTCTATCGTTCTATGATTGCGAGAATTGATTGAAAGCACGGACTCGTTCCGAGTAGATCAGGGAATAATATGATCCATTGCATCAAACCCCAGAAAATATTTTTAGGGTAGCAGTGATAGTTGTCAAGGTCAATGCGCTGTCTTGTTTTGGGGCTTAAGATGTGATGACAGCCCAAGGACGGAATATTAAGCTAGACAATCTTTCCAGATGCACCCAGCTGTAAATTAGAACCACTACCAACGGCGATTGTGCTACTAAACAGTGATCTCGGGATTTGAGGTTCGGCCATTTTTTCAGTAAGGACCGGCTGTCTGTACACGTCAGGGCTAAATGATGTATAAACATTTCTCCTTGCATCTAGTTCGACTGCTCGTTCGATGCTTATCTGAAAGGTAGAAGTGAGTGGAAATGGTTGTATATAAGATAGGTGAAGGAAGAGCAGCGACTGGAGATTATCTTCATCATTGTAACTTACACATGTTCCTGGAGCAACGTAAAGATTCTTGAATACATTCATCATTTTTATTGCTATCAAAGGAAGCGGAAACCTAGAAAGTGACCGAACGGGAAACAGAATATAGAATGTTAGCGCTACACTGCAATCGATACATAAAGGAAAGGGCCGGTTGGCGACCGAATCACCCGTACATAACCAGTGCCTATTAGTGATATTTCAGTCAAATAGGATTCAAATAAGACTTCAAAGTAGCTCGACAAGAGAAAATTATTAAGGAACAACACTTTACTACTCACCTGGTAGAAACCTTCTCTCATCACAGTGTAACCTATAAGTGTTAACTGCCCACAAACCAAACCAATCAGAGTTCGATGACAGGCCATAGGGAACATTGTGCCTCCGCTCTCATACGAAGGTCTGTACACTGTGAGAATTTGGGTCTTGTAAACAAGCCAAGCGCCCAAGAAAAATGCTGCTCCAACAGGTAAAATGACAGGCGAAATGCAACTGTACGTGAAGCAAATCACGATAACAAGAAGCAGATTTGGATACTCCCACCCGTACAGAATTTGTGACCAATTTTCGGGATGGAGCGCTTCATCTACTTCAGATGGCGTCAAGTATTTTTGTCTAAAACACAGACGAATGAAAATGGTCCGTAACAAGGCTCCACCTCTCAAAAGAATGAGTGGGAGGCCTGCAAGGATCTTTGTCATGATAAAGGTAGCAAAATATCCCACGACATTAGGCAATGACTTCCCAAGGATTGCAAGAACATTTGATGGGTGCTCGATTATTTCACCCAAAGACTCTAATATTGATCCCGCGGTTACAGTGACATAAATGTTGGCAATTTGGTAGTAGAAATAGCGACCGATGATTGACTTCTGTATATCTGATTGAGTTTTTCGGTCTTCGTAATGGAGTGCGACTGCATAGAATATTCCGGGCAAAATCATGATTATCAAAAGGAGTAATACAACAGGTAGATATCCATTTACCTGAAGGAATGGTCACATATGTTAGAAGTGTAGCTGACGACAAAATTTAGTATCATTTCACTTACAAATCCAGCAACTGAGCCTCCATTCAAAGTAGAGATCCATGCCATTCCAGGAACAGTGGCTGACGGAACAAGAGACAAGACATGAGATGGCATTATTTCAGCAATGTCAGTTTGAAACCAGCCTGGGCATACCTATTTGGTCTGCAGTAGCAAGAGCCTAAATTTGTGAACAAAAACATGTGAGACAAATGAGGAGGGATCCTTGATGGGATACTCTCAACGAAACCTAACATATGGAACAATAACTTACTTGAATACTTGCTACGGGGATAGACCAAAGTATCGCTCCGAGACCCAGCAACATATTTGCCGTCCATTCGCGCCCTTTACTCCAACCCAAATTAACGTGCGCATTTTCCCAAATAAGGTCGCGAGGCTCTGGTGCCATAGATACCACCAACACATCAGGTTTATCAAATAAAGGCGTTTTGACCGCACAGGTGACAGTTTGGAGATCTTTAAACGTGATGAATCCAGTGGACGACATGGTGGCGCCAACAACGCTGTCAACAACCTCGTCAATGTTTTGTTGTATGAAATTCAGACCGCCACAAATAAAATCAACACCCAAACGATCTAATATCACGAAGAGCAGGGGCTTTCTCCGCCTGGTTCTAAATCCAGATAAGAGATCATCACCGTCGGGGTGCGTTTCGAAAGTCGTCCCTGCAGCGGTGCTAACGCGACCAATAGCGTCCGATATCCATGATGCACGAACTTGGTCGTTCCCTCTCTGAGCAAACTCTATTTTTTCGTGTTGCATTTTCGCTAGCTTTTCATTAATTACAGTCAGTTTGCGAGTGTAGTAATTGATGGAATCCACACGTTCTCCTTTCTTTGGGTCGGAAATGTTGTTCAAGTCGTTGGGTGATGCAGTTCGACTTCACACGTTTAAGAGTAATCATGAGTGAGGCTTTGGGAACAACGAAGGGGTACAAATCACAATGAACTCACCCTCCAAATCCAGAAAAAATGGGCGCGGACTCAATACCACAACACCTGATCCTCTTTCTTCCAACGACGTGAAACGGCCTCTTTCCAGTGACTTCCAAGCGAACCATACTCTTTTCCAGTCGCCTCAAGACCCGTTTCCTATTTTGACTCACCCGTTCCAAGTCAGGCAAATTGAGCACAACTGCCGCAGAATGCACCTTCCCGGGAAACAAACGATTAAAGTAATCATATAGAGCCCTGTCGCTCCTCAATTCATGGGGTATGCGCTCCACAATCAACGAATACATGTGCTGTTGACAAGTCACCATTCCTTCCCCCCTCGCCAAAAAGTCCACCCGACACTCCAAATAATGCTTATATTCCTCATTCATCAAAAACAAAACGTAAAACGTCTGCAGCCAAATAAACACGGTAGGCGCCCACAACTTGGCACTCCCCTGAGACACATTCGCCATACTGAGGAAGTACCACCCCTCCGCTCCGCCATCCGACGATGCATACACCGGCCACAATACGACCATGCCCCAAATAGCACTGGTGAAGGTAATGCTGAAACAAAGGCGGACGTATCGCAGAAACATGTAGCTGTCCAACCCACCCGAGTTTCGTACCGCGGACCACGAGGCACGTGCCACTCCCTGTACCCATCCGAGTGGGATGCGCCCATCCATGTTTACGGCCGCCGAAGGAGAGGAGGAGGTGCCAACGCCTCCGCCTTCGATCGGAGAAGTCGGCGTCTTGGTGATATTCCTGGGAGAATATACGCTGGGAAACCATCGTTTGAACAATTCGTAACTTCCCATCAAAATCACGAATACTATGGCGTTGAAACAGAGTGCTGTTAAGAAGGCGGATGTGTCCACGTCTTTGGTGCGCGGCATGGCGTAGGGGTCGTAATAGGGATCGTTGTAGTTGTACCCTGCCATTTCGTTGGGGGATTGTTGGCCGATTCCGAACATGCTTTGAACGTTTTGTTCGAATTGCTGTTGCTGGTTGTCGACATAGTAACCCGGTTGTTGCTGTTGTTGGAATTCGATTTGTTGCTGATTCATGTTTGGTGAAGATTGGGAAGTTGCTGCCAAAGGCTTCGCTTCTTGTGGGGCTCCTTGGGGACGTAATTCTGAAGCAGCTTATCTAGAATAATTGCATGCCAACAACAGTGTTTCTAATAAGAGTAAAAATGTGCGCCCCACTGAAGCTTGCAACCTTGTTCACAAGGAGTTCATGGGAAGTGAATCCAGTCACTGTGCTGCCCTTCCACCTGCTCAAGTAAAAGTAGTACACCGAAAGACCTTGAATCTCGCCTCGGTCACCTTTTAGACAGCTCTCCGGACAAGTAAGCGATGAAATTCTGATGAAATTGTAAGTTCCGGTCATACGGTAACCTCGTACAGCCTCGTACACATCACATAATTCAAGGAATTGTATGTATGGTACAATAGACGTAAATCTGACGTAAATAACTGTGTCGGAAGAGTGGAACAAGCTGTGTTGAAGGGAACTTGTGCTGAATTTCCTACCCAGCGCATTAACATGTATTAATAATAACTCGGACCTGCACTTCAAAGGCTGCGGCAACAACCAGAACGATTTCGATAAAACATGAAACATAACTAGATTTTGACAGAACAACTCAAACTACGAAGGGGCATGTTTCATGGAAGTATGGTATTGCACTATGAAGGAACTACCCAATTGTCATAACACACATCCATGATATCGATATCTTCATTTTTTAACATTTAAGTAGAGTGTGCAGAAGTAGTACCCTCTGCGATCACATTTTCACCTCTTCGTCATAGAACATCAATTAGTTGCTGTGGCAGTAGTCGAAAACCTAATACCCCGTGTGTCTTCCATATGGCATCGAATAATGCTGGTTTGCATGATTCATGTCAACTCCATTTTCCGATCCTCCAATATAAGGGTCGACAAATCTCACTTTGTGCTCTTGAGGTTTCACGTAGTGCATCCCCTCGTCGTGGAGATACTCTGCGTGCCCACTGCTGTACGGTGGTCTGACTGTGCCATTGCTCATCGTAAGAGGTGTATGCATGCCCTCTGCCTTGTGGTCGTGAGGTTTGATGTAGTGCAAGCCCTCTTCACGAAGATAATCGGCCTGCCCGCTGCTGTAAGGTGGCCTGACAGTGCCACTGCTCATCATTAGAGGTGCATGCATGCCAGTGGTCTCAGAGAAGTTCATTGCTGGATGATGGTGTGCCCTTGCCTGAGACATTCTTTCTCCAAGCGTTGTGTGCGGCGCAAGCGCTATAGAATCAACATTACGACTCATAGGATACGAACCAAAGCTACCAGATTTGAATCCAAAATGTCCATGCTCATTAATGCTCTTGGGAGTCAATGATTGGCCAGGCAAATACTGATGAAAACTTGCACTGCCCAACTGAGTTGCCTGCATTGGATACAAAGTTTCTTCCCTATGGCCGTAAGTAGGAGGAGACATATGACCCCGTACATGGCGAGATGACATGAGGTGTTCAGTATTAGGAGAAGTCCCACTTAAATGGTGTGCTTGCTCGTGCTGCAAGAATCTCTTCTCTGGGGACATGGCAATTTGAGGCCGAGCAGAGGAAGCACTATCTCTGTTGGTGTAGTTGGCCAGAGAAATAGGCGCCGATCCGTGGCTTGAGAATGATGGTTGCCTTGCATCAGGGTGTTTTCCACTAAATAAGTAGTCTGATTGCTTTTGTGGAGCAGATGTGCTCCTCGACATGATCGGCTGCCTCACCTCAGGCATAATTCCGCTGGGAACATTTGCTTTGGTATCTGTCTTCACATTTGAACTATGACGAGAAGAGTAATGAAGTAGGTGGTTAGGTTTTTTTGAACTGTTCGTCTTGGACATCAACAAGTCAGTTTTCGCTGACAATTTTCGAGAATCTTTACTCTTTGATCTCGAAGGCTTGTTCCTCAGTAAGGAGTGGGACCTGCGGTTAGTGCGATCATTTGATGCACGATGAGATCGATTTCCTGGTTTAGAAGGTGGATCTGGCGACATCAACGATGGCAATAGCAAGCTCTTCTTCTTCTTCGCAACTTCCACAGGAGAAGATGATTTGGAACGTCGAGTGGACAGAGGGCTTAGATCGCGATACCTTCCCTTGGATGAAGATCTTCTTGTCTCTAGTGTTCGATGGGATGTGTTCTGGTGCTTCGTTCTAGTCTCGCTAACTTCATGCTGAATACTTTCTGTAGATGAGTCACGCGTACTGCTATCATTTGATGGCACTGATTCAAGTTCACGGGTGCTGCCTGTTTCGCTACTTCTGCAAGAACTCTCAGCGCAGCTATTGCTGTACTGCGAGAATGATGCGTCAGAGTAAGAATGACGTAGACTTGGTGTGTACTTTTTGGGCCTGGATGACAAACTTTGTGCTTCTGACAAAATGGACTGTTTAACATTGCGGTCGTGTAATACACTCTTAGCTTCATCCTGTTTGCTCCGCGCAAAGGATAACTTCTCTGATACGTCACTACCAGCTACAGAGATGCGCCCAGATCTCGATGCAACAGATGTGTAATCCTTCCCGTAGTCTTTTGGTCTCCCCCCTGTTGTTGTGGCTGCCTGATCGAACTTGAGCCCGCTATCTTCACTCAAGGTAGAGCACATAGACAGGTCAGCTCTGTCATCCCTTCCGTCACGCAGATCCCATTTCTTGTCTGCCTGTTTTCGTGTTCCTGTCAACTTCTCCGACATGCTGCAAGAATCCCTCGAACCGTGTTTTGATCTCGATGCCAGAGAAAGATACTCCTTCTCTCCGGCTTTGATGCTTCCACCGGTTTTTGGAATTTTCTTTAAAGATTCAGGGCAACTTCCTTTGGTTGAACTGATGGAGAGGTCAGCCTGTTTGACTTTGTCCCCTTTTGATGCGACATTTTTCTCCTTTGGTTTGCTTCTTGCTTCAAGCATCTTTTCCAGTGCTTCGCGAGCTTTGATAGCTGCCTTCTCTGCCTCCTTGTGCTTACGAAGCGCCTCGGCTTCAAGCTGAGCCAACCTACGAGTTTGATGTTCCATTTTGCTAGAAATGGACGCGAGCGCAGTTGATGCATCACCTCTGGTGCTGGATACCTTGATCTCTTTAATGGAGATTAAGCATGTTCCCACGTCTTCTTGTTGTTCGTTTTTATCATGAGCTTTGTTCTTGTCCACTGTGCTCTGTGTCACATCTCGCGAAATGTTGCGAGTTGCTTCTTCTTTCCCTTTGCTCTCCATAAGAGCGGCCAGTCGCATCTTGGATTTGAATTCCTCCAATTCCTCTCTAAAATCGCGCCGAATGGTGCCTTGATATGATGTTGTAGGCATGGACTTTAACGAACGATCTTCGTCAAAGTTAGTACCACCAGAATCTTTCTGATTGCTCTTGTGACTTCTTAAACTCTTGCCTGACATGAACGTGTGACTTTCTACATCGTTCGAAGAAACTTCCACTGGTTTTACAGAAGTGTTCATGTGAGTAACAACTTCGTCGGGACATTTATTAGCGACGCTACGGCTTCCAGTGTCATTCTCTGCAAAGTCATGACCACTGGCCGTTCCCTTTGGCAACACCAAGGAACTTTCTGCACCTTTTACAGTACTCAATGTCTCAATGGCAACATAGTGGGTGCCTTCAGGAGTCGGTGATGATTGAAGTTTTCTTTCAGTGTCCTCCTCTGCAGTGTCCAAGCATCTTTCTTTCACTTCTATTGATGATTTGGCTTCATCAATCTTCGCGTTTTTGCCTGTTGCCACCGATGTGTGAACGTTCAACTGCTTTATCTGAACTTTGCCAGGTGATTGGGATTTCGCTGAGCCATCATGGTCCGTCTCTAATCTCTCGGGCTGATTTTCCTCTTTTGTTGAGCCTCTTGATAAGGTATCATTTTCGTCCCTCCTTTGATTTTGAACAGAGTGATCGCCATCTTTCTCCAACGCCATCAATCTATAGTCAGCGTCTTCTTCGGAGGTTGTCTCGCCAGCGACCTTGGTGCTTTGAGCGGTCGGCGTTGACCTGACAAATTTGTAATCATCTGAATTGGATGTCTTGGCAGCGCCCTGGTCCACCAGACCAGACTTGGCAGGACCCTCATCGAAAGGCAGAGGTGCCTTGAATTCTTTCATACACTCAATCGCGATGTCCTTCTTCTCGTCATCAGGAAGGACTTCAACTGTTTGTTGTGCACTTGGGCGATCTGCGAATAGTGTCTTTGCCGCCTCTGTCGGTGGTACGTCGGTCTTCTCACGTGAGCTACGCTTAGCCACACAGGCTTTGGACGGAATCTCTGATTCAAAGCTAGATTGGGAACCGAGGGCGCTGACTTCATCATGGCAAGGTTGGAATACCACTGCATCTAGTCGTTGTTCGTTGGAATGTTCTGGGGCAGCTTGCTCCGCGTTTAGTAGAGCGTGGGTGGCATTCTGGAGCGCGGCACGATGTTTCAACTCTTGAAAGAAGCCATTATCGTAGGCAGTACTGGGAGTGGTTTGAGAAGTAATCTTTTTTTCCTTCCGTGATTCCTCTTGCGATGTCTCCTTGTCTTCCTTGTTATCGTCACGACTATTCTCGTCGCAACTCTTGTCCGTGTTCACACTATTCTTGCTTCTATCCCGAAAGGGCGTGGTGTATGCCTTTTCTCTATAGTATGCCGCCTTGGTTTGATCCTGCGGTTCTTTGGTGAGGTTGTTGATGGTCATCATCTTGCGGGTCGTGAGGTTGGGACTTGGGTAGCGAATGGAGGGTCGCGGTAGTTGCGGAGAGGATGTGGCCATTGTCTTTGTGGCGAGGTGTGCCGAATGCGGAGACACAGGCTTGAGTTGACGAGAGGAAGGTTTAATCTCTGGAATGTCGTTTGTAGGCGGTGACAGTGGTGGTAGCGGAGTCACGTTAATCCTGCTCGTTGCCTCGCTGTTTATGGTGGGTTCCATTTTTTCCTTGGTGCTTGTTTCGTGTAGTGATTCCCCCTGTGAAGAATCATTCCTAGCTGAAGTGGGTGGTTTTAACGCGGGGGGTGCTAGAGTGCCAGACGGAGTACGTGGCCGGGGCGGCACACCATCGTTTGCCTTCAAATCCTCTCTGTAAGACATTTCATCGGTGTTTTCCCTCTGATTACCCTGCTCCCCACCTCTACTGTGCCCCGTTTCTTGCCTCTCGTCTTCCTCTACTAGTTTCCGCCTCGCCTCCTTCGCCAACCCAGCAATGGCCGCCATGAACACTGCATTCTTGCTGCTGTTCTGCCCCTTTGTCACAAGTTTGTCCTCGAGCATGATTTCAATGGAATCTTCGGTTGCATTCGTCTTCGTTGAGACATCCGATCGCTCAACTCCTCGAACTGCTGTTTCTTGCGTCTCCCCGTGATCAAGATGGTGTTCCTGTTCCTGCTGCGCGAGAGACTCCATACAAACTACACACGTGACATTCCCGCGAAACTCCATCAGCGGAACATCGCACCATTCACACTTTTGAGGCAACACGACATAGCCCTGGATCATGCGCGCAGCGAGGAGTTTTGTTAGCTGTGAACGACGCGAGGCGGCGTGGGTGTTTGAGGCGAAGAGGGTGCTGGCGGAGTCTGACATGGTGCCCTTTGTCAAGGAGCTGATGCGACGGAGTACTGGACCTTGAATTATTTATTCCGTCAATTATCTAAACAAGTACTATTATTGGAGGTTGGCTGAGGTTGTTCGTTGTACTGGTGTGTAATCCCCTTTTCGTCTCTTCTCGCGAGCTTCACAGCACTCCAATTGTGTACATAACATCTGTGTTGCGGAACAATATTGTGCATGCAGCTGCATGCAGGTACTTGATGCACTGGTTTGCTTGGATGCAACTTGTGTGTTGCGATGATATTATGGTGAAATCAAATTTTCTTGGCATCAAACTACAATCAGCGACTCTTTATCCGTTATACGAAAAAACACATCCTTTTTAGTGCGTTCACTACTGAGGTTCCCTCGCTGATTTGAAATTGATGCACTACACACAGATCGGTTGAAGCGTTCCAACGCTTTTTGATATGCTAATGATGAAAGATTGAGTGAGATACAACAGCCTTCAATATATATCATAAAAAAATCCCGTAATTTTTAGCGTGGTCATCATACAAACTTTCTATGATATTATTGGCGAATAAAGCGTGGTTATTTTGCACTGTCGAAAAAGATGACGTCAATATCATAAAAATGTTTTATGATATTTTTTTTTCTGCAATGGTACTATACCACTATGCTGTACCAGTTTAATTGTAGTACTGACGCACCCCCTTTTGTAACAAAAAAATAACGATTCTCGTCAATTTTTGTAGATCGATTATAACTTTTTCCACAGCCCTCGCAGCAAGATTTGCGGAAAATACTACAGATTCCTCTTTTCACGAGCTTTCGATTGGTATATGGGTCGGGGGGTCTGGGACTGATATGTACTTCCCCTTCAAAATCACGGTTGATCGTCATTCTTGAGGTAAAAAATCACGAACATCATATCATGTTGTCATGTTACACTAGAAATAACTCCATTAACAAAAATAATCGCGACAACATAGTTTCGCCTCACTCCAGACATACATGGGAGTGAGGAAGAGCTCGAACAGGGCGGCCAAGGCCACCACAGACGTTGAACATGCCACTGTCATGTGGTGCATATCATGACAGATAGCCACTGCTGCCACAGAGACGACTGCAAAAATCCAGCATAAATCCTACTTTAATCATTGAAAATATGTTTCAAGATTAATTGCAATAGATTCTTTTGTTAAATTTGATTATTTTCATTGCTCGGCTTCTATTGGTTACATTTTATTTCAAACAAACAACTGAATTGCCTGATAGTGTCACACCATTTTTGTTTGGTTTGCCAACCACCACCAGATCCACCTCTAGGTTCCTTCGTCAGATGACAAACATCAGTTGTTCATTGCGAATCCACAAAATCATGGTTATTACCATGTAACGAACCTCCCATGCCAGCTCAACCCATCCAATTTCTACAGTGTATTGCGGCTGATTGTCAAGTCTGCGGTGTGGATAGTGAGCTATGGTGAGGCATCACCATCAAAAACAGGCAGGCAACCTAGCAAAACCTGACCACCTAAGGAAGAGCAACAAGGCAACAAAGTTAATGATTTATGGGGAAAATGGCAGAGGGTTGTATTGAAAAATGAACTTACCTGCCCTGAAATCCCATCTTTCCCCTCCAGGCCATGATGGTGGCCATGTAACATATTTCGCCTGTAGAAATGGTGTGATTTCTCCTAAACTACAGCGAATCTTACCGAACCAAGCAGCAGGATGGTCGTGGGTGATGTTGCGGTGACGGCGATCGTGGCGGACCTGGTGTTGTGACGGTATTGGCCGAGATCGAGGTGATGCGGCGGCGGCAGCGGAAATTCTCATGGTGTAGGAGAGTAGTGTCGCGATTTTATTTTTTTGCGTTCTGTAGAATCTGGTACATTTCGTACGAACGCCAGATGTAACGCGTCACTACTACAATTAAACTGGTACAATGCATGTAATAGTAACTACCGCGTGATACCATAGTACGATACAATACGTATGTCTAATAAATACCATTGAGCATAATATAATGAATCCAACAAGCCAGGACTGTCCAACTTTATTTTCTCACACTAGTGTTTTAGCCATCAGCAATAGTATGATGCCACAGTTCAATGCACATCATAGTTCCCATCTAACTATATACCATACCACCAGCCTCATCTACACAACACAAAGGGTTTTTTTGCAGTTCTTATAGGCGCAGAGAATTTTGTCACTGCGACATACTTCTACACAATGGCGACTACAAGAAAGATATTTTTGTCGTATATATGTGGCCACAGGCAGCAGACATAGAGGCTGAAACATAGATGAGATTAAAGGATTGGACACAAAAACCACCAACATAACACAAAGATGAGTTCTACAAAGTCATTTAGACAGAGAATCTTGTCGCTATGACAGGGACAGAACAATTGACATAACAAGAAATAGGGAGCAACATTTTGGCCATTGAAGTTATGCATTCATATCCCAACTATTATCAAAAGTGTGAGGTAGTTTCTCTGTATGTAGAATACAGTATGTCTCTACTGGAACAAAAAGGAGCAAGTTATTTCAGTCTGCCTCTACATATATCATACTATGAATATTATGTGTACCTAATAAACATTATAGGTGACAGTTATCAGTGGATAAGACACTGCAATATAATTCCAGAAGCTAGAGCTTGTTAGCACTATTTGCTGTTAGACAATGTAATGAAAGAAATATAGCTGTAATTTTCTAGCATATCGGAAAACAAGGTCCATACAGTGAGATTGACAAATCATTCATGATCATACACATACACAATGGCGACTACAACTTTTTCAAATCATGAACAAAAATGGGTGTCCACTGCTATCAAACTTGTAGGCTGAAGCTTATCATAGTGATCAGTTTAAGCAATGAAATAAAATATCATCTACAGAGGTGTAGTTCATACAAAAATTTGAGTAAAATGGGTTTATATTTTGTAATCCCTGGAGGTAACTTAGATTTTTTGATTGCGAATGTATGTATTAGTAGCCCTTTGTAGACCCCCCTGTCTATAGACTCCATCTCACAGTCTATAGACCCCCCTTAAAGTCAATAGACTCTATTGTATTTTACAAAAAAAAACAATTTGTAGACCCCCCGGTTCTATGACTGTCATGGGGGAGGGGGGTTATAGACTGTCATGGGGGGCCTATAGACTTTCATGGGAGGAGGGTCTATAGTTATAGACTGTCACAGAGGGTCTATAGACCCCCCGTGACCATCTATAGAATGTCATGGGGGGTCTATAGACTGTGGTTAAGGGTCTATAGACTGTTGTGGGGGTCTATAGACTTTTCATGATTCCATATGGAAAGTCTATAGACTCTTCACTAAAATTCCTCTAGACTTGACATATCATGAGATTAGTTAGAAAAGGTGTGAATCATGCACAGAGTAACAATATTACCTAAGCTCATTTATGACTTGTGTGACTTTTGAAGTAATGTAAATATCTATGTCATTTTTTAAATCTATATTGATGATGGTAAAAAAGCTATCCCAAGTATTTTTTATCGTCTAATATTCCCGCCATTTCATTTTTAGCTGGGGGAGTCTATAGACTGTGAGGTGGGGTATATAGACTATAGATGGGGGTCTACAAATGGCTAATAATATATGCTTGGAACTTGGATCAAGACCATATAGCTTTATCTGACACTCCAACCATACAATCAGGGTTATGGTGCATGTTGTAGAAAATTGAAAGTGGTGAATGTGGATGTCGGCTTTTTCAGTTTTCAGGGGCATGTTTGCACCGTCTTCACATGAAGAGCATCTGTATAGTAACTAATAAATTCCATATGAACCTGTCATGTAAATGACAACTATCATTTTCTTCATGGTGGTAGTGTAATATTTACTTGTGTTTGAAATCAACACAAGCTAATGTCATCTTAATAGAAAAAAGAGGAATATGATATGCAGCGAGAGAGCAATAATTTCATTCATGTCAATAAGGTACCTTGGAAGATGGTTGCAAGGTGGGATGAGGGAGGGGAAGTTGCTGCAGCATTATTTGAGGATGCATTTGGTGGTGTAGAGTATTTTTGCTTGTGTGTTTCATGTGCATGGGACTGGTCATAGGATGTGTGGTAGGGGGACAGTCTCAGAAGAAATACAGAAATAGCATAAGATTATTTTTTGGACGTGTATTTTTTGAGCTACATACTAGTAGTCTTGCTAGACCTTTTCCAAGTAACGATTTGTGAAGAGGAAATCAATTAAAAAGAAAGGTATTATATCTTCAAATAATTTTTATTACGAGCGAAGTTAGCCCTTTCTTCGCAATAATGATATCATTTTATTTATGTGTGTATGTGAAGTGTAATATAGGTCAATCCATCATAAAAACTTTTTATGATATTGTCCGGCGTATATCAACATACCTACAATAAGCCGAAGCCCTGGATGTAAGGACGTATTTACTACCTAGAAAGTTGTTACATTCATTGATGGCACAAGTTATGTATTACGTACGTAACCACCTCTAAATACGCTGCATTGGTTACCTACATGACTTACTTTTTTCTTCGCCGAACCTCTACATACATATGGGTGTAACCAATAACCAACAGACCACACTTTCATACCGGCTCTTGTTTTGTGGAGGATGCCGTCTTTACGCAGCAGTACTTTGTCGCCGGGTTGATGATCCCAGTCTACCCTGACCTTGATTTCCCTGTTTGTGTTATTGTCCATTTGGATCTGTCTGTGTATTCCTATTTTCGAGCAGTCAGCCAGGAAAGGGACATCAAACAACATGTCCCATCCAAAAATAGCTGCATCTGGTGAGGTTTTAAGTACTGTGTGATAAGTAGAGCGAATGGCCCATCCTACATTGGTGAGAAAGTCAGCTATATCACTCTCGTTGACTGTGTCGGCCATATCTATGTCAGCTGTGTGGAGCATCGCCATGATTGTTTGATGCACCCGCTTGAGTATGCATTCTTTTGTGGGTTCCTGACACTGATTTGCTTACGCTTCAGACTATATGAACCACAGAAGGCCTTGAAGTGAAGTTTGAATTCATTCCCGTTGTCGTAGAAAATGTATTGGTATTGACTACGTGGGTAACTGCTAAACCAGGTCATCGTAACTAAGTTGCCTACGGTTGCTGAATTTGTCAAAGTAGGTTTGTTTTATGTAGATATATGAGTCCATGCCAAGATGCCCCTTTGTACCCATGGGGATATCAAGCCCAGATGGCTGGGCTACCAGCTTGTTGTGGGGTCGATCATTATAATGCACATAAAGTCATAAAGTCAATGTGTGTCTTGTCCTTGGCCCTGAGGGTGCATGGTCCTATGAGGTCCAAGCAGAGTGTCTCCCAAGGTTTTGTGATAGCAAGCTTTGTTGGCACTTTGCCATATTTGTGCATTTTGTGCATGTTTACTTGGCAACTGTGACAATTTTTGACGTGTGATTGGACTGTTGATCTGGGACCTTTCCAATACATTGAGATACAAAGCGTTTCTTTGCGATGCTTAGTCCCGGGTCGCTGTAGGTAGTGATGGTACCAGGCTACTGCACAATGTCGCAGGCTTTTTTTAAAAACCATTTGCTGTCTTTACATAGTACTTTGACATTCTCAACCAATTGGTGGAATAACCGTGTTTCTCAGCTTCCATTTGCAGGGTTATGTTGTGTTGTTGTGCCTCTGCTATTTCTCTGGTTGTGAGGGGATAGATGGAGTCTTCTTCATTTCAATTGGTGAACACAAGGTTCATGGACTCCTTGGTGTTGTCAGTGGATTCACTATGCTCTTGTGTTGAGTTGTGGTAACACCAACATTGGGCAAAAGTCATCCAGGTTGACCTGTCATCTTTCATCTTGGATGAGTCCATAGTCCAGTCGTGAGATGGCATCCGCAACTCCATTGTGAATGCCTTTTATGTACACAATGGTGGGGCCACATTCTTCTAATAGTAATCTTCAGAAGTACACTCAATCAGTGGTCAGTCCTCTAGAGCATCCTGCATTAGATTTTTGTGGTCAGTATAGACTGTGAGTTGTTGTCCCCAAAACATGCCTTTGAACTCTTTTAATTTTAATGTTTCTACTATGGCCAGTAGTTCTAGTTTTCTATTGAAAAACACCAGCAGCCTGTTGTTCTGAGTCATCACAGCTCCTAATTGTAATTTGGAGCTATCATTGTTGATCTCAAAGCCCTGAGAGTAGTCAGGGTAGGCCAAGGTAACATCTCTAGTGATGGTTGCCTCTACGTTGTTGCTCTGGATAAGACATATCCTAGGTACTCTGAATCCAAGGCACAGAAAAATAACTTGCATATATTGACCTTCAAGCATGCGTCTCACAACCTGATGAGGACTCTCTTTAGCTTTGCTAGGTGGTCATCCAGGCTACCCCTGGTGATGCTTAGTCAATCATCAATATAAGTTAGGATGAACTCAAGGGTTACCATTAGCTCAGACATCTTAGTTTGGAAGATGTCAGGAAAACATGCAACATCCATTGGTAGTTGTAGGTAAGAATACTCACCCCACTGCAGGATAATGGTGCACATTTTGGATGAATCTGGATCCAATCTAATGGTATAGTAGCCCATGGTTAATTCAAGGGTTGTGGCATCAGTGAATCCTTTGAGTTCTTGTAGAACAGTGCAGATTTTGGGGATTGGGAATGGTTTTCTCACAATTTGGTCTTTAGCTTCCCTGAAATACCTAACAACCCGTATGGTGTTGTCCTTTTTTGGTATGATGAAGTTGGTGAAGCCCATTCAGAACCTGCTTGCCACTTCAAGACTCCCAATTGACACAGTCTTTGGATTTCCTTTTTGGTGGTTTCCAGGTGTTCTTTTGGTATTGGGAATGGTCAGCCATGGTATGATTTTATTCCCTCTTTCAGTTGGAAAGAGACTGGCTCACAATCCCAGTCACCTAGTGTCCCGTCAAAAAGATCCTCAAATTCTTGCAGGAGCTCCAGTAATGATGCTCGTTCTGAGGCATTGATGTGTTTGTTGCAATAATTGTTGACAATTGCCCTGGGATCTGCGTTTTTCATATTTTGCATCTAAGATTTTCATGAGGCGTTTTGTGGCCCCGAGCATGCTTTGAGGTTCCATGCATGCTGTGATAGCTGCTGTTATTCAGGGTCCATCGTCTCTCAAATTTTGCTCTTTTCTGTAGATTATTGATGTTTCTCATTGGTAGTGAGATTTCATCCAGAATGATTTGTTTTGTCCAAAAGTCTAGACAATTCCCAACTCTTTCAGGGTATTACTACCAAGAATGAGGTCAACAAATCCCCACTTGGTTATGATAGTACTGTTGTATTTGACCACATTTGGTTGTACAGTGTACTCTTTGCTAGTGGAATATTCAAAGAATTTGATCCTGATTTTCTCTCTTCCATTTGTTTGGAAGCTCCCATTTGACGTATGCCAAGACTTTGGTGCCTAGGTTGCAAATTCCGATTTTGGTTACTTTCCCAAAAACACAGTAACCAGTAACCAATCGTAATTACTGCAGTAATTACTGACGGTTCCGGTGAAATTACTGTGTCACAATGCAACTTTTTGAGTCCGGTTACGGTAGGAGTATATATACTCGTACCATCTCAATTTTTAGTAATATTACTATTGGAATCTTACGAAATCACGTTACTGTCGTTTCTGTCGATTTTTTTCTTTAAGTCCAAATTACTGTACTCTACAGTAATATTGCGCAGTAATATTCCTCTCAGTTACAGTAATATTATAATATTAATGTTAAAATACCACCGGTGTGGTATTTTCTGTAGGCTGTACTTAAGTCCCATGCAGGACATATAATACTACATCCAAATACCGCGGTATTCAGATGATTTAAATACCACTTTGGTGGTCACCACAGTTGAATTACCACTCATTTTTTTGCTAACAAAATATGATGGTTGGGCCTGAAATACCACCGGCTTGACTAAAAATAGATAGAGTAAGTCACGCTCACATACAGCACTCTCAGAGCTCGCTGACACACATCATCAAACAAAGCAACAAAAAGAGATCGCTACAATGTCGAAATCGTCTCCATGAGCCGTCTGCTCTCACACAGCCCCCTCCAATAAAAAACGAGTTTCTCCCACTACAAACCCTTCCTGATTTCAGTGCGACTATCGCCCACAGCATTGTAATTTTTTAAACAGCAAATCGCAATTGGACACAACACTGCAGCAGAATAATGCCATGTCGGCAGCACTTTTGTAAGTGCTTAATGCTCCGAATTCATCCCCGAGAGTGAATCTGGGATCGCTGCTGCTGCCGGGCGACTTCAACAAAGAAATACCCACAGCGGGGTTGAGCGCAAGGTAAGGAAATAAATATTTCCCAATGATCACTTGATTTTTTTCTTTCAATACAATATTTTCTCACGAACCACTGACCACTTATTGTTATTACCCTAGCCCACATACCGAATCCAACACTGCTGCCAGTGCTAGTCCACTTCCAACAACAAAAAAGAACAGGGACCGCGAGTGAAAGGTGAGAAGTGGTATATCCTTTTTTTATTTTGTAATGATTTCTTCATTTTTATTGGAACTCATGCATTAACACAAATGTTAATATTATGTCATCTCCCAGACTGAGTTGGAGATGTCACATTCTCCCTCGCCTTACAGGCACTATTAGAAAGTGTTTGACTGAGGGAAAGGTGAATATGGATCCTTCACATTTTTTGCCCTCATCAATGTTTCTCAATTGTCGAGTCCCTTCTCAAGCCAACAGTGATAACCCAACCCCCAGAATGATCTGGATATACACCCTTCACCATTTCTGTTGTTTTCAACCAGAACATAGAAAACAGGGGCTGGGGGAAAAGGTGAGACAATACTTACTTCCATTTTCACATTGGTTTTTAGAAGCTTGCTACTAATGCTTTGAATCATGTGCTCCCCCCCCCCCTTCATTGTCACATACCTCATCTTTGTGTGCTTGGTTTGATGTCAAAAAGAATGGGTTTAGAATCAAAAAGGGCTAGGCACCAAAGGTGGGACAGGTGGAGAAGGAGGAGGGTGTTAATTCACAGCTCATTAATTTGTTAATTAGTTCATTACCCGAAATAGAAATGTCTTAGCGAAAATTTTCCATCTCTCTAATAATTTCTCCTGTTTGTTAGACCTTTTGGCATCAAAGATATTTTTAGTTTTTATCTAAGACAGTTTTTACACTTAGGAGGTATTTTACGGTGGTACACAGGGTGGTACAGAAAATATATATTTTCATAGTAATATTACTATTACATTACTGCATATTATTAATACTATGACTGATATCCATTGTAATAACTGTTAATACTATGACTGTTATCCTTTGTAATAACATAAACTAACAACTTCAATTACATTAATCAATCGGTACTATAGTGCTGGAAAAACCCCACCCACAGGAACCAAATTTGTGGGGGAAAAGTAACTATACCCTCCTCTTCTTCTTTTGCTTATCTACTGTTGTCTTCTCTCCATCACTTGACACCTGCATTCTCTTCTGTGCAATCTTATATGCCTCCAATTCTGTCATTTCATCTATCACTCCATCATTTCTATAAATCTGTTGGAAGTCTTTTAACCTAGTACTGTTGTAACAGCTAGTAGAGTCTTCTAGTTCTTGGATTTATGATATTAGTTCTACTGTTACGTCACTCGGACTATCTTGTGTCACTATCTTGGTGCGCCCCGGTATCTTGTCTTGTCTGAGTCCTGCAAGATACTTTACCCCGCGCTACTTCCCCTCTTCCGAGTTCGGGCGATTTCGCTCTCTGACAGCCTCCCCGCTCGAATCTCGGACTCTCAGGTACTCGTCGTGTCCCACGTACAACGGTATATGCCTATCGAATATTGCCGACGTCACATTCTTTGTGAAAATGTCTGCGTCATTCGACTCACCGGAGACATGACGTATCACCAGCAATCCCTGGTCTTTCAGCTCGCGTAAGAAGTAATTGCGCACATCCACATGACGCGTTCTGCCTCCTACACTCCAACTGTTCGCAATGTCTACTGCGCCGGAGTTGTCCATTTCCAATACCATTGGCAACTCCACCTCAAGTTCCAGAGACTCCATCAACCTGTAGATGTATAGCATGTCCTGTGCCACCATGACACCAGCTGCTATTTCCGCCTCCGTAACTGACAGGGTCACAAACTTCTGTGTGACACTCCGGAATGATACGGGTACGTCATTCACAAACACACGACCCCCTGAAATGCTTCTTCTGTCGTCTGGGTTGGTCGCATAATCGGAGTCGGACCGACCATGTATCTTGAATTTGTAGCCCGGACTCCACGTATCTGTTGGGGAAATCACTAGGCCTCTGTTTTCCGTGTGTGTGACGTACTTGATTAGTGTCTTGAGTGCGCGGACATGAGCCTCCCTAGGCGCAGTCATGTGCCTAGCTAGTCCGCGTACTGCGTTGAAAATATCAGGGCGCGACCATTGCATCATGAACATGCAAGTCGCTGTGGCAGACCGGTACATGGTGGTGTCTTGCGTTGTTGTACCGTCATCATCACCCTTCACGAGTACCTGTCCCGCCACCGCAGGTGTTTTGGATACGGGCCCATCAGGTACTTCATACTCGTCCGTTAACTTCTTAATAAGAACTGGTTGCGTAAACTTAACAGTACCACGTCCTTTCTCATCACGCGTGATAGACAGCTTGCTGCCCACGTACTCTGTGAGTACCCCTTCGCGTTTGCGTGAATGCCTTTTCTAAATCGCTGGACCTGCTCCACTAAATGCGGAGGGCCTAAGACCATGACGTCATCGACCCAAGCCACAAACACGACCATTTCGTCATTAATCCATCCATAGAACAGGCATGGGTCAGCCTTTGATTGTTTATAGGTCACGTTTTTGATGTGAGTTGCAAACGTCTTGAAAAAACAGTATGCAGCCTGCTTGGTACCGTACAACGATGCGTTCATACGTAGTACGAGGTCACCTGGGTACCACTTCTGGAATCCTTCCGGGACCTCTATGTAGAGTTCTTCGCCATTCGCAAACTTTCCCTGGAGGAATGCCCCTTCAACGTCTATAATTGCTGACGTCCACGTCTTGTTCATGCAGTATAGCATAAGTACGATTCGCACTGTGATGGGATTGGTCACTGGTGCAGCAATAGAGTCCGAAGCATAATGACTCCCATCTACTTGCTCGTACCCGCGGCGTTGAGCCTTCCCCTTCGGGTTCCGTTGGACTTCATTTTCATTGCCCACGTGGTGGTGAGAACCTTCGCACCCTTAGGGAGCGAGTCTCTTGGGACGGCAGTTAGGGCATCATATTTATCAAATCGTGCCTTCTCATTTTGTATCTCCTTTCGCCACTCATCCGCGTCAGGACTACGCATGGCCTTTTTGTAATTGATAACCTTCAGTTGACTCGTGTGGCTGATACCGCCACCAACGCCAGCCCCAATAAGGGCCATTTCCATGCTTCTCAAAGCCATATACGTGTTAGCCAGTTCTCCGTGGTCTAGCTCAGCCATCTCGCCTAGATACCTTAGTTCCACTGCCGGTGCGTACGTGAGCCTCTCTGGCGGCTTAATTGCTCGGCCTGCTCTAGTACGTCCAGTACCGGGCCCCTTGATCAAGGGCGTGTCCCACCGTACCTTGCCTCCCGGCTCTTTAGGTTGATTGTTGGTTGGTCCTGACATGGTGACGTCATCTTCATTTTTTGCGCCTAACCCTGTAACTGATTCTGACCCTATAATTGAGTCTAGGTCCTCCTGGGTCTCTAGGTCAATGACTCCCACCGTGTCATCCTTGAAGAACATGCATTTCAGCCAGTATACATCGCGACTGACTATGACACGTGATGTCCGCATGTCCCACATTCGTACGCTGTCACTTTCACGATCAGCGTATCCCACGAACATCATCGTAGCCCCACGATCCCCTGTCTTGCCATCTTTTCCTTCTGCAACAACCCCAGCTTCGCCCCATATACGGAGCTTGCCGGACCACGAGGGGTTCGCACCAAACATGTGCACGTCACGAGTGGCCTGTTTGCCCTTTACGTCAACTACCACTAGCCCATCCAGCTGTGTTGCGCACGCAATAGCCTCTAGGTACCCTTGCGGCACCCATCATAGCTCGTGCCTTTCCCGCCAAGTACGGGAATGCCAGTTCAGCCAGGCTGTTGTGTTGTGGTGTATCTCGTGACGTGAACTCAAAGTCCAGGGGCTGTAATGTTGCCCATTCACTGCTCGCAGCGCGTTTCGCCAGTTTGTGGTTCTCACCGGCTGGGTCCAATCGTATGTACCTCGCTGGTATCCCACGTGACTTCATCTTGTTCAAGTGTTCGCATGTGCGCTCCACCGTCTCACTCTTGGTCACGGTGAAATCACTCCATTTCTTTCCTGTGGCTTCACAAACAAGGACCTTCCAATTATCGCGGTTGATTGTGACATCATCTGACGCCTCTGTCTTGATGGTTATCTTGGACAGATCCAAGTATATACGGTGTCCTGGTATATCAGTCTTGGGAGTGTTCGACTCCTTCCTGACGTTTTTCTGCCTAGCCTTGGATTGCGCGCAGTGTTCGCATGGTTTCAATGTCCCACGAGTAATGACCCAACCAAGTTCCCTTGCAGTCTTGCGCACGGAGTCTTCGTTCCGATGACCCAACAAGCAATGGGCCATATTAATATTGAGCCTGATCTGCTTTCCGATACTCCCTGCGGTCACTTCCACGTTTCTTGCAAACTTGCACGCATATACTGCCCCCTTGTCAGTGGGCACTACTATATCAAAGTCAATGATTCCACCTTTCCCGTTTTCAATACGGATTAGATTCTTGTCACCTTGCACTATTTTCCACCCTTGCTTATTTATCAGCTTGGACATGCTCAGCAGGTTGAAATTATGTTTCTTGCTGAAACTGCAGTCTCTCAGTACTGCCCTCATACCAGTTTTCCCGTCCTTGTCCACGAAGACCCCTGGGATGTCAATCAGGGCTGTTGACTCAATAGCTGAGCCCGTGTGCCCCAGGCTGTACACCATCGTGTCACGGATGTTCCTTGCACCTGCGTTGCATCTTGTCACGTGCGTGCTCGCACCGGTGTCACAGATCCACACGTCATCCTGGCGCAATATTGCTAGCGCGTCATCGCCTTTTTCAACTGGCACGACCACTTCAAGTTTGTCCGGGTCCACTGACGCTAAGGATACCTCGACACTCGAGGATGCCGCCTCTGTCTTAGCGACCTTCTCCTTGTACCAGGCGGGTGCCTTCTCAGGGTGTTTCTTGTAGCACTCCGCCTCCTTATGACCCTTCAGGCCACAGAAGTTGCACTTCTTGTTGGAGCTACTGCCCCCTTCGCTGTCATTCACGCGACCTCCGTGCATCTCCCCTTTGCGTTTCTTGCAATCTACGGCCTTGTATCCACACACTTTGTCGCAATTCCTGCACTTTCCCTTGAACGACCCATCGCCTTCAACGGAAGCCAGGTGAACTTCTTTCTCACCGGTACTCTTCTTGGTACCGCTCTTGGTGAGCCTCTGTATCTCCGAGATGCTGTTGCACAGCCCGTCGAAATCGGGACTCGAGGATTTCAACTCATCCAAGATCAATCTTGCATACGACGTGTCATTGTTCTTGCGCGCCATCAACATGCACAACTCCTGGTCAGTCTTTGTGACCTCGTACTTGTCGAGCACTCCGACCACGTCATTATAAAATCCCTCGCCTTTCAACTGCAGCCTGTCTAGCTCAGCCTCCATTTCGATCATGGCACTAGCGTCCGAGGGCTTATTCGCCTTCTTGGCCTTCGCAACGAATTCGTGTGCAAGTCCATTGGGAAAATCATTGTTCTTCGTCTTTCCCAGCAAGGCAATACCGTGACTCTTTCCTTGTCCCAATGCGATTATTGCGCACAGCTTCTTGTTGGCCTTGTACAGCTCAATAAGACTTGCGTTCGCGGGATCAGTCACGTCAAGTACTGCGAACTCCGACTTGGTTGGACAGTTCGCCATCATCACGGGATCCAATGCATCCCCCACACCCATGAACTCGGCATACGCTTCAATCTTGCTGACGTACACACCAAAACTCTCCGCCTTTCCATCCCAATAAGGGATCTTGCTCAAGCTGTTATCACTCATCTCGATTTCTTGTTGGGCTCGTAACTTCCTCAAGTTACTTCGAAGTATGTTGGAAGTCCTTTAACCTAGTACTGTTGTAACAGCTAGTAGAGTCTTCTAGTTCTTGGATTTATGATATTAGTTCTACTGTTACGTCACTCGGACTATCTTGTGTCACTATCTTGGTGCGCCCCGGTATCTTGTCTTGTCTGAGTCCTGCAAGATACTTTACCCCGCGCTACTTCCCCTCTTCCGAGTTCGGGCGATTTCGCTCTCTGACAAAATCTTCAAACCGATTTCCTCTGTTTCTTCTGGATGCTGCTTGTAATAGTCCTTCACCATGCTGTAGAAATCACAACCTTTGTACAATTCTTGTAGACTCCAGTATTTTTGTGGCTGCCTTTTGTATGGTTCATTAATATCATATCCTGGAAAACAAAGCAAAATGCAGTACTTATACCCATATCCCTTGACGGGCTTCTTCGAGGCATCCTCATTCAATTTCCAGGGAACACAACAGTTGTCTTCCTGAGTAAAACCATTGACCGCACTTGGAAATCCATTCAGAGGACCGTCAATGTCACAAAACTTGAGACCACCATATTTTGCAGTTAGAGAAGCTGCAAATCTATCATCTCCTGAGCTCTTTAGTTGCAAGGACTCCCAGACTCCATACCATGCCCTGAATAGACAAATGGGAATCCTCTCCCTTTCCTCCCAGAGACCTTTACCATGAAACTGGATGAAATCCTTGTCTTCATACAACTTACCAGCTTTTTGGTTAGCCTTTCGACAAAGACTTGACTTCTCATGACTGTAGGCTGCTGCAATCGCTGCCTGCTTCTTAGTCTTCTCTGTGCTTAAATTTGCTCTATGACCTCCCTTATTCCTCTTGGTGACCTTCCAGTGCCGCTATGCCTCCCCAATACCTAACAAGTTAGACAATGTCTTGCACCCCAGCCTGCCAAATACCTCAGTGAATGGGCTGGAGTAATTCTTGTGCCACTCATGGGCTATGCAATCAGGATTCTCAGCAGTTATCCAGATGTGCCTTGACTTGAAGTATCCCTGCTTAGTCCAGAAGTGGTTATGATCCTGCCAAAAGTTTTCAATCAACCTAGCTTCCTCCTGTTCTCGTTCCTCTTTACGAAGATGGTTAGGCACAAACATCTTACAGATTAACCGTTCACATGTTAACCTGTCTTCTGGATCCCTGTTCTCTGGTTTTGAAGCAAAAGCCATTATGGCGGGATCAGGACTCAGCAAATGAGATACACGAACTACATCATTCAATAATTGAGGTCTGTAATACTCCCATATCCGAGGCATCCAAAACTTGAACAATTCGAAGGCATCACTGGGAATAGCCTCCTCTTTAGACTTCACCTGCTGCCCCAATGAGTCCGTGCTGTCAGTAGAAGCATCATCATCCTCTTTGTCACTCCCTCTACCAACAGTGTTGTCTGAGTCATCTGAAAATTCTTCACTTATCAAAGAAAAAGAAGTACATGAGGTAACACTCTGAACAATGTACAAAACACAGAAAGAACAATATCTATCTCCAACCCAGTTGTCTTCAATCCTCCCATACTTTTTGGTAGATCAAAGTCCAAGTCACTGTCACATGCTAGTTTCAACTTACTAGCTGGACAACTGTCACTGTCCCATTTCTCAAATACCTCATCAATGCATTGTGGGAGAAGTCGGTCAATTTGATGCATAAAATACTTCACCTTGTCAATCCCTCCTATGTTCATATCAGCAAGTCGTAATAAACGATACATGGGATACAATGCTTTACACACATACCACATTAAGTCCAAAAATCCCTCGTGCAACAGGACCTCACCCACAATAGCGAAGTAATTTAACTCTCGGAAGGCTTTGCTTGCCACAATTCTGTCAAAGCATTCTTTAGTCGTAGTACCCTCAGTAGCTGAATTAGCTCCCCACCCATTCTGCAATCTGATGGCTTAATGAACCCCAACTTCTTACCGTTGTTTTGATTCTTGGATGCCTTTGCAAAGACTGTGTAGGGAGCATGACGGGTGTTACCAAAGATATTGGGGAGCTAACAAGAAAAAAGAGGTTAGCTGACAGTCACAATTTATTCAAGAGACATACATTGTGCTCACCTTTTTAGAAAACTCACAGAGGTCTTTGATAGGGCGAAGTCCTGTCCATTTGCCAATAATTGCGGCAATGGTGTGCTCAACTCCCTGCATCACAGTAATGGCAGGAAAGTGCTCCTTAATCAAGTCAGCAGCCTTTTGGACATTCGCAGCTCCGTCAAAAAGCAACAACATTGATTCTATCTTTGAGTGGATCAATCTTCTTCATGAGTGGTAAGACGATTTTTGCAATAAACCATGCATCCTATTTGCCTCCGTGCAGCATATGTTTGCTACAGTCAATGACATCAAGGACACAACTTGGATTGTTTGGTGAGCTGGCAAGAATATTCATCAGAGGGGTTTTGAAAATGGTGGCACCATCACCAAAGATGGCCACTCCATAAGTCTCCTCATCTGCTAGCAAAGATTCCAAGCCGTTCTTCTGGTACGATGCAAAATGTGCATCAAGGAGTTTGCCTCCAACCTGGGGCCTCTTAGGAGGTTCATACTTACGGTTGGTAGACCTAGCCTTTTGTAGGACTCTGTTGAAGAGGGGATCTTTGGCATGAGAAAAGGGAAGCGAGTGAGCAGCTAGATAATGAGCGACGGTTAAAGACAACTCTTCTTCAGCCACTGGATTCCTCTTGTGGGACATAACTATGTTCTGCTGCACAAGCTTTCTGGGATGAGTACTCCCTCACAAGAGTTGACGAAGAGGGGAATGAGTTTGATGTAACCAAAATGAACAAGGTATAGAAAGAACAGAAACATTTCTTACCACTACTGAAGATGGAGGCCGGCGTAAGGGACAACGGCTTCAAGGACGTTAGGGTAGAGAGATCCCCTGCTGGAGAACCAGAGACATCCACAGATTCTGTGGGGATTGCACCCTTGCACCTCCTAGCCCTTATTGCCTCCTTCTCACGTTGATAATGTTCTTTTGCATCCTGCCTTTCTTCCATAGAGATTTACAGCCTCTCATGATGGCAAGCCTTCTCGGCAGCTGCCAATCTCTTTCTTTGGACAATACCCATATACAACTTCCTCCATTCAGGAGGCACACTCTTGCAGCCCCTAATGTCCCCCAATGGCATGTCCGAGAGCCTTGGTGTGATTCCAACCACTCCATTGGTTATTGTAGTGATTACACCTCAAAATCCTGGTTCCACTTGATGGATCAAGGCATTTGACAATCTTACCCCCATCCCAAACCAAATTGAGACTGGTGGGGAGGACATCATCCTCAACCACCCCACCCCATGGCTCTTCCGAGTCAGAAGCATCTCCTTCCTCCTCTTCCTCCTTTTCCATGTCTTCATCTTGAGAGCTCTGCTATGGCAAATTAAATTGCCTAGCTTCCTTGGATAGTTCTGACAAGGGGATGTTATCCTCCTCATCTGAGGACTCATCAAATGGATTTTTTGGTGGCCTCTTTAATTTGGCAATGGGCACATCATCTTCTGATTCAGAATGGGATGAGGAGGAGGAGGAGGAGGAAGATTCACGACCCGTCGCCTGTGAAAAGTTGCAATAGTGCTTTAGAAAAGGGAAGAACTTGAAGTAAAAAAGGCAATGTAAACTCACCATTCTTCAAACAATGGTAGGGTGGTGGAAGAGCCGTGGAAGGGGTGAGGCTGGTTGAGGTAGGCGGATACAATGGTCTGTGCACGAATTTTTAATTGCAACCTCAAAGAAAAGAGGAAATCAGCAAAATTAAAAGAAACGAAACACTCTCACGGCAAATGCCACAGCCGTCGATCCGTGGCAACAACAGGCAAGGGATGGTGGCGGGTGCGTGGTGATTGGAGAGTTATTGATGGAGAAATGGGGGGTTACCTGCGTGCGGGCGGAAAAAGTTGAATCTATTAAATTGGACAGATAATGTCCAAAAAAACGACCTAAACAAAGGGAAACTCACAGAATAAAACACAGCCGTCGATCTGCGGCAACTACAGGCAAAGGATGGTGGCGTGCGTGTGGTGATCAGAGAGTTATTGATGGAGAAATGGGGGATTACCTGTGTGAGGGCGGAAAAAAGTCGAATGCAATTTAAGTTTTTGAAAGTGTCCGAAAAATTAAACAAAAACACAGGAACTCACCAAATAAAACGCAGGCTTCGATCCGTGGCAACTACAGGCAAAGGATGGTGGCAGGCGCGTGGTGATTGGAGAGTTATTGATGGAGAAATGGGGGATTACCTGCGTGGGGGCGGAAAAAGTCAAATCTATTTAATTGGACGCATAATGTCAGAAAAACGACCTTAACAAAGGGAACTCACAGAGCAAAACGCAGCCGTCAATCTGCGGCAACAACAGACACAGGATGGTGGCAGGCGCATGGCGATTGGACAGTTATTGATGGAGATTTGGGTGATTCACTTAGCGAGGATTCCCATGGTGGTTGATTTGACTTTGGGCTGGGGAAATAAGTGACAGCCACAGCACGCCCCTATGAGAAGTGCAATCAACAACCAGCCATGCGTCAGAATAATTGACAGAAGGACAGACTATGTTCTGGATACCTATTTGGTAGTTACGGTTGGTTACTGTAAGATTCCGTGTCGTAGCTTGATCTAAATAGTTACTTAAACAAGCTAATTACTTAATGAATTTTACAGTAATCGGCCACACGCAGTAATCAAGTTACTGTGTGAAATTGCAAATATTATTCTGCCGTAATTCCGCCGCAACCTAGTTTGGTGCCTGCCGAGTCAGGTAAGGAAAGGATTTGTCTGTTCCTTTTGGTAGGAAGTAGCGGTCTCCACCAGATCTGGAGTCCAACAGGACCTTTACTTTGTTACTTGGGTGACTCTTCAGAGGTTGTTTGAGTGCTCTGGAAGAATGACTTGCAGTTGCCGGTTCCATATTGGCAACTAGGGCTGAGACACCGAGACCCTTGGTGTTTAGCTGTTTTGAACGCATCATTGGGCATATCATCCTTGGAATTCCTTTTTGTTGGTGCTGTTTTTTGTGACAATTTTTTTTGCTTCTCTTGAGTGAGTTAATTTCAAAGTAATTGTGTTAATTAATTCAAATTTGGTTGGTGGGATGGCTTTATCCAGACTGGGGTAAGTGTAGTTCTTAACTAACTCATTTGGTTTATGTTTCTTACAAGTATTTAAGTCCCCAGTGCCATCTGACCTGTGACTTCAGGAACTGTAGTTGGAGTCATCATTGCTGTCCAAGTCATTGGCATGAAGTTTCTTGTGCTTGCTAGACTGCTTGCGGAATGCTTTCTTAATCTCAGCTCGAAACATTTGCGCAAAGTTTGCACCTTCTTTTCCCTTTTCTTCCAAATTGGGCTTACCTGCACCCCTACTATTTTTGATAGGAGTTCTGTATTTTTTAAAACGATGACAGTCATTCATATTGTGGCTTTTGTGCGGCCTGCCATGCTTCTTGCAGAGCATGCAATGCTTTTCAGTCCAGCCCACCTTCATGGACTTTTGGGGTTTGGGGAATGCGGGAGTCCGTCAACTCCATCTTACGCTTTACATCAGTCCCTTTTGCTTTAGTCTAGCTGGGGGGCTTGGTGTCAAGTTCAGTGCTATTCTTGTTGTTCTTGAGATCTAACAAGAGGGCTCTAGTGCCAATAGGAGTGGTGTTCTCCATCAGGTCGTACTGTACCTGCCACTTAGCAGGACACATGAGCAACAGGTGAGTTGCGTGGCATCATCCAGGGGCAATACCTGTTTAGTGGTGTGGTTAGCCTTTGGGCTATATTAAAGGCATGGTAGCATTTTGAGGTAGCTGTTGAGCTGCTTGATGTGAACAAAAACCTGATGAATTGAAACCCGATAGGGCTTCTTCAACATGTTGGTGATTTAGTACTTGAGGGTCTCACCCGCGTTGTGTTGGAACACCTGTTGGAGGTGGAACATGATTCACTCGCAAAAGGAGTCCCAAGTCTTGGTGGGAGTTTTGGCATGCATGACTCAGTACACATCTTACCAAGGAGCACGAGTCACTAGGGCCTTGATGATTTTCTCCCAAGGCTGTCTGGCTTCTTCAGAGAGGAGGTTTCTGTACAGCTCAAAGGCCTTTGCTCCTCTGCTGTGAGGGCAAGCTTTGGAGCTTTCACAGCGTTTAAGGCGTTCACATAAGTCGCTTTGGCAACTGTAAGGGGGTTGGAGTCTGGGTCCGTGCATTCCCCCTTATTGCCCTTGTTTTATTCTTTTCAGAGTTGCAAACTTCAGATACTCCGTTTTTGCTAGCTCAGCGGACATAATAGCCCTTTTGGCTATGGCAAAATTTATGTCAAGCCCCATCTGCTTGCATGCATGAATTGCAGTATTGACATACAGTAAAAACTGCTCCGGAGTCCTGGACGCCCAATGGCCACTTTGATCACATTCCCCGTGTTGAGTACAGTCAACTTAACATATGTGGTCTTTTTGTTTTTCTCACGCACATCCTGCAAGGGATCCTTCTTGGGAATGCAGCACACAGGGGAATTCTTTCCTCATATGCCACGCTCACACTTGATCCACTTAAGCCATTCCGGAACAGATTTTGTGAAAGACATGGCTTGCAAACTTTCTCCTGGCTTGGTACCTAGAAAGATCTTCTTGGAGGCTAAAGAAAAAAATCGTGGTCACTGTGGCATGTGTCGTTGCTGTACTCCGTCTCTTGAAAAAATATTTTCTTTTTCTCCATCTGTGGGTCAACAAAGGAGCCTTGATGTGTGGTGATGTGTTGGAACTTTTGGAGTTGGGTTATCGTACGATAGTGACCTAAGCCATTTGTAGAATGAAATTATTATGTAGTAAATATTGATTGGATATTATTTCTATTAGCTATTTAATTGATTGAGAATGAAGACTGCAAACTGTCAGTCCTCATGTTTTTATTGTGAAATTTTCATGATGATACATCTGTGGTCATCTTTGACGATTTGTGAAGTTTTCCCTGTGTGTCTGTAAAAAGTTTTGCTGTGAAGTGAAATATCTTGGTGTGAAGTACTTCTTGCGATGTGAAGTGTTTTTCTGTGAAATGCGATTCGTGTCTTTCTGAGACAACACTAATTGTGAAGTGATGTGTTTTTTGATTTGGGCTATTTTAGATCCAGATTTGGGTCTAAAAGCCTTGAGCGCTACCTTGGCTCATGACAGTGTTATATCTTAAGTCTGGTGCCATAGTCTAGGTACAGATATTTGATGTTCACTGAAACCTTTTCTGTGTGCACATGCAGCAATATGAGATGGTACTGCAATTTCGGACTGCAAAATGGCTAGTGGTAGCCACAGAATGAAGCCATTGCTACGTCCCATACTTGAGGACTGCTAAATTTCGTCTGTTTGCAGGCTTCTCACCATGGTCAATGGTGGGTTCTGAGTAATCCAGCAACTACAACTTCGTAAAGATCCTATACAAGAGATTTATGTGTTGGATGACCCTAGTGAGGGCATGTCCATGAACAGGGATGTTGTAAACTTGCTTGTCACAAGACGTAACCAATAAATAAATCTGCCTGGGGGGTTTAGTTTCCCCTACCTATTCATGCGCACATCTGCATTTTGTCTCGGTTCTATCTTTTTTATAGAATGTCAAGTAATGTCATTTTGGCGCTCATATTCTCAACTCATGGAGCAAACTAAACCACTGATCAGTGATGTGGCACTATGGAGCTATGAAAGTGAAAGGAGAATGAAACCAACACGATTGACCTAAATACGGATAGTACCTAAGAAATGTGATCATTTCGTCATGTAATTGTTCGAGTGTGTTAACAGGTTGGCAAGGCTATTTAGACACGAGAAGAAAAAGATATTGTTTCGCATGATGTTCACCATGGTGATGTCACCCACGAAAATCAGGGGGTTCCGGATTGTTGTTTCGACCCTACCGCATTCAGTATCCCACAATGTCAGAGGTTCGACAACGACAAACACACCGGGATACAACATTTTCCAAGACATGGTTTTCACATGACCGATCAAACGCAGCGTGAATTTCTAGGTTTCATCCCAGCCATTAAAAACAACCGGACAGTCCAACGGTATACACACCACCGACCAGAAATAACTCTCATTCGTTCACTTTCATCCTCGCCCTTCCTTCCTTCCTTCCTTCCTTTCTTCCTCCCCTCCTTTACTCCTCCGTCCTCCTCGGAGGCCCCTCCCTCCGAATCCCATACGCCTCCTCAATACTCGTATCGGTATTATAAAACTTGGCCGCTCGCAATGCCATTTCCGTAATTTCTTCATCGGTCATATCGTTAGTCACCGACATCGGTCGTTCCTGCGGCGACAATGGTGGCTCTACGTACGAAGAGTCACCTTCGTTCGATCCGAGCGAATGGAGAAAATCGTCGTTTTTCCAATCGCCAAAGTTGGGAGTGGACATGAGTACGGTTCGTGTCTTGATGGTGGACGATGGCGGTGGTGATGGCGTGCATACTTATTGGTCGTCTGCTGTCTTGTTGTGGACGAGCCGTTGGAGAAGGCGTGGATTGGGGTGAGGGGAATGAGTGCGGTGGTGGTAAGTGCGAGGAGGGGAGAGGAATGCATGGTTGGTTGGATGCCGCCGCACGAAAATTAACAGGGAGTTGAGAGTGTTGTTGTGCTGGTGTTGTGCCACCACGACGAACAAGGGGTTGGTGGGAAGATTTCGTTTCACAACTGAGTGATGCGTTGTATCGAAGATCGATGATAAAGAATACGGTATTGTACCATACCATACCATGCTGTCAAACCGAATACGGAGATGAGAATTCTCGCCAGAATTCGATGGAATTCCGAAGTCCCTGATTCGCCCCAGAAAAGATAAAATCGGGGTTATTTCATAGGTGAGTCATAATCGGGGTTACTTGTTTCGTGAATAGTTGCAAGCTGAGATTGCAAGGGGTCGACGGACAAGAAGTCAAAGTTGACTTCCTTGGCCATCGACCGTTCCTAAAAACCATGGTCGTGAGCCTCCATCTTGACGGATCCTGATCAACATGAACAATAAATAATCTACGAACCTTCGCCTTATTCCTTGTCAGCAACGGATTCACCGATCAATTGAACTCGCTCAACCGTTCGAATGAACCTTAAACCAATGATTTTGCGACGAGACATTGTCAACACTCGAATACCGGCAGGACCCACCTCTACAACCGTAGACAATGACGTCATGTCTCCCCTCCGCCACAATCGTCAACGGCGCCACTTGTCGTCCCTCCTCCTGTTCTTAACGCTTGCAGTGTACCTCTCCGTCACACTGCTAGACAACGACGACCTCGAAGCGACAACAACCGCATTCGCCGCCTCCGCCTCGCACCCCTCCCGCTCTCTCTTCATCATCCCCACCGAATCCACATTGCCCGACATTCTACCATCCAACGAACAACTCGCCACCCTCTCCCAAACAACTCACGACTCCCTTCCCACTCTGTCGCCACCCAAAATCACATACTCGCTACGAAATGTACTCGCCACACAATCCATGTACAAATCCCAATTCGGAATAGTCATTTATTCCCCCACCGAAAACGTCTTCACGCTGTATTACTCTAACAGACGGAAATGGAAATCGGGATGTCATAAATTAATCAAGTCGTTCATTGGACTGTCGTCTTCGCTGAGAGAATTATTCCCCGACAGATTTCACGATGGAGGCAAAGACGAACAACAACAACAACAGCAGAACGAATTGGCATTGTCATTGAGCGCCGGCGATTCTCCCGACGTGTACTTTACGAATCCATGCCACCAAGACTCTCCCTGCATCTCGTCCTCTGTCGGTGAACGCGACGCCGATGCGAACGCAAAGGAGGCAAATCCCCCATCTCCCGTCCTACAATTCGGAAGCGCCTTTCAAACTGCCGCAGGCGTACCGACGGAAATTCCCATGCCGATGCCACAGTCGAATCAATTGGGATGTTTTGTGGAATGGTCTCACGGTCAAACGAGGGGTGTGGAGGAGAGTGTCGAGCTGTGTCGATATTACTTGCCGCGATCGTATGGGAATCCCCATGGATTGGTGTATCATGCCATCAGTACCGGCGAGGGCGGGACGGCGAACGATCCTGACATTGTGGAGTGGGAAAACTTGATCCCTCAAGTGATTTGGAGGGGAACCGATTTCAGTTATTTGGGTAAGATGCGTAAGTTGCGTTCGCCTGATATCGACGCCGATCTTCTCGCCACGACGAGCAATGACGTACAGGACGGTACAAGTGATTCGTCTCGGGGCTTTCGAGCCATGAAACGAATTTATGGAGAATTGATCCCGCGATGGAAGGGGGTTGTCCTTACCGCCGAAGCGGAGTGGGAGGTGAGACGGGCTGCTTCCTCCGAAGGGGACGATCATGACGGGTCAAACCCTCCTCGTCCAACCACCTTGCCGTGGGCCAACATAAAATTCTCCCATTTCATGAAGGAAGGAAGGAAAACACCCACGAATCAAGGACAAATGTATCATCGTTTCCAATCGAATGGCATCCCCGCCATCGGGGAATACATGCCCCTCGAAACCCTGGCAAACTACAAATATCACATTGATCTAGGAGGAGGAGGAGGGACCACCTGGTCCGGAACGTTGGAAAAGTTGGCATTGCCGGGTTTACTCTTTCATCATGTTACGCCCACCAAAGACTACTTTCATGATGCACTCGTGGCATGGGTTCATTACGTCCCGATTAAGGAGGATTTGAGTGATTTGAAACAAAAGTATGAGTGGGCGGAGGCGCATCCCGTGGAGGCGAAGAGGATTGCGCGGAGGGGTACCGAGTGGGTGAAGCGATGGTATGGTACCGAGGAGGGGTTTGGACAAGTTTTTGATGTGTTTTATAGGGAGCGGGTGAGGGGTGTCATGGATGCTTATAGGCATGAGGATGATTGGAGAGAGGTTTTGGAGAGGGAAGGGGGGGATATGAGGCCTATTATGAGGTGTACAGGGTTTTATGGGAGTGAGTGTGAAGAGTTGGATGGGAGTTTGGATTATCACGTGGACCGTAGTGTTTAGCAGACGATTGGAATGTGGCGTTCTTGTAAGTTGTACATGTAAATTAGTTAGAAACTCTCTCGTTATCGAACAGCACTTCGGCGCAACAACTTTCACTACTATTCCTTTCTGCCTATATTTGGTAACTTTGCATTTTCAAAATGGCTGGGGAACAGTATAGGTACCTCACACACATTCATGGCACACTTTACTCGCTCTAGAACACTTGAATTTCAATATGTTGATATAGTTGGGGAGTGGCAGCTTGTCGTTAGTCTTGTTGACCTTGAATGAAGCCCCTAGAAATCATGTTATTCATGACTCTGCTCTCTTCGTCACCTTTGCTTTTCCACAAATCATCTCCAACACCCAAAACATGCAATTGGTCTCCAGATGCCACTGCCATTCGTCGTCCATCCGCAGACCATCGCAGACGGTTCAATCCACTACGACTCGGATTGACAGAGGTGGAGTCAGTGGGAGTTGAAGTCGGTGTATTATCACCCACAGGAATGCCATCAGAGCCACTGACTGGTTGATCGAGGGACGATGCAAGGTTCCAAACATTGATTGTGCCGTTGCTAGAGGCTGTGGCAAATATCGATGGATGTACAGGACTCCTGTATACATGTGTTGAATATGCAAAGTGTTAAGGCGGAGTGATGGTGAGAAGAGGCACGCTCTGTTGACTCGTCTATGAGTGCATGTAATCATTATTGCTTGTTTGTGTGCACTCACCATTGAACATCACACATATAATCGTACGAATTACTCAAAAAGCTCATCAAAGGACGATCTGTATACGCTGGTGCCCAGAGTTTGGTCGTCCAGTCCACTCCTGTAGTAACAACGAGACCTCCTGCTCTTCGCAGAAATCCCTTATACACCCCCTCTGAGGGTGACGAGCGTGGTGTGTTGGAGTTGTTCATGCAAGGTCGAGACGCTACGGATGTCACCATGCCGAAATGACCAATGCCAATATTTTCTTCGTTCGCATCCGTGCCATTCGGATCTTCATCAAAAGCAGCTGCAGTGTCCATGCCAAATCCGCCCCCTCCGTTGTGCAAGGTTCTCAAAACACGTTTCAAACTGCTGCTTCCAGACCCAGTAGTCGCCGAGGTACTGTAAACAGCATGCAGTCCTCCCTTCTCGTCACCGCAAACTACTCCCTCATTTTTACTCCCATGCAAAACATCCAAACAACTCAAATTCGCATTCACCATAAAACTCTCAATGGGCTCCCGCATATTCGACACAGACCAATAATTAATCTTTCCATCCGAAGACGCCGTTACCAATTTAGATCCCGCCCCACTTTCGTCATTGAGTACATCCATCCCCACTAGATCAACATCATGCCCCATTCCGCTGCGCTGCACGGGATATCTCCCCACCCTTGCATCCCAAACGAGCAATTGCCCCGAGGATCCGCCTCCGACTACCAACTTAGGATGCTCGCTCGGATGGAACTTGCATCGGACAATAGGACATCCGGAACAGAAAATGTGCTCTGGTCGAGTTGGAAGAATTAGATTATAAATTGCAATAATCCCTTCATTGGGAATGGAAGATGTGGTTGTATTAGAGAGGAAGGAGGAGGATGGATCATGCGGAGAAATATGGCGAGTGGAGGGATTATTAACTGCCACTGCATCTTTCTTCCTGTCTTGATCTCCCCCGAAGCCCCTTCCCATAGAACGTGAGTTGTAACTCGCCAATATCCACTCCTTGTGACTTGGACACCATTCTATATCGGTAATGTTTCTCCCTTCAGTCCAAAGAGGAAATTCATAAGTTGCTTTTGCTGTAAAGAACCCACCCGTTTGATACGCCTCTTGCGCCCGCTGTGACTTCTTCTTGCGCTTACTTTTCCTCACGGAACCAGCAGACGGTGCGACATCCAAATTGTCTTCTCCATCCTCCTCCTCCTCATGATCATCCGTGGCATAATCCTCCACAAAATCAATACCACCCCAACCATTTGCCAACAATCCAAAAAGACCTTGCTCCTCTCCCGAAGAGGCACCGAGCAACCGTTCCACTCGTTTGGAGGCAGTGGATATAAATCTCGAAAAGTGCGGAGTTGCAATAAGTTTGGCCTTTTCTTCTTCCGTCAACGGATCGGCCGAGGGTAATTCCGGTGGTCGTTGCTTTCCATCGTAGGAATCACGAGAAAATGATGTTGTAATTGTTGCTTGAGCGTTTCCGTGCTCCCCGTCTTCTCTCCCCTCTTGATGATTGTCGTCGTCGTCGTCGTCATCTTTCTCTAGAGGTTCGTCTTCGTCCACCAACGACGGGGGAGGAAAGTCATCCTCTTCGCATTGAATGGCAACCTCGAATCTTTCCACTTGTGGAGCTGAAACATTGGCTGTTTTGAGTGTCTCCGCGGCCGCAGACGTTGTTTCTTTGGGTACCGGCTTCTCCTCGTCCTCGTCCTTCTCCTCGTGATCCTCAACAACCACCGAGGCAGTCGATTCAACCACCGTCACTTTTTCCTCCACTGCAGCGGAAGGAGTCACGGGCAACAACCCAGCATTCGAATTCTTGAGCAATTCGTCGATGTACTCGTCCAAGTTTCCACCGGATGCGGTGTGGGATGCACCATCGGCGGGGGGTAACGACGCCGCACAGACATTGCGTCTCGCCTTGATCTCTTCGAGTCGGCGTTTTTTCTCGGCGATGGCTTTTTGGCGGGCGGTGCGAGTTTCTTCGTCCATGGTTGCGCTATATTTTGTTGTTGGGGTGTGTGTGGAGGATTTGATTCTTTTGTTGGGGGAAGGATTGAGAGGGAGTTACAACAATTGAGGACTTAACGATTGTGTCAATTGAATGCTCAAATCATGCGAAAGAGTCTCCCAAACCATGAAGGTACAAACCGAGAATATAACCCCGTTTTCGCAATACAGATTCAAAGCTCATCGTTATATAGTACAATAACGAAAATTCCACCGACTCTCTCCACGGACAACTAAAAATAAAATCTCAACTAGCAACAAAGCGCCCCCTGTTTCCTATCCTTCGGATTCACACTCACGCTAGAGAGTATCTGTCATGCGATCTTTAGCCCCTTGCTTTGTCGACAAACTTACAACTTGTCTCGACCAGCGCGCCCCAGACGATGTTATGGCTGTCGTTAGCTGTCGTAAAAAAGGCACTCAACGTTTCAGAGGCTTTGAGATCATGCACAGAAATTAGCGATTGCGCAACCCCACTAAAAATGGAACCGGATCGCCAAACTTCTTGTGGATTCAAAACATAGGAATATGTATAATCGCCAAAATCCCCCTCTTCCTCCGTGGTAAAATACGATGTGTCCTGTCTATTGTGCAATAGTTCACAGGTTGTAAAAAGCAACATGACATAAAGAAGCCCCTAACAAAATACTTATTGCTTGTTACAAGGCATTTGTTTACATGTTGTTTCCCCAGACAGTATAAGAGATCGTCATTTTACTTATTGCTCCGATATCTTCTAGTAAAACACTGCCATTTAACAGCAGCCCCTGAGCCAAAATATGAGCAGGCTCAATCAGAACAAAACCAACTGCACAGAAAATTGATGTCCTTTATGCTGAAAGTGTGTGTATTCCAACAATCTGCAGGGCCCATAGGGTGGTTGATAATAAGTACATCAATTGACATTCACCGATTAACATGATTTCTGCTTCTGCACCGACAACGGCCAAGAATCTGCCATGAAGTATCCCTAGGTACCAAATAAAAAATCCCAAGAACAGAATTTTCCTAAACTCCCAAGTGAGGAGGAATCCTTACAAGGACAAAGATCCATATCTTTGGATCTTTGTTACCACAAGAGAACACCCCTCATTACAACGGTCCTAACATACCAGGACAGTCTAGAACTAGAACCTCAACAAAATTCATTTGTTTTGTTTTGGGATGAAAGGGATTATATTGCCCTTCCATCCTCATTTGTTCATCATAATTGGTATACAATAAGCTCACAATTAGTCAACCACAACAAGTATAACCTGTTCACTTACAGGTTACTACTTAATATTTTTCACCAAAATGGTGTAAGTCATGCGCATACAAGGACAAGGATCCATATCTTTGGATCTTGTTACCACAAGAGAACACCCATCATGACCACAGTACCGATACACCAGGACGGTGTAGAACCTCCACCGAATTCATTTGTTTTATTTTGGGATGAAAGGGATTGCATTGCCCTTCCATCCTCATTTGTTCATCATAATTGGTAAACAATAAGCTCACAATTACTCAACCACAACAAGTTTAACCTGTTCACTTACAGGTTACTACTTAATATTTTTTTCACCAAAATGGCTTGGGCAATGCACACAAAGCACAGAATTCTCACAATTTTGAATGCTCACCCATCACCACCAACAACTGACAGTTGCAGCAACACCAAAAGAAAATGACACAAAATGGAGCAGCAATCAGTTCCCACAGACACATTCATCCATGTATGCAACCTTAGTGTTGGTGGATGTTGACAACACCATCATTGGTGATTGATTGCATGGTTTACTGGCAATCAATCAAGAAGAATCATAGAAAATGACAGCAAACATCACTTTCTCACTCAACCTCCAACTATGCTGTTTCCGTGTGATTGCAAAGCACAGCTCAAGATTAGTCACCCATGCAATCTACTATTCTCTGTTGATTTTTCAAATTTGACACATTCAATCATATCATGTGGGCATCATCAAATGTACATGAGATAAATTTTGCAACATAAGCATGCCTCATAACTTCTGAATTGAGGCAATCTACCACTGTTCTTTCAATGACAACACCTACATCGTCCATATACATGATACAGGAGTTGGGAAGTCACTCATTCCATTGTGTTATCCTGTATTACTCTTCCAAGTCTGAGTCATGCCGCATGTCTTGAACTTGTTCAGAAAATTCAGTGAGCATCATGTCAATGCCCATCCACACCCAAACCTGCACCTTATGCATGGCCTCCTACTTGCTGCGAGCTGGTGTGATCTCAGAGTTGACACAAAACTGTGCTGATGTCCCATCAACCAATTTTGTGATATTTTCTGGTGTCTTATTTTGATTCTTGTCAAATATTGTGAGCTAGGTAATTTCATTTTCATTGGTCATTTCCATAGCAAAAGAGTGCATCTCCTTCTTAACATTAAAACTGGTTACAGCCCAGGGTACTAGTTTCGGGTCAGGTGTCTATTTTTGACCTGGCCCCGCTGAAATAATAACTAGTCCCCCAACGTTGCCAATGCAGCAATGGTAAGAATTAAGTTCAGTTGACAAAAAATAGTAAATGTATTTTTTCTGACTGGTTCCTTTTTGATGTCGTTTTGGTAAACGGTTCTATTTCTGTTTTTTGTTCACCAAAAATTTGCAAACTCACTTTATTTGGGTCTACTGCGATTTGAGTAGTAATTCCTGCCAAAAACAACAGCATCGTCCAGCTGCCTCCCATCGACCGCACATTGTTCCATCACTCATCATGATTGCCTTCCATTGCAATGGTTCATTTTGATCAATGAAGTCAATTAGTCCTTGTTTGTCAATTCCTTTTGTTCTATCATTGCAACCATGGTGTCGATTGACAAGAACACAGGCACTCTTCCCCTTGAGGAGCATCCCACCCCAAGTTGATTGCAATGAACCCAAAGTTGTGTTGCAAATCTCCAGACTGCCCCATCTTGAGTGATGACGACGTAGTTCCTTCGTTACTGCCCAACCCGCCTTCTTCTGATGATGACAATGAAGAGGTACCACCCTCTTTTCCTCCTCATCGATCCCGCACCTCTGATTCTGATTGAGACAGAAATCAGAACAATGATGATGATTCTGATGTTGAGGACCAGTTTGTCTCAGCAGAACCCTTCATTTCTGGCGATGATGACAATATCCCACTTGCATCTATCAAAGGGAAAATACAGTCTCAAAAAAGGCATCGTCCATTGACACGCCAAAAAAGAATACTAACAATACTGCGAGTGTTTCATTGTTCTTGTTCTTACCATTCATTTGTAGACTCCTTCCTGCATCTTTGACCCATTGTTTTCATTTTAGGTTCAAAGAGGCTTTGAATAAAGTCCCAAAGAGCTCCTAACTCTAGCAAGGAGCTACATGTCCATCTCAGAGGATCCAACCATAGGTACAAACCAGAATGCTTCTGCATTCTGAACAAGAGTAAACCTTCAGTACAACAAGAATGTTGCAAAGACCAACAAGAACTGTGAAGATGATCCCGCTTGGAGAGTTCTTCCTTGTGATAGACCAAAGGGCTCTCTTAAGAGCCAGTGGTACACACGCCTTCAACGTTCCATCCAGAAATTCATGGGGATTCTCTCAATGTATCCTCTGCATCAGGCCAAGTTGAAGATGATACAGAGATAGACTTGTATTGGAAGTCCGTGAGACTCCTCAACACGAACCAAGCCACCAATGGTCTGCCGAAGCAATTTACTCCCTACATGCAAGCATACTTCTTTTTGTCTAACCACCCCAAGTTTGGATCTGTCTCTGTCCTTAAAAGCCAAGGAGAAGTCAGATGCCTAGAAGAAGGGATGCATGTCCAAAGCGGTGAGTGATGTGACATCTCCTCCACCTTTGAGCTCACAAAAATTGCCAAGTTCTACAGTTGTACACAGCAAAAGGACAATTGGGAAGGAAAGTGCAAAGAAGACTAAGACCACAGAGTTTGCCGTCATGCTGTTATTGACCAGGATGCAAACATGTACAATGGCATTTTGAATGGCTGTCAACATGCCAATATCAAACAAATTAGTGCTTTTCTTCATGATTTTGAAGGATGATAGAACACAAAAATGGGATATGATCAGTCAATTTGACTCAAAAATGAGACATGATTGGTGTGTCTCACTCATTAATTGAGAGTGTGCAAATAGATGTACTTTGCTTTGAGTGATGTACTATTTTAACATTCCACGTGTAAGCAAGATCCTATTTTAGCAACCGCAAATATTATAAAATGATGCTTGTGGCTGCAATGTTGATGTCAGGTACTAAAACAATAGCATCCGTGCACTCCAACAGTAACCATAAATAATTAGCAACAAAAAATAGTAGCTGTTGCTGAAAACAGTCTAAGAAAGAGGTTCTGGTGCATTGGTGGATGATTCAATGAAACAAACTTGATGAATTTGGGTAGTTTGGGTAAGCATTTGTGTCACCAACATGTGAATCTTGCTTGATATTTTGAGCTTGGTTTCAAAGCATAGGACATCTTGCCACCCAGGTCATAAGCGTAGGATTGCTTGCATTTGCAACAAAACAACTTTGTATATGCATTCAACTCATGAAAACAAGTACAACCATTCAAATATCAATTTAACTTTGTGTGAAAAATTTCTATGATGGCTACAGTAGAGGAAAATAGATTATTGTACAAGTTCTTTTGCGGACAAGCAACATTGACCCATCTATTGACTCCTGGACAGGGACAAACATACCCACGCCAATTGCAGGTAGATTTTGCAGCCTCCTCATTGTAGACATTCAGCACCATGCAAGTAGATCAAGGAATAGTAAAGAAGTGATTTTGGATAAATGATGAAAAGAATTGTAGAGCACTCTAATTTTAAAATTAATCCATGCATTGTTAACATTGGTTTTACTGTAAAAAATGGTTTATAGGTACCCCCAAATGTCAAAAGATACTAATTAACAGGATCTTACGCTCCAAACGAAGTTAGTGAAGCCTCAATGTTAAGAAATAGGTTTCTTCCCTGTATACAACTTATGGTGTTTGTACTGTATTTTTTGGCCGTTTGCACCTAAACTGTCCCTCCCACTGTCAAATGAAAGTAAGGTGGCGTGTCAAAGGAATTCCATGTTTTGTGTGTAGTGGATTTATGTGACAAATGGCATATCTTGAAAAAAGAAAGATTTATGTGGAGCTTCACACATTCGATTGGCATGTTGTTGGAGAGGAATACAATGGATTTTTTCTGGTCTTTGGTTTACAGGGGATGTTAACTAAGCCAAAAACACAAACGCCACAAACATTTGTTGGAACGATCTTAGAATCCAATGGGACCTATAAATCAATTTTACATTATATTCAAGAAAAAGAGAGGATTTGGGTGCTCTTTTTTCTAAAGTACCTTTTGTACAGATAAGGAAAAATTTAAAATGAGTGATTTTTCAGAAATATAACATAGTGAGTTTTCACAAATTTTGATCAAGTGTCTGCTTACATATGACAGAAATGTCATTGGAGAAATATCAGTACAAGTCTTTGCCTTTGGAAATAGATCACATGGTAGCTCCGTTCATAGATTGTGACTGCAGTGGTTCACATTAACCACATCATCAAACTATGAAGTAGTTGCAAATAAAAATGTTACAAGAACTGCAGCATTATGAGAAGGACAGAGCTAAATTTCCAAACATTTCTTCTTCATTGTTCTGTCTTGCCTGAACTGAACTAGAACTTTACACAATTCGATTCTCATTTTTAGCAGTAGCATGCTCATATGTGTAGCTCAATGGAGCCTGAGATGGTTGCCAAGAGATTCCTGATATGGTCAACATGACCCCATATCATCTCATGTGCATTTTGTGGAGGAGTAGACAGTATGAACAAGCAACAGAGGGGATGTGCAATGGAAGCATAGGAATGGGTAAATAGAGTGCTTTCATTTTTATTGCAATACAAAAAAACTAATTTGACCCTTTTAGTGGAAGCACTATACATTTTTTTGTTCATTTTTAGTGGTTCAGGCAATATGTTTATTCCCTTGATAGCCAGATATATCAATATGCTTGCAGAATGTTTGTTGTGTCAGAAACCAATCAACTTTCTCCTCCTCCTTCTGCTCATCCTCACCCTCGTTGTCCTTCTCCTTCTCCTTGCGTCAGTTCATACACAACAAGGACCAAAAATAGTCGGATTTGTACCAGAAAATTATTGTGACAATATGAAATCAAGTTAGATTTGGTCATTTGGGGTCATTGCCACAAATAATTAAGTTGTTTCTTAGTAGACTGTTTCTGAGAAATATTGGTTCCCATGCAAAATCAAGAATGGCCATTGTTGATTGAAATTTTCGATTTTCATTTTAAACTTTACACTTCCTCTGTTTTAAAGAATCATACTTACATGATCAAGACACTTTTTACACCATGTCGCCTGTCCACATCGTTCAGCTGAGAATGATCTTTATTCTGTGTTGCTTTCTGCAAATTAAATCTTGTACAGCTTGGAGATGGCTGGTCCTGCACAGCGTAGAAATCACTACTAAATCTACGTCTCACTATTATTCGCATAATCTGGCTTATGTATAAAACAGCTTATTTATTTTACGTCGCATGAATAAAAACTATAAAAAAACCGCCTCTCCCCTGCTCGTCGCGGTCGCTCCCCACACCACAGTCCCCCCCTCACTCCAATCGGACAGTTCCGTTCTCCAATTTTAGAGTGCAGGAGTGTGACCTAACGGGTTGTATAGCATCTACAGGTGTTATAGATGCAATAAAGCCCTTTAGGTCAACTCCTGCACTCTAAAATTGGAGTCCACTGCATTTACATTTTGGGCGGCAAATCCCATGGTTGCCATGTAATTTTTTATGGTCAGCAGCAAATATATTAAATGTTTTTAAAAAATAAAGGTAGTCACTAAGTATCATAGGAGGCAGGAAAAAGCATCTCCAAGCTGTAGTGGCTCTACAAAAAGCTTACAGACTCGAATCTTCAACATTCTGAAGCAATTCGATAGCTAAACTAACCGCTCGACTTGACTGCTTCCAAGGACTTTGAGACTACCTTACATCACGCACAATTTTGCAAGGTGCCAGCATGACGCACAACACGTATGACGCAATTATTTTGTTTATTGTTGACAGGCCAAAACCTGTCCGGCGACTCGAATCTGCATAGGTTCTTAAATTGTTCCGGCTTTGACTTTAAAGGTCGAGTCAGAATGATAAAAGTGCAATTTCACACCACGCACTCCCGACGACACCATGCTTCTCATCCAAGTATCCTGGGAATACGTAGTAATTTATGATTTTTCACCATTGCACATACCACCAGCAGGCAAGTGATAAGGTGCACGGTATTGTATTGTACATACATACAATACCTGGCCGAACCAATCGCACACCAAAAAGAAAACATCAAACATCAAGTAGATCATTATTTTTGAAAGATTCCCGCGTCAAGAAAGAAGGAGATATCAGCTATGGTATTGTATTATTGTATTGTACAAGATGATTGATAATGTATCATCACCGAGCGTCCATACCTCGACGCCTCCTCGACGCCGACCTCACAAAGTTCACAAATTCTCCACTTGCCTGATCAGCGCAGCGTGTTACAATCACTTCAACATTATTTTTCACTCGCTTCCAAATACAAATGATAAATGATTTGAGAATCGCGTAACATCATCTCTCAAAAATGGCATCATCACTTCGACTTCTCTCCTCGCGTTGTGTTCTCGCAGCGACGTCTTTCCCCAGAACTCGCGTTGTCAAAAGATACAGCGCAATTTTCCCGGTCAGCACTCGTTCCCTCTTCTCGTCTTCGTCGGCATCCATTTCTGTTTTCGAATACGACGCTGCATACGAGGATGATCTCGACGAAACGGAGCACACCAACATCACCAGCACCGACTCCAAAAGCAGTCCAATCTCATTGAACGAATTCATATCGTCCCTCCCATCGATTCTCCACGGGCAGAAACGGTACGAACTTTCTTCACCGCACAATCGCACCGTGATGGAGAACTTACGAGGAACGGATTCCGATCCCGTAACGCAGCTCTTCTCCCGTCTTTATCTGTCTCAAAATGAAATTCGGGGCACTGCCATCCTTGACCCATCTGTCAAATACACGAGGAGCTTGGTCGCCACTGATGATGCAACGTTCTCGTTGCTGCTGCTGTGTTGGAACCCGGACACCGAGAGTCCTATTCATGATCATCCTTGCGATGGGTGTTGGGTGAGAGTCTGTAACGGGGTGGTGAAGGAGACTAGGTATGAGGTGGACGAGACGAAGGATTGTTTGGTTGTTAGTTCTGAGGAGATTTTCGACAGTAAGAGCATTGGTTATCGAACGCTTCTGCTTATTGATGTTATGTTCCCAATTCTATTGTTTGTATGATGTACTCATCGACATTACTTGCTCTGTTATAGATCGAAAAGGAGTTTCGTACATCAATGACGCAATGGGGTATGTTCTTCTACCAATCATCCTTTTTCTATCAAATCACACTGACGTGTGCTCATCACATCTTGACTCGCCCGAAACTTTTATCAGATTTCACAAGGTTGCAAACCCAAGCAAAACCAGTCCCGCAATATCAATGCATCTCTACAGTCCTCCCTACGATAATTGCAAGATTTGGTTGGATCCAAGGCATGCTTCGATGCCGAGTATTGGTAACATAACCTACCATAATTTATGAAGAGAGCGAAGGCCCAAGACAATTCATTGTTACATGGCATCTCATGTCTCAATCGCGTTATGGTTTGAATGATAATGTCTCTGCCTATCTATATGCCTAATTAGGATCACTAAGACAGAAAATGATAAGAAAAGCCTGTTAGTTTATTACGACGGAATGGTAGCTTGATACATTTGTTGCTATCATTAATAGTTGTTAGGACATGCCAGATTTCGCAATGCTCATCGCCTAGTCCTATCAAGCAATACGAGCATGACAAACTAACAATTCATTTTCACATGACTGAAAGCGGCCATCAGATCTTGTTGCTACACAAAACGATGATTGCAGATAATAATGACACTTGGGGGTTACTTCATCTAGTCTTACTTTCATTAGATGGGACTTGGCATGGTAGTTGATATTTCTCTCTTCTCAGGTCATTGTGATGTACCCAAAAGCCAATGATTCTGAATCATCTTATCTTAGTTGATTGGTCTATGTTAATGAGAAGCTTTAAGAATGAGAGGAGAAGCAATCTTGTTGTTTATCAAAGTCTTGGTTGATTTGATGAAACAGAAATAATCTGTGAACAATGACCTCAACTGGATGTGGGATTTATTCATGTGGGGTTGAGTTGGAACCAAACTACAACCTCATGGTCACTGTACTTTGAATAATCTCTTTGTTGAGGCTCCTTTATTCCAAGTCAATAGCAGATAACTTTGTACTGTGCCAAAAATGGATGTGATTGCTGATATTTATAGGATTGTAGCATGAAAGTAATCTACAATGGCGGTGTCTGGTAAGGATGTGAAATACAACTCAATGAAGTTGTGACATCAAGAATTCTTCATATGAAAAATAATTAGCTTCGACATCTTGGAGATTTTGGTGCGAAGGAGCTTCAAGTTGTAGCTCTTGAAGTCCCAGTGAAATTGCCATGATGGTGATTGCTGTGTACTTCCTTTGTGAGGCGGACAGGATTGGTGAGTTGGTAGACATAGTGTTGAGTATGACCATTGTACTCAGAAGAAGAAGCAAACCACACAGAAGATGGAACCAAGATACTGTTAAGATGATTTTTAAAGTTGTCAACAGGCTTGATATGGAAGGCCTTCTCACCTAATTTTTGGCCCTTCAGCACGTAGTGTTACTGGGTGGCTAATCTTGTAAACAGCTTATTAATTCACCTGAATGATTTCTTTTAACCCATGTTATACACCACCTGGATAAGACACATACTAAGCAGTTTTGACAGAGGCCATTGCAATGTGAGACATTGTGACAGATCATATGGTTTGCATATGAAATTTCTTGATGAGGCGGAGGACTTTTAAGTGATCATTAAGAACAAAGGTGCTATAACAACAAATAGAGTTTTGCAAGAATTCCAAAAAAGGACATTAGGTAAGAAGCAACTTTCAAGACAAGTTGTATAATGACAGTACCTGTCTACAGAGGGTAATAAATAAGGATAGGTTCCATGCCTTGTTATGAAGCAAACAACACAACAACTTCTGACCATGAGAAATCATCTTTTCTTGGATCAACTTCAATCTGTGTTGAATGCGGTAGAAATAAATTTCTGCTGAAGCATTCTTGTCATATGGAATAAATGCATTTAACATCATTAACATCTATGTTCTCTGTTATCCGATTAGAAGGACAGGACTTTTCCTGTCATATTGAACAACCTTTTCAGGTGAGTAAAGTCTGTTCTTGACAAAAAGTAAATTGTCTAATCCCTCAGTTCATATCAACTCCTCATTTTGCGAACCACGCTGCTTGTGACCATGATGAGTTCAAGTACAAGGCGCATCTTAGTCAGTTAGAATCATCACCACTGACTGCTTCCACAAATTTTTCACTGTTTACCGTTTTGTGAAAGGAAGATATTTGTTGCAGTCAGTGAGAATAGGGTGAATGCCTCTTTTAGAACCATTGACCAATGGCACAAGGTAAGCAAGTGACCTAAGCTGAAAAGTATTTAAAAAAATCTTAATGTGGGCCTTTCAGCTTTGTTATTTTGTGAGTTAATTTAGATCATATTGTGATTTAACAATCCACCATGATGAACCATGATGAAGCAAACATGCTTCATTTTGGCAAAACGAGACTAAGTAGAGATCCATGTAGAACTGGTACATTTCAGTGCTAAGGACACAGTGAGAGATCTTCTGTATCTTGAAGCAATGGATCTCTTCTGTATCTTGAAGTGATGTGAATTCTGTGTCAGTATATCCTGACTCAGAGCACCTTATCCCAAATGGTATTTTTGGGTAATGAAACAATTCTTGCTATTTAGCAAGACTGCAAATCTTAGGGGGATGCCCAGCATCTCCTAAGAAATTAAGAGTATCTTTCAGGTACTCTTAGAGTACTGTTGTAGAGTAGATAATTGGCCTATGTCACTCGCCCCCACGAATGGAGAATCAGGTGAGTCGTGTAAAAAAAACCTTTTCATTGAAAGGAAAAACATCAGGCTTTTGTTGTAATGGAAGACACTTGTACATGACAAGACGTTCCTACTTTGTAGTAACTACGAAGTAAAGGTTGTAAGCGTAAGTGTTTGTGGAGAGAGGAGTTTAGAGTTAATTTAGAGTGATTAACTGATAGTATATTTATTTTTAAGTGTCTGCAGTGTCAAGGTATGGTGTTACTCTCCTAATATTCAATCGTTCTGATTTTGTTCCGCGGTGAACCCTGATGGTACCATTCGTATGGACTGTAGATATAGTCCAAGGATCTTTATGGTATTTACTTTCAGATTTGCGGAGGATACCTTCTTTGTGAAGAAGTACTTTGTCACCAACCTTGTAATCCCAATCGACGCGAGACTTGTTTTCACGTTCGGTATTGCGATCGGTTTGGCGTTGCCTGTGATCTCCTATTTTGTTCCAGTCAGCCAGGAAGGGAATGTCAAACAGCATGTCCCTACCAAATATTGCTGCACCTGGAGAGGCTTTGAGTACTGTGTGGTATGTGGAGCGAACGGCCCATGCAGCATCTGTGAGGAAGTCTGCGATGTCACTAGGTGTCACTGTCTTGGCCATGTCTAATTCAGTGGTACGGAGCATTGTCATGATTACTTGATGCATCCGTTCTAGTATTGTGTTTGCTTGAGGGTTCTTGATGCTGGTTGGCTTACGCTTGATACCGTATGAATCACATAGGGTTTCGAAATTGAGCTTGAACTTGCTTCCATTGTCGTAAATGATTACTTGACAACGTGGGTAATGGCTAAACCAGATCTTGTTAACTAAGGAGCCTACCTGTGCTGATGATTTATCAAAGTAAGCTTCCTTAGGTTTATTATGTGTGTTAGTACCCTTGCGGCTTTTTACCCGCGGGAGCAACAGAAGTCACTTCTGTTACCGGTAGTTCCACAATCTCGAACCAACTGGTTGCTGGATCTATCATTGTGACACACATAAAGTCAATTTCAGTGCCATCTTGGCCCTTGAGAGTGTATGGTCCTATTAGGTCCACACAGAGTACTTCCCAGGGGTTGGAAACAACCAATTTTGTAGGTAATTTACCATACTTGCGTTGGCGTCGTTTGTTGACTTGGCATTTATGACAATTTTTGACAAAGGTGCGAACAGAGCGTCGCAAACCTTTCCAATACATCGCAGTGCAAAGAGTCTCTTCGAGACGAGTAGTCCCTGGATGCTGCAGGTAGTGATGGTACCACTGTACTGCTCGCTGCTGGAGTTCCTGTGGGATGACAAGCTTGCCATCCTTGCACAGTACTTGAACATTTTCTACCAGATGAGGTTTGTACTTTTCAAGCAGGCTGAGTTTGTCCAGCGTTTTATCCGTGTGTTGAGCTACGGCAATCTCCGAACTGTCAGGGGATATATTGCATTCTCTTCGCTGCGGTTGGCAAACACAAAGTTCATGAGGTCTGAGTGTTTGTCTGGGGATGGGTCCTCTTCTGATTGCATAGTGTAATAACACCAGCATTTGGTGAAGGTCATCCAGTTTTCCTTGATGTCCACTGCTGGACCAAAGTCAAGGCGTGAAATCGCATCCGCAACTGTGTTGTGGATTCCTTTGATGTACACGATTTCAGGACCATATTCCTCTAGCAGTAAACGCCAACGGTAAACCCTGTCACAGGTCAATGCGAGTGCATCTTGCATGAGGTTCTTGTGGTCTGTGTAGACTACAATTTGTCGGCCCCACAGCATCCCTTTGAACTCTTTGAGTGTTTCAACAATGGCTAGAAGTTCAATTCCGGTTTCGCTGTACTTTTGCTGACAGACAGAGAGTTTTCTGCTGAAAAAAGCTATTGGCCGGTTGTTCTGAGTAATGACGGCTCCAAGTTGTCTCTTGGAACCATCAGTATAGATCTTGAACCCTTTTGAGTAATCAGGGTAGGCCAAGGACACATCTTTTGCAATAGTGGCCTTTACATCATCGAATGCTTTTTGATGTTCCTCAGTCCATTTCCATGGTTTCTTTTTAACCTTGAGGAGTTTGGACTTTTTGGTGTGACCGCACTCTCCTACCAGTGAGGTGAGTGGGGCAAGCATTTCGCTGCGTCTTGCCCAAAGATCTTGATAGTATTGGTCCATGCCAAGGAATCTACGGAGGTCTTTGACATTTTTGGGCAGTGTCAGTGCAAGTATCGACTGTACCTTCTCTGGTTGTGGTTTTATACCATCTCGTGAGAGTATGTACCCAAGATATTCTGTTTCTATGGCACAGAAGTTTGATTTGCGAGCATTGACTTTCAAGTTCGCATCTTGCAGTCTGGAGAGGACTAATTCCAATTTAGCCAGGTGGTCTTCCAGGGTTCCCTGTGTGATGCATAATAGATCATCAATGTAAGCTCTTACGAACTCAAGGGTGGCCGTTAGTTCCGTCATTTTTGATTGAAAAATGTCAGGAGAACCAGCAATACCCATTGGTAATCTGAGGTAAGAGTATTTACCCCATGGAAATATAATGGTGCAGATTTTGGATGCATCTGGATCCAACCTAATGGTGTAATAGCCCATGTTTAAATCAAGGGCAGTTGCAAAAGTGAATCCTTCTAGCTCTTGCATGACTGTGCTAATTTTAGGTAACGGGAATGGTTTTCTAACTATTCTTTTGTTTACTTCTCTAAAATCACTTAGGAAACGTACAGTCTGATCTTTTTTGGTACTATGAATGAGGGTGAAGCCCATTCAGATGCGGGCTGCCACTCTAGTACTCCCAGGTCACACAGTCTGTTGAGCTCTTTCATGAGAGTCTCTTTGAGTGAGTGAGGTACTGGGTAAGCTCTGCCATGATATGGTTTGGCACCTTCCTTTAATTCAAAGGAGACAGGCTCTGTGTTCCAATCACCTAGTGTACCATCAAAGAGGTCCTCGTATTTACGGAGGAGCTCCAACAACTTGTTTTGATCTTGTAAACTGAGGTGAGGACAGTTGGTGTCAACAACTGATTGGAGGTCTGTTTTTTCATATTTTGCATCTAAGATGTGAACTGCGCGCTGAGTGGCTTCCTCAGTACTACGTGGTTCATGAATCATGCTGTGGTTAACTGACCAAGCTTTTTCAATCTTAGAGCTGGTAGACAGACTGTTGATGTCTCTCATTGGCAAGATGATCTCATCAATGGTAATATCCTTTGTTCAAAAATCCAGAACAATTCCGAGCTCACTTAGTGTTTTTACACCTAAGATGAGGTCAAATGCTGGCTTTGCCATCTTTTTTCCATCATACTCGACAACATCCGGTTTAACTGTGTATTCCTTGCTGTTGGAGTAGTCTATGAATTTTAGTGTGACTTCGCCTCTTCCTTTGGTTTGGAAGCACCCATTCGACGTGTGCCAAGACTTAGACACCTGCCTAGCCAAGTAGGGAAAGCGTTTGTTGGTTCCTTTTTCATGGAACATGAGGTCACCATCAGAACCAGTACCTAATAGTACTCTCAAGAAGTTGTTTTTGCGACTCCTGGACAAGTGTTTGAGTTTTGTCAAGGACTGACTTCCGGTCGCTAACTTTTGCACAGCCAACACTGCTGTCACTGAATCTACTGAGTTCTGTGGGCTAGGTGTTTGTGGTGGCTGTGTTTTGGGTAGAGGGTCCAAATCTGAGTTTGGGTCTACTTGGGTATTGGTGGATAGATTCGAGGTGTCTTTGAGACTTTTCAAAGTTGTGTCTAGCAAGGGACTCGAATAATCCTTAATTAATTTTTTTGATTTAATTCAAATTTTTGGTTACTGGTAGTTTTAATCGGACCAGGGGTAGTATAATTTTCTAACTCATGGCTAGTTTTAATTTTCTTACTACATACAGGAATTTCCCCGGTACTACCCGACCCATCACTTCAGGAGGAGTCGGAATCGCTGTCACTTTCGTACTGACGGCGACGTTTCTTGCCTTTTTGTTGGCTTTCTTGAGAGACTTCTCAAGTTTCTCCATTCTCGCTACGACCTGTGCATAGGATTTCTTCGCGCGGTTGTCCTCACGAGACTTTCGTGCAGGTGCCCCGAAAGTACCCCGCGTAGGAGTTCCGTCCTTGTTGTAACGGCGACACTCCGCGGTGTTATGCGTGGTGTGTGCGCCCCCATGCTTTTTGCACAGCTCGCAGTTCCTCTCGACGCGAGTATACTCCATGCATGCTTGCTTGCTGGGCTTCCTGGGAATGCGCCCGCTTGGCGAGAACTTCCTGGAGGGCTGGTCTGCTGCTTGGGCCTTTGCAGGCTTCGCAGTTGACTCCTTCTCATCCACTGGGTGTGCCACCTCAATACGCTCGAGAATGAGCAATAGAGGATTAACCCCTTCGGGATAGCATTTCTCTAGCAAGTGGTACTGATCCTGCCACTTCAACGGACACATGCGCAAGATATGGCATGCAAGTTCCGAATCCGTGAAGGCAAAGACCTGTTGCATCATTGCACTAGCACTAGGGCTGAGGTACAGGCATGGGAGGTCTTCGACATAGTTGTTCAACTGCATGGCGCGTTGAACAAACTGACAAATCTTAACCTTGTTGGGCTTCTTGAGGCAATTGGAGATATAGAATCTCAAATTTTTGCCTGCGTCATGTGCGAAACAAGACTGGAGGTGGAGTAAATTACACCTCCTGAATGACTCGGACGTTTTGCCCGGTGACTTCTTCCTCTCGACTCCGAAGATGTCGTGAAAGGGCGTCGACTCCGTCTGCTCCTTGACAATTAAGTCCCAGGGCTGACGTGCCTCCTCAGTGAGGAGGTCGGCATAGAGTTGCAAAACTTCTAGGGCTGAGTCGGTCATTTTTGCTTTCAAGGCAAGCATGTCGGCCTTTAGGGAAAGAGACTCTGCAGTCTTCGCTTCCTTAGCAGTTTTTGAGAGGGGGTTTTCGGCGAGTTCACGTAGAACAGCCTTCCACGCAGCCTTTTTTGAGTCATAAGCCTTTTCGGCCTCGTCGCAGGCTGGAATTAACCCCATTTGCTTGGCGGTACTGTACGCCTTGTTCACGTGCAGTATGAACTGCTCGTTGGTACCGTGTCCGGACCAAACCGTGACTCAGGTTTCTGACCCATTCGCGAGGGTGCACTTGAGGGACTCGGGCTTAAGATCCAAGGCTTCTTGGACTGGGTCCCGGTCTGGCACATACCGGATGGAAGCTTTCTCGCCACCCCTTCCGCGCTCGCATTCTTGGTGTTTAAGCCCGATGGGCGCGATCTTCTCAGAGGACATTCTTGAGAGGGCTGCTCCGAGACTTGTACCTAAGAAAAGGGTCTTGTAGGAGCTTCGTGGTGGGGCGCACTCAAACGAGACACGCTTCTCACGAATCTTGACGGCGGGATCTCGTAGGGCTGACGTGGCGCTACCACTTTCTGTCGCTCAATAGACGGTGGCTCTACTAGCGATCACCTGGACGTTGAACGCTCGACTGACGGAAGACAGACGCGACGAAGCAGGACTTGACGTAAGTCGGTACGATGACGGACGGTCGAAGGCAGTGTGGAGCTGGACAGACGATCCAGAAAAAAATTTGCTCGAGTAGGTTATCGATCGATAGTGACCTAAGCTGAAAAGTATTTAAAAAAATCTTAATGTGGGCCTTTCAGCTTTGTTATTTTGTGAGTTAATTTAGATCATATTGTGATTTAACAATCCACCATGATGAACCATGATGAAGCAAACATGCTTCATTTTGGCAAAACGAGACTAAGTAGAGATCCATGTAGAACTGGTACATTTCAGTGCTAAAGACACAGTGAGAGATCTTCTGTATCTTGAAGCAATGGATCTCTTCTGTATCTTGAAGTGATGTGAATTCTGTGTCAGTATATCCTGACTCAGAGCACCTTATCCCAAATGGTATTTTTGGGTAATGAAACAATTCTTGCTATTTAGCAAGACTGCAAATCTTAGGGGGATGCCCAGCATCTCCTAAGAAATTAAGAGTATCTTTCAGGTACTCTTAGAGTACTGTTGTAGAGTAGATAATTGGCCTATGTCAGCAAGCAACTGTGATTATAACTATTCAGAGCACAAATATTGAAATCTGGACTTCTTGTTATATTTTTAGGCAATTATGGGTTTGTTGCATCAATTGTGCAATTGATTCAACAGCTGGTGGTCATCTACACTTACACAGCATGGTTGGACAGAAAGAGAGGTGATCAAGCCTAATGTAGATATTGTTATTGTTCAATTGTTCTGCTGGTCTCTAATTCTTCATCACTCAACATCTTTCCTTGTCTTTCATCAATCCTCTCCTATCTGTGTTCACCATTCTTTGAACTGCAAACAAAAAGATTTGAACTCAATTAACGCTTTGTCAGGTAAGCATTATCCTGACCTTAACATCATTCCAACACTCACGCTTGATCCAACATCAATGCTTTTGGGAATTTTGAAGATTTATTTCTACATTCAAATTTTGGTGTTGGAACTTGTTGTTGGGTTCGTTGCTACGTCCTGTTTTTGCATGTTGTCGAGTTATGTTGACCTGAAAAAGCGTATAAACCTAACTTCCCCCTCCCTACTCATATGCAAACCTGCTATTTTAATGAGAATTTGATCTCCATGCTTTGGGTGTTGTGTGGCTTGTTGTTGGAGGGTTGAAAGGGTGCCTTATTTTTGATACTTATGTAAAATGAAATCCCCTGTATTTGCCTTTTAATTATCATTGCTTTTCTCATGCTACTCTATACCTTCTATGGATGTAGACACAAACACAATTGTTGACAAAATCGACAGAGCTCATATTCCATGGAATCTGATGCACCGAGATATACATCACTTTATTCCTGTCTTCGTTCGTAGTGCAAGATATTCAATTCTTGCTTTGACTTGCATGTTCAGGAAATTTGAAGGCATTGTGTGTTCATTCAGGGATTGTATTGTGTTGGACCAGCTGCAATTGCTTACTGATAATAGTGGTGATGGCACCAAATCACAACTGAATTCCATTGATGCATTTTTATATGCTCTATCTTTTAGGACAGTGCAATCAAGAATTTGTTTCAGATTATTGTAATACATGATTGTATTATTCCTTCACATTATTTTCTCAATACTTTATTTTAGCTCAACCAACTTCACAACCTCAATCTTGAGGTAAAGCCTTCTGAGGTTATGTTGCCACTGCCATTTAACTGGTGTAGTTCATTAGAATTGTGAAACTAGTGGTACAAAAATTGCCATTCTTTCGAAAGATTTTCAAAAATGATACACATCATATTATGTAAGATCGCTCCGTGGTCACGAAAGCTTTGTCTTCTTCCCACTTGCTTCCAATGGATCTTCTGGCAGATCGAGCGGATACCGTCACATTTTTTGGAGCCACCGGCTATTATTGTGACAGAACAACCCAGCCATCATCACAAGCATTTTTATTTCGGAGATTTTTAAATTGCACACGCAAGCAAGATCGCGACCTATCACTTACCACAAAAAATCCTCAACCATGGCGACAACATTCCGCCTCCTCTCCTCACGCTGCCTCGCAACGGCAGCATCCACTTCTACCAAAGCCCTGGGATCTAGGTCCATAGGAGCCGCCCGACACCTCTCTTACCTCAGCCAACAAAGCCAATTCCTCCACCCCTCCTCGCCACAACACCAAAATCGCTCGACCCGGGCCCTCCGCCCCGTCATCCTCCGCCATTCATCCGGCTTCTCCTCCACCCATGAAAAAGTCGCCGCTCCTCCCATGGTGTACATCGCCGGCGAGGAAATGACCCACTACGCCACCCAACTCCTCGTCGAGCAATGGATCAAGCCCTACTTCGACATCTCCAAATGGGAGACATACGATCTCTCCTGCAAGTCCAGGGACGAATCCGAAGACAAGGTCCTCTCCGATGCCGTCGAAGCCGGAAAACGCATCGGCGCCATCTTCAAAGAACCCACCATTACGCCATCGGCCATTCAAGTGCAAGAAATGGGCCTGAAAAAGGCTTGGGGAAGTCCCAACGGTGCCATGCGCCGAGGATGGAACGGCATCACCATTAGCAGGGATACCATTCACATCGAGGGTATCGAACTGGGGTACAAGAACCAAGTGCTCTTTGAACGTCATGCCGTGGGAGGAGAGTATGGAGCCGGGTGGAACGAGGTGGGAGAGGGCACGTTGCTTACTACCTATATCCCGAAGGATGGGGGTGCACCGTTTGTGGTGGACAAGAGAGATTTGACCGATAAACATAACGTTTGTGTGGTGTATCACAATCCGTATGATAATGTGAGGGAGTTGGCGCATTTGTTTTTCAAGAGGTGTTTGGAGCATCATGTCACACCGTACATTGTTACGAAGAAGACTGTTTTTAAATGGCAGGAGGGATTCTGGGCGACGATGAAGAAGGTATTTGATGAAAGTTATAAAGATGATTTCTTGAAGGTTAGTTGATGAATGCATTGAAATGGACTTACAATTGTTTGCTCAGGATCGAAATCGCTGATACCACCTGACCTACAACTTCGCCTTCTATGTTATTTGTGCAGGCAGGACTCCTCGATAGATCTGGAGGAGACTTGCAACATCTCATCTCCGATGCTGCAACGATGCAATTGATTCGTTGGACAGATGGAGGCTTTGGTATGGCGGCTCACAACTATGATGGCAAGTTTGGATTATTACTTTGTCAACTTCTTGCAACGTAACTTTTGATTCACAATCTTTCAATATTTTTCGTTCTTAACAATTATTAGGTGATATGCTCACTGATCAAATTGCACAAGTCCACCGTTCACCGGGTTTCATCACATCCAATCTCGTTGGTGTATCTGATGATGGCAGCACACTTATCAAAGAATTTGAAGCCTCCCACGGAACCGTCACCGATCTTTGGAATGATCACCTAGCCGGAAAGGAAACATCTCTCAACCCACTTGGATTGGTTGAGGCCCTCCTCGGAGCCATGACCCATGCAGCACAACTGGAGGCAGATGCCAAACCAAAGGAGAAAAAAGTTCAAGAGATGAAGGCGTTCGTAGACAACTACGCTAAAACATTGCGTGAGGCATTGCACAACACTTTCCGCTATGGACAAGGAACTAGAGATATGTGCGGGCCCACCGGATTCACTACCGAGGACTTCATTGCCAAGGTGGCGTGGAGATTGGACAGATACTTGGTGAAACAAGAACACGAGAAGGAGGCGCCGCCAGAACTTGCGGAGGAAGACTTGGCCATCCCCGCCGGCAAAATGGCAGATTTCGACCAGAAGGCTATCTTGAAACTGTTTGAGAAGTATGATAAGACCGGCGAGGGCAAAATTGACTTCAAGAACTTTTCGAAGATGTTGATGAAGATGGGCGTGGCACCAACGAAGAAGTGAACTTAATCGAATTACATTTTTGCTGTCATCTGGATCCTTAGTTTTTGTAGTCCTTGCTTGGGGCCTCGCAAATAGTATCTAAACAATAATGTCTGTTCAGTGAAAATGAGCTCTTCATCTCAAAGAAAATCTATATGCAGTCTTTGAAACGACCTTCTAGACATAAGCAGGCACCAGATAAAGTGCATAGAAAATATTGACGGAATCTAACTTGGTACATATCTATTAAAATTCAATACAACCCTGCAATTTGAAAAAAGCGGTGGTTCTCTTGATCAAACTTGCTTTTCTTGACAATACTTTCAACTAGAGCAGTTCATATGTTACTTGACACAAAATATTGTCATCTTGAGTAGCTGCTCCCCTAACGACATAAAAAGAGACAAGATGTAGATCATTAGTCAAGAGCACAAGAAGGAAATTGGTGACGAGCTGCGCGTGTGTCAAGAGCATCAGCTAGGTAAACACCCTCTAACGATTATCATCACAGGAGAGAGTCGAACAGACAGTTTGTGCTTACCGAGATGCATGCAAAAACATATTTCTTTTGGAAATTACTATCAAATCCCTGAAATACCCCCCTCCCCCCCTCGCTTTCAGTAATTATGGAGCACTACGCATTCCCCCCTTGATAAGCAAACCTCTGCCTCTTTTCAGCCGGCTTCAAAATCTGAAAACTGCACATAAGTGTGTCATCAACACTCATCATTGCCCCCGCGTTATCAAACTCGCCGCAATAGTTTGGCGCCGAAAACAACGTTACCAACTGCCTCCTTGCGAAGAACTCGTAGCCATCCTCCACAACCTGATGGGCACGGCAGATGAGATCCAAATCATGCCTATTCAAGAACTGCGCCACAATATCTTCCCCGAACGTGAAGGAAACACCGCGGTCATTCTCCCCCCACCCGTCAATATCCTTATCGGGATCACTCCAAAGCAAATCGCACAACAAGCCCGTGTCCGGGACGTCCGTCGGTCGAACGATGCGCTTGACCTGGTCGAGACTCGTCAACTCAGGACTCAACCCCCCATGCGTGCAAAAGATCTTCTCGTCAATGACCGCCGCGCAGGGGAGGCAGTTGAAGCAATCCGTGAACGTCTTCCAGAGCTTGATCCCAAACCTGCGCTTGCACTCGTCGTAGAATCCGTAAATGCGGTTGATGGACGCGCACTCGTGATTCCCCCTCAACACGAAGAAATTCTCGGGGTACTTAATCTTATACGCCAGCAGGAGACAGATGGTCTCGAGGCTCTGCTTGCCGCGGTCGACGTAGTCCCCCAGGAAGATGTAGTTCGCCTCGGGGGGGAAGCCTCCGTATTCGAACAGTCGGAGAAGATCGTAGTATTGGCCGTGCACGTCGCCGCAGATCTTGATGGGGGCCTCGAGCTCCAGCAGCATGGGCTGGGAGATGAGCAAGTCGCGCGACCGAAGGCAGAGCATTTTGACCTCGGCTTCGGAGAGGTCGACTTGCTTGCCGGGGCGGGCGCCGCGGACACTGAGCAGCTTGTCGATGATGACGTCCACTGGGTCGGATAGGAGGGTGACGCCGGTGCCGGGGGTTTGGGCAGGGTCGGCGGCGGGGTTGTCGTTGGGAGGGGCACCTCCGGCTGCGTCTCCATTGGAAGCCATGATTCTTCTTCGATGTTCGGGTTGCTTTTGTCAAATGAAGGTTTGCAGGAGTGTGGGGTTGTCTCGTGGACAGACAATTATTCCCCGCGTTGATCTTGTATTTTTTCTAAGCAGGTAGGCCCTTGACAGCTGCGTATACTTGGAGTTTATTATTTGGGGTGGTGGTGGTGATCAACGCATATTGATGATTGGCGTGTGAAATTTCTTGTGAAGTATTGTGTATGGTACGATACGGTATTGTAAAACTATACCTACACCATAGCACTGTACTGTGTATGTAACGTGTTCTACGACTCCTTTAACGTATGGGGTAGTCGTAAGAAGAACACGAGGACACGGGACAGGCGGCGAAATTGGGTCACAGCGTTGAAGATGCGGGAGGGCTGGCAGTCATTTCTTCTCTGCACCACGTGAATGAATCAAAATGACCTCGCTTTTGACTCTTGACGTTTCAGTTTCAAGCAGACAAAGTCCAGTCCTTCTATTTTTTTTAAAAGGGGAGGCGAGCACAGGAAGGAACAGCAATATTTTGGCAATTCTACAGATTCCCATGCAGCATAAAAATACCAGAAATTTGGCTATATCCCAAGATATCCCGGCTCCTGCCGTTATAACTATAATTCCACCAAGTGAGATGTTTTTACAGGTCAAGTGCTCACACTGGACATAGGTTCTTCCTCCTCGTCCTCAACACACCATGGTTGGATATGGATGGGCTAAAGCAAGATCTAGGTAAAGAAACACAGACAATAACCTTAGTTGGAAATGTCGGCGTCACGTCGTGTCGGTTAGACCCTCCAGCTGACATGTCAGGTGGCGACATGGCAACATGTCTTCGTAATGTCGGATATGTCGGCGCGACATGTCACCGATTTATGTCTTCCAAGCTGCCTTGCTAACATGTCGGGAAGACATCAAGCAGACATGTCTTGAAGGAAGAATCATTACCTACGAAAAATTATTGTGATTGGTAATAATAATAAAATAACAAGACAAATAATCATAGCTACAGTCAATCTGGATAACCATTGGAACAACCAAAATTATCAGTTACACACATTATCATGTAGGGACGCGGTAAAAAACCCATTTGGGGAAAAAGCCTCCCTACTGTCTACACCGCAGCCACATCCAATTCGCCCTCCCCCTCGATGAATTACCTCTATGTCATCTGCCTGTGCATGTGCTCCAATTAATTCAATAACCTCTTCATTTAACACCCAGCCTTCTTCTTCAGATTCTTCATTAATACAAACCAATCCCCAACCCTTTTCTACACCAGTCCTTCGACTACTTCTGTGAAACTCTAAATTTCCTCCCCAAACCTTGAAGGTCTTTCCTGTATCTGGATCAAAAAAATATCAAGTCCTTGTACTTCTCTAGTAACCTAGCCTCCGCAACACAATCATTGACTTGAAGTAGTTCCTTCTCTCAGTCCTCTAGCCATGCACGAAATATCCTTGTGATAGTTGGTTTCTTCAATTGTGCCACATCCAACCCAAAATTACTAAGCTGCAAATCAAAACTAATGCAAACAATGCATAGTTATTAGAAGGGAGAGTAAAAAACAAAATTGTACATAAAGAGGGACTCACTTAAGATCATCATCACAAAATAATGCATTTGGTCCAGATGCCTCAAGGATCTCATTTTCTGTCTTCCTAGCCCTAGCATCATTGATAAGAGCTGACGTATACAACACTGCACGCTTCTCCACTGACTCACCCCCCAGGTTCACTCTCTTACCTGTCTTAATGTTCTTGACTGCTGCCCAGTTTTGCTCACACAGCCCAATCCCAAGAGTCTTTGAGGTAGTATGGCAAGCAACAAAACCCAACACACTTGTGTAAGGCAATGAGTATTTTTCATGCCAGAGATATGACTTGCCTTGTACTGCATTTGGAGAACTCAACCTTGCAGCATTATTGAATGGCTTCGTCTTCTTTGTTAGTCACCTGCCATGGGGGCCAATATTTGCCCCCCCCCCAGCGGGTTCCCTCTTTCCAGTGACCCATCAGTGCCCCACGCTTTTTCCCGTGAGGACCATCCGTTATCTTGGGCATGTACTCCCAGTGAGAGCGCGCGCCCACACACATCATGCTGCTGGCCCCATCACTAGCAGGTAGTCATAAATTAACCAGCTAATTCGTTAACAACCATGCTGCTCTTTCACATAGCTGGTTAATTGTTACGTCTCAACACCACCGCGAGCACGAACAGCTCGCCTCCCCCTCGACGAACGCGCCATGACGACGCCCGAGGACGCCAAGACCGTCGTCACCGACGCCACGGCCGACTACCCCGCCATCGCCGGCGCACCGACCGACGATGACATGAAAAAAATGACAGAGTTCCTGTCGAACCTCCTCCAGTCCATCGACATCCCCGGAGGCCTCGACAGCCTCTCAGGGCTCATCGACAGCCCGGCCGACTACCGCGCCGCCTACGGCCACGCCTTCGACCGGCTCGAGACGCCCCTCGCCGCGTACGACCCGGGAATCGCCAGAGATTCCACCAACGCCGTCCGCGTCAAGGCGGAGAGAGCCTGGACCGCCAAGCTCGATCTCCAACGCCTCATCCGGACGGTCGAACGTCAACTCCGCGCCTTCTTCGCCTCGATCGTCGAGGAGACCTGGCTACTGCCCCTCAAGAACCCGACGACTTTCTACAACAAGGTAGAAATTCGGGCGTACCTCCGCCACCTCACGACAAGCAGCGGAGGCCTCGAGGCGACGGACATCGTCGAGCTCCAAGCCGTGATGCTCCACTGGTGGGCAGAAGACCCGCGCGTCCCCGAGTACCTCAACCGTCTCGAGGACGCGCAGAAGAAGGCCACCCGCGCAAACCTCCCGATCACCGACAATTGGCTCGCCGCCATCGCCACCATGTCTCTCCTATCCGCCGGCAGCTTTCTCAAGCTGCGCATCGAGTGGGACGGACTGGCCCCTTCCTTCAAGACCTGGGCCGCCTGGAAGACCTGGGCGCTCAAGTCCCAGAAGACGATGGAGTGCGAACAATGCGCCTCCGGAGCCCGCGGCGATGCCTTCGGCACCGCCGCCCGCCGCCGCCGACACCCACGGCATTGTCCCCAAGACGCACTCCTTCCACCCGACAGCAGCCGGCGCCCCCAGCCAGCCACTCCTGGCCGACCTAGACCGCTACCTCGACAATATGGCGGCAGCGGTCACCAACGAGAAGGCCGTCTTGGACACCCTCGTGTCCTCCAATGCCGAGCTCACCAAGCTCACCTCGGCCAAGATCTCCAAGCTAGAGCAGCTGCTCCTAGACCTGAAGACCTCTGGCCCTTGCCCTCCCCAGCCCTCTGCCCCGCGAAGCCAAGACTGCCCCGCCCCCGACACCCGTGCCGTGTCCCAACTAAGGGCGGCCATCAAGCACAAGTGGGTGCCGGGCGGGTACTGTTCCAGTCATGGCTGGGGCGTTGGACCCGACCACACCAGTGCCAACTGCAAGGGCAAGAGGCCGGGCCATGTGGACAACGCGACCCGCGCCAACCCCCAAGGACCCGGCGCCACCCGCAACAAGGGATGGGACGATTTCCTATCCGCCTGACGGGGTGGGACCGCAGCCAGCACTCCCGGTAAAAATAATCTTCCCATTATTAAACCTCACTGCAGTAGTCCCCTAGTTTTACAACCTACCCCTCCTCCTTTAGTACGCCACACACTAACTCTTCCTCTGTCAACGATGACTGGATCTCCACACCCAGCATCTACACCGCCCCACAACCCTCACCCCCCCACTCTCTCAACCATTCCCTCACCAATGACAGCAACCCCTACAGGTGTTTAGCAACACCCATACCTCCACCCCGCGGAAGCGCTGCCCAAATTTCGCAGACGGCCATTGTGGACTCGGGTGCCAGTGACATTTACCTCACACTGGACGCCCCGGTCACCAACATTGATCACTCCGCCCCCACCTCCCATGTCGGTGATGCCGCAGGCAACTGCCACACATCATCGGCCCAAGCTAACCACCTCCTATCCTCGCTCCCAGTCAAGGAAGCAAAGATCATGCCCACCTTCAAACACAACTTGTTTGGTGTGGGCAAGCTCTGCGACAATGGCTGCCGAGTGCTCTTCGACGCCAATGCCGTCACCGTCTTCGACAAGCACAACAACTCCATCCTGCTCCAAGGGTGGCGGGAAACCACGGGTGCCAAACTCTGGCGCTTCTCTCTTCTACCAGAGGACCACCCTGCCCCCCCCTCAGGATACATGGCCTCGCCCATAGCCCTCAATGCCGGCGACCTGCCCAGCGTAGGCGCCCTCATCCACTACCTCCACGCAGCAGCAGGCTTTCCCGTCAAATCTACCTGGCTAGCTGCAATCAAAGCCGGCAACTACGCCAGCTGGCCCGGCCTCACCTATGCCACCGCATCCAAATACTGCCCCGACAGCGTGGAAACCACCAAGGGTCACCTCAAGCAAACCCGACAAGGACTCCGCTCCACCAAACCCAAGCCCCCCAAGCCCCCCTCCCTTTCTACTTTGCCTCCAACCCCTCAACACAGGAACTCCACGTCACCATCGAGCCCATCAGCAAACTCTACACCGACGACATGGGGCGCTTCCCCATCCGCTCCCGCAGTGGCAACCAGTACATAATGCTGGCCTACCACTGCGACAGCAATGCCATCCTCGTGGAGCCATTCCAATCCCGCCATGACCGCCACCGAATCACCGCCCATGGCCGCATCATGACCTGCCTCAAAGAGAAAGGTCACATCATCCAGCACCAAATCCTCGACAACGAAGCCAGCAAGGAGTACCGCCGAACCATCACCGACGACTGGAAGGCAACATACCAACTAGTACCTCCAAACGTCCACCGTGCCAACACTGCCGAACGCGCTATCCAAACCTTCAAGGAACATTTTCTCAGCATCCTCGCCGGCATCGACATCTCCTTTCCCAACTACCTCTGGGACAAACTCCTCCCGCAAACAGAGCTCACGCTCAACCTTCTGCGCCAAGCAACCATCGCGCCATCCCTCTCCGCCTGGGAAGCTTTCCATGGCGCCTTCAACTACGACGCTACACCCCTCGGACCAATGGGATGCCCAGTCATCATCCACAACAAGGCTTCCACCCGCAAGTCGTGGGACTTCCGAGGTCGCGACGGTTTCAGCATAGGTCCCGCCCTACTCCACTACCGCTGCTTCCAAGTCGTCGACTCCGCAACTAAAAACCTCATCATCTCCGACACAGTCGAATTCCGCCACAACTACCTCAGCCAACCCGAAGTCAGTTACGAGGATCGCCTTCTGCATGCAATCAACTTCCTTTCAACTGCCATCGCAGACGCCCCTGCCAACGCTCTCAACGCTCAACTCTCAGCCATCGAGTCCTTACGCAACCTATTTGCCCTCTGGACCGCAGGCCCCAGCACCACCCCACCAGCTCCAGTGCCACTCACACGGCCAACACCATCCCAAGCCATACCCCCCTCCACCCCAACAAACTCGCCGTCTACCTCCAAGGGTGGTGCCCCCGCCGACACCAACCATCCCTATCCCCGCGGTCACTCAGCAGCCACCTCCAAGGGTGGTGACACACCCACCTCCAAGGATGGTGACACAGCCACCGCCCGTAGCCCACCGCACACGCTCTCACAACATCCCCACGCACCCAGGTTTAGGAGAAGCTGTTGCCCACCGTACCAGATCAAAAGTCGCCCTCATCGTAGCGGCCATGATCGCCCAAGGCCAACAGTCCTCCGCCCTTTCCGCTCACAATCTATCCGCCTCAGTACTCGACCAAGACACAGGAATGTCCCTCGAGTACAGACAGCTACGCACACACCCAAGACTTGGCTCCGTCTGGAACAAATCCTACGCGAATGAACTCGGACGCCTATGCCAAGGCATCGGGTCAAACCAAGACGGCGATGGAAAGCGAGTCGAGGGGACCGACACCTTCTATGTTGTCGACTACGAAGACATCCCTGCTGACCGACGCAAGGAAATCACGTACACCAAGGTAGTATGCAAAGTGCGACCAGAGAAAAACGACCCCAACAGAACACGCATCACCATCGGTGGCAACCGAATCTGCTACCCAGGAGACGTCGGCACAAAAACAGCCCCGTTAGAGCTCGTGAAGCTCATGATAAACAGTGTCCTCTCCCGCACGAATGCCAAATTTTGCACATTCGACATTGCAAACTTCTACCTCGGCACACCCCTCGACCGCCCCGAATACGTCCGCATCCGCCTAGACGACTTCCCTCAAGAGTTCATCGATGAATACAACCTCACCCACCATGTCAGGGACGGTTGGGTCTACTTCAAGATCGTCAGAGGCGTTTACGGACTTCCCCAATCCGGAATTCCGGCCAACCAACTTCTCGAGAAGCGTCTCAACGAAGCAGGCTACTACCAACTGGATGCCACTCCCGGCCTATGGCGTCACAAATGGCGACCCATCATGTTCACCCTCATAGTGGACGACTTCGGGGTTGAATACGGTGGCAAACAACATGCCATCCACCTTCGGGACACCATCAAGCAACACTACGATCTCACCGAAACCTGGAATGGGGATCTCTACGCCGGAATCAACCTCGTCTGGAACTACAAGAAACGAACCTGTCGCCTCACCATGGATGCATACATCGCAACAGTCCTCCTCAAGTATAATCATCCCATCCCCAAGAAACGACAACTCTCCCCATCCAAAGCAGCACCCATCAACTTTGGTGCCAAAACTCAATTCACTCCAGATGAAGACACCAGCGACCTCCTTGACAATGACGGCATCAAACGCGTCCAAGGAATCGTTGGGGCCCTGCTTTACTACGCCAGAGCAGTAGACAACAAGCTCCTCTACACGCTTAGCGACATAGGCTCCGAACAAGCAGCAGCCACAACACGCACCAACCAAAAAGTCCACCAGCTTCTTGATTACTGCGCAACCTACCCCAATGACGGCACCTCCTTCCGAGCCAGCAAAATGATCCTCGGCGCCCATGCAGACGCAGCCTTTCTCAACGTCAGCAACTCCAGAAGCCAAGCAGCAGCACACATCATGTGCACAGAAGATGACCCAATCCCATCCTACAATGGACCCATTCTCACCATAGCACAAATCATCAAATTCGTCATGTCTTCAGCAGCAGAAGCTGAACTTGCCGGACTCTTCATCTGTGCCAAAGAAATGATTCCTCTACAACAATCCCTCATCGAGATGGGATGGCCTCAACCCAAATCACCAATCCAAACAGACAACACAACTGCACTCGGCGTCGCCAACAAGACAATCATCGCCAAAAGAATGAAATCCATGGATATGCGCCTATGGTGGCTCCGATGTCGAGAATCACAAGGCCAATTCCGCTACTTTTGGGGCCCAGGACCGAACAATCTTGCCGATTACTCTTCCAAGGCCCACCCAGATATATACTACGAATCCCAGCGTCCCATCCACGCTGGCTAAATACTTCACTCCATACACTCTACCACTCTCATTGCTCACTGCAAGGGTGTGTTAGTCACCTGCCATGGGGGCCAATATTTGCCCCCCCCAGCGGGTTCCCTCTTCCCAGTGACCCATCAGTGCCCCACGCTTTTTCCCGTGAGGACCATCCGTTATCTTGGGCATGTACTCCCAGTGAGAGCGCGCGCCCACACACATCATGCTGCTGGCCCCATCACTAGCAGGTAGTCATAAATTAACCAGCTAATTCGTTAACAACCATGCTGCTCTTTCACATTCTTCTCAAAACACTTGAACTCATCCCAAAACAAATCAACTATCTCCTCAATGTTCTTACCGATGACTTTGGCATCCTTGTTGGGACATGGAACAATGTGAAGGCGGCAGACAACTCTCTCGATGGCTTCCCTGTGCTCGGGGGTCATGTTCTCGGCAACATGCTCTCTGACTTCTGGTGCAACACATGAAGCCCACCCTGCAATAGCATAATCATGATGCAACTTAGCTGACCTGCTCTTCCAAAGGTTCAAAGCACGATTTCCAAAGGACAGACTACTCTCTGGCTCTATGTTCAGATCTGATGCGGTCTCGTCATCTGATGATTCCATCTCATGGGGAGTGACATTTCTCATGTTATCATTGAGTATATTTGCCTGAAATCTAAGAAAAAGGATCACAAAAGAGTGTGTTAGTGTTATGTGACATTAACCTTCTTCATCAGACAAAGTGTCATCTCCTTTTGCAAATCCCCCAAACACTTCTGCATCATTTAGGAAAGCAATCGACTTATCCAATGCATTCATTGTTCTCTGGGAGAAGAAATAAATCTTATCCATCATAGGTTCATTAGAATCAGCAAAACGCAAAACACGAATGGCAGGGAATACATCACGCAGCAAAATGTACAAAGCTTTAAAAAAGACCTCATTCTCGATGTCCATTACCGCACCCCTGACCTTGTCGTTTTTTGCCAAATCCCTGAACTTGAGGGTGTGAATGGTTGCATTCAATGTGTCCTTGTGACGAAGTACCCTCATCATTGCATAGAACCATGATGCCATTCGTGTCGTTGCACCGCGTAGCAATCCTACTCTCCTGCCCCGGTTTGCAATGGAAGACTGTGCGATGAATTGAGCATGAGCCTCATGGCATGCTCCTGAGCCAAAGACATTATATAGCCTGCAAACATTTTCTAATGAGAGTCTCAAGAAATGAAGAATGGATGAGTGACTGCAATTATACAAGCCAGTGAGATAATATTGAACACAAATTCTTACCTGCACCGCTTGCTCTTTTGACAAGTCGTTAAAGAACAAAGACATAACATGCTCCCCTCCATGAAGTGCATAGGCCCGAGGAAACTTCGCCTCCAATACCTTACCTGCCTTTGCCACATTGCTTGCACCGTCAAAGAAGAAAACATCAGTGTACAATTTGGTGGGATCGTACTTCAAGACAGTATCCTCCATCAACGAAGCAATGTACGGAGCATCTTTCTTGCCACCAGATGCTATGTGGTCAGAACAATCATTAATGGCAACACAAGTTGGAGGGATGTTAGCACACATGGCAAGGGTGTTTATAAGAGGCATTCTTGATATTGTAGCTCCATCACTCAACCAGGACAGACCAAAGATGGGAGCATTCTTCATAATCTCTTGCTTGTTGATCTCCATGCAGTTTTTGTAGTTTATGTCCAACAGTTGCCCACCAATCTTCTTGTGGCTAGGAACCTTGAATGTGCTATCAACGAAATGTGCATGCTGCAAGACAAGCCTAAACCGTGAGGACTCAACAACACGATCAGGCAGATTCTCACAGTGCGTCAAGTCAGCTATGGCCATCTCTAGCCGTGCATTTATGGTGGTCCTGATGTCAGATTGAGCCATCCTCTCTAACAAACCATTGATAGAAGACTGACCATGCCGGGGAGACTTCTTGGGGGATTCAAACGAAAGTGCAGAAGGGGAGGGTTTCAATTTTGTGTCAATCAATGAGACGGCAGCTGCACCCTGTCGCTGAGTGGCTACATCCATCAGAGCATCGACTCCACGCCGCTTTAAAGTCGGCCTTTCCCACAATGGATTCAAACAAATCACAGTAACGCTTCAGATCAGCATCCGACACAATTGCAGGACAAGTTTTAATCCCGATCCCTTTCTTTTTTGCAAAATGAGCAGCAGCGCGAGTTGCGTGCCTCGGCTTGAATGTGGTGTTGCATCGCAAACACCGCCAAGAGTCATCTCCATTCTGTTCGCAGTAGTCATCATCCCAGATGGAGACGAGGGCGGGCTTTTCTGCACTATTATGCTCAGCAGCTGTGCTTTCTTCAGTGACATAGAAGGGTGGAAGTGTTGGGAGGACAAATGCCCCCGATGCAAGTTCATAATATTCGTGAATGATGGAAAGGATACATGCAGACAGACAGAGAGGCATTCATGTTTATGGGAGCATCAAGATGAAAGCGCAAGTAACACAAACATGCAACAATCAAATTACGGGCAGCATGCAGCAGACATGAAATGAAGACAGAGGGATCAAATTGGCATGACAGACAACTTCAAATAACATTGGAAAAGACTCGAAATGAAGAGGATACATGCAGGCAGAGACGCATTCATGTTTATGAGAGCGTCAAAAAAGCGCGAGCAATACAAACACGCAACAATCAAAAAAGCGTGAGCAATACAAACACGCAACAATCAAAAAAGCGCGAGCAATACAAACACGCAACAATCAAAAAGGCACGAGCAATACAAACACGCAACAATCAAATTACCGGCAGCGGGCAGCTCAGGCGTCGCTGCGTCATCTGACATGAAATGAAGATGGAGGGGTCCGATTGGTGAGAATGACAACTTGAAATATCTACATAAGGACTTGATATGCAGTGGATGTCGCCGACAGAGAGGCGTTCGCGTTTGCGGGAGTATCGGGTGTCGGGGAAGTTTATTGCGGTTGTTACGGTGGTCAACAGTATGGTGGTTTATGGCATTTGTATTGTAGTTGGGTGGCATGGCTACAACAGAATTTTGAGAGCACTACACAGAAAAAAGATTAGGTTCGAACTACGTATACATTAACATTATGCATCAGTAGTAGTACAGGCCTTGATAGTTGCGTAGGACATGCATATGCATCTGTGAGCCGACAAGTGACCCAGCCCTGAGTTCAGTCATGATGTCGGCGGCATTTGGGAGTAAGGACAAAAATGACCGACATAGTAGTGTCGAGACAACATGGTGCCGACATGTCGGCGACATTTCCAACTAAGACAATAACGGAACATGAGTTGTGTCAAAAACTCAAGAATGCTAGTCACTAATTCGTATTGACTCCCAACCCCATGTCTCAGAATGACTGCCCAATGCTAAGAAAACTTTCTACACTAAGCAATCAACCGCACCCAACACAATCTGTGTGTGCCAGTGCGTCTCAGAGAGAGAATGTGCATGTTTGATATTCCTGACTTACATCATCAGCAGTGCTGCATCCTCTAATTCTTTTTCACAACAAAGTGGTGACAAAATAGTATTACCCATTGATGCACACACAGGTACAACATCACATCATGCAGATAGCAGTCATTTCTTACACAGCAGCAGCATTGATTGTGTGTCCCTTGTTGCTGTCATGGCTAACATTGACATATTTGCCAAGCTCAAAATCCAACACCAACAGTTCAGTGTAATTGATATAATACACTTCAATGAATGCACAAGTAACAATACAAACAACCGTTTGGGATACATTTGGGATATCAAGAGAATGAATTCAAAAAGAAGGCATACCAGATTTGTTGGTCCTCAAGAGCTTGTGCAGCACTCCAATCTTAACAAGCCTTTTTGTACACCCAATCAAGAACATAGATTGAGACTTGATGTTCAGAGAATTTTATATCCTATGTCAAGGAGCAGATTTTCAGAACAAGACAAAGCCCCCGCAAATAATTTTTTAGAACAATCACATAGTGCAACAATATATGGTATTTGCTTGCTTGCACTGTAACATACTCTGTGAACTGCCTCAAAATCTTGAAACAATTTACATGTATTGATTTCACATCCAATCACTGCAATGCGCATACCTTAGTGTGAACCATCAAGGAAACAATCAATAAAATTATTCATTTCTCATCAGTATGTCATGCGATAGCTAAATCTACAGCCCAATACCTTGTAAAACAATATACTGGTGTCGCACTGTGACTTATACCAGCTCAATCCTTTCACACAAGGTATATACCCTTGAGAATCAGTTAGATTGGAATCTTCTGTGGTAAAACCTGGTTTATAAGTACCACCAGATTATAAGTTTCATGGAGCTAATACCATGTACGTTTGTGCTTTTTCTGGTATTTAATCCACTCAAATGGAACAACATCCTCAAGAGTAGTTTCTCCTACTTACCAGCACCCACATGTATTGCCCCCTGTGACTTGGGATTGTTGTCTAGACACCTCCAATGCTGTGGAAAGGCACCACACATGTTGCACACATGGTGGACGGGTGGGCAGCATGGAAGAGCAAGGGAGGCAAAAGGGAGGGAGCAGTACATTATGGTTACCTCAAACTAAATAAAGTAAGTGGTAAAGATTCCAATCGTGAAACATACAAGCCAGGTTTTATCGCAGATATTTATGCCATTCACTTAAATGGCTCTGTGTCACAGACACAAAAGTTCCAGTTCCTTTGAGCTTTCTGCAAGACATCAGCCCCACAGAACCAAAATTCCGTTTACCAAGTTACATAGGTACCATTGCACATGATACAGGATACAGGCATCAACCATCCAAGCTGACTGTTCAGGCTGTTCATAAGTTGCCACTTGATATGTGATCTCTAATTCAGCATAGAGGTCATTTCTCATGTAATTGCACATAGTTGTACTATGTACAGGCGAATATATTTTTCCAACAACATGTTTCACCAGCAAAGATGAGTGAGTTGAATGCAATGGGTAGCTTGGTGCACATAATTGTGGATGTTTGCATTTGAAAATTGAGGTGTTCAGTGATTGTGGTTATTTGTTTAAGGGAGTACTTTCTGGATCATTTCCTGTAGTTTATCAAATTCAACTATAGGTGTCCAGTGTGTCTGAAAAGTTGTCATGATTTATTGAAACCAACGGACAATACAGAAGCAACGGTCATTTTTGTGCGGAAAAATCAAAACCATTCCAATGGAAGTCTTCCAATGCATCCCCAATAATAACAATAGCTGATGTTATTTGGAACAAGCCGCAAGCCATGCAAATGCAACAGACATAGAAGCAATGGTGTCAATGGGAGGATTGAAATTGTTTTCCCTTAGCTGTGCCTGGTGTTAAGTTTTCCATTGGGCAGGAAGATTGATGGTAATGTGTTCTCACAGGTATGACTTTGAACACTGTCACAAAGGACTAGAGGGGTTAAACCCAATTGAGCGCCCGTATTGCTGTAAGGATGTGTGGATTTAATATTATAACAGTAACAGTATGCAAACTGCAAAATGTGTCTCAAACTCCATCCAGTTCTCCTGCATGATGTCTTTTTTCAGTTACATCATCGCACATACACTCATTCCCAGAATCAATTCACTCGCCAATTTCATTTGTTAATGCCATTTTGTATTTGTGCCATTGCTTTGGTGACAGATTTTTTAATACTGTCCACAAGCAACAGATCAATGCTCTTGTCCAAACAGTTTGTATACAGTAGGATTAATAGATATCAGAAATGTGATGGTGTAATAATTCTTGAAAGAGTGAGAAGAAAAAGGCATTAGGTAAAACACATCAGAATTTCCCCAAGGATTCCATTGAAACTTTACAACACAAAGATAACAACCAAAATGTGCATTTTGGGTGCTTCATGTGTTTGAAACAATGGGTGACTACCTTAATCGTTCCAGGTGTTCAGATGTTCATTTATTCAGATTTCTGGATCGTCCAGATGTGTTCCAGACCGGTTGCCCTACCCCCTTTTTTCCCAGATCGTCTCAGATGCCGTTCCAAACTGGAAAAAAGAGGGGGGTGTCCGGACACCCCTACTTTTTGTCTAGTTTGGAAAATCGTCGTCTGGAACAATCTGAAACAAAAAAAATACCACGTGGAAGCCCATGGATGCACACGAAACAGATTATTATTCCTCACGATGCATGTGGAGGGGCTTGTCACCCCGTGTCTCCCCGAATTCTCATAAAGATCATGAGCGACAACGATTCGGATGCGGGCCGTGCTCCTCGGCGCGGCGGCCGCAAGACAGGAGTTCCCAACTACCAGAACTCTATTCTCATCCGCATTATTGAACGCATTTTGCCCAATGGCAACGAAGGTTGGCGCCAGGTCGCGCTCCTCTACAAGGAAGAGTCTGGTGAGGTGAATCTCCGCTCCGAGGACGATTTGAAAAAGAATTGGGTGAGAAAACTATGCAACAATATGAAGAAACCAACGGGGAGGATGGGTGCTGATGCGAAGGATCGCATCAACAAGTGCATTGGAATTGAGAGGAAAATTCTTGACAGGACTGCATCAGGAATTCTCGGTGGAAGATGAGTTGAACCCATCATCTTCACCATCGTCTGAAGATGAAGATGATGACAAGGATGGTGAGTACAAGCAACCTGAATCGTCTGAGGAGGAGGAAGAAGAGGAGGTACCTGGCACGCAAGTGCAGCCGAGCGACGTTGCTAGGTCATTCTCTCAACCTTCACCGGTGCCTGCGTTGCCACCAATGGATGTGGATGATTACTCCAATGGCAACGCCGACGCCGTCGATACAAACGCGGACACCATTGCCAACGCAGCTGCTCCTGAGGAAAACACCGTGAATGAGTCCAATGATGATTTTAACATCGAGGTTGCACAAGCAACACAGACTGCCAGACGAGCCGTCACCTCTGCGTCTGTAGACAGTGCAAGGCAGAGCACTACGCCCTTAGACTTTGAGTCAAGAAGGAAAACGAAGTCTAGGAGGACAGGTAAGACCAACAAAACCAAAAACTCAACTAATCACGAACGTAGCTTGGTGACCAAGTCTATCGAGAAGATCGCATCATCGATTGCTGATGGGAAGAGTGACGGCCTACAACAATTCATGTTGATGAGGAAGATGGAGTGGGATGAGGCGGAAGAGCAGCGCAGGCAGGAAAGAGAAGAGGCGAGACGTGAGAGAGAGGAAGCGAGGCGCGAGAGAGAGGAAATGGAGGATCGACATGATCACAGATTGGAGCGTCAAATGCAGCAACAAACACAGAACATGCAGATGATGATGATGATGATTATGGGAAGCAGCGCGATGGGTGCTGGGGCGAGGCAATTCCCCAGTGTACCAACAATGAATGCTGAGAATGTGGAGGAGGAAAACAATGATAATGAAGTGAAAGATGATTAACTGTAGTAGCGAATGATGGTACATGTGATTCAAACTTGTATTAAACTAAAAACCAATTAAATTGTGGACTTATGATTGCAATTAGATTAAATTAAATATTATTATCATCGCTATCGGAGTTAAAGTCTTCTGGCCTTAGGTAATACTGGCCAATCCGATCGTAGCCCTCCAGGTTCACATATCGTTCGTACTCAGAATCGAATACTGTTTTTATTTGATTGCGTCCTACGATGCCCGTCCTGAAATTATGAGTCAGGACGATGGACTGAACCACCAATCGTCATTGTTTGGAATCTGATGGGAGCCTTTTGTTGAATCGAGGAAAGGAAGCCTGCAACGCCCGCATACCCCATTCGCTGGATTGTCTCAAAGAGACATACACGTTGCTTACACGCAGCATGTATTCGCGCATTGTTGGGTGCAACCTCCTTGCACTCCTCTGTTCATTGGTCCGACAAGAATGTTCCATGCATCCCCACTCCTAGGGAAACCTTGATCCACACAAATCTTGTAGTGTCCAATTCTCCAACTGATTGCATCCAGGAACCTCGCACACACCGATCCGTCCGCCCAACTCCCAGGAAAGTTGATTGCTGTGAGGAAAACCTTTCCATCAGGACCGTAGGTAAGCACATTGTTGACTGTTGTGTCGCATTCGTATCCACTGTAAAATGCGTTTTGTGTCACTCTCTCTGACGTACACTCTGTCTTCAATGCCACCCCGTCCATGAATCCAATTACATTGTCGATGGCGCTCTCTCGATTCTGAATCATTGATGCGAACAGTGCCATCTTCTCTGGCGATGGAAATTCGATTTTTGCGAGAGGATGATTATGCAGACGACGGACAACAAGCTTCAACATATTACGAAGCATACGGGAACAGGGATTTGGTGTAATTCCAAAAATAATGCACAGAAACATATAGTTCATCGTGCTCCCGATGTAAAACAAAAAGAGCCCAAGTTGTCCTTCAGAGGACAAAGACCACTTACGTCCTGCTTGTTTTGGAAGATCAGGATGTCCAGGCGGTTTGAGTATGTCGTGGAGCATACCAAAAGCTTCACGAGTGAGTCCTGTCATCAACAGGAAGGAAGATGGGTCTCCAAAATGGAAAAGATGATTCCAAGGAGATTTGGAAGGGTGAAGAACCGCTTCTCGATACAGCCACGTGCGTTCACGTAGGCTGTTTGAATACACGCTAAGTGCTAAGATGAGCGCGAGCATCTTAACACGAAAGCGAGTGGAAGAGGAAGGCACAATCGACAGTACTCTGCTCGTGGATTGTTTGAAGAGCGTCATGGTGTCAGAACGAATTGGTGATGGAGAGAAATGGTGATGGGCATCACGGTTGTTTCACGAATCTTGATGTCAACATCAGGGAATTGCGCAAAAAACGAAATCTGGAACGTTTGAAGCCAAAAATAATTGTGGTAGTCATTTTTAAAAAAGTGTCCCAAAGCAGTTCTAAACTATACACCTGGGACTGGATATTTGAACAGATGAACACCTGGAACGATTAAGGTAGTCACCCAATAACATGCATCATTTTTACATAGTAGTCCACTTTGATGGAGAAGGGCAACTAAGAGATCCTAAAGGCCGATTACAGCCCTTGAGTCTGTATTGAATGAGTCATGATCCCCTAATGACACCAAAATGTACAAGATGCCATAGAGTCTATGTTGATTGGTCTAAAAGAGACCTTGATGAGTCCATTTCAACATGAAGTATTGGATTGCGGGCATTTTATTTTTGGATCGCAGAGTTTTATATTTCATTACAAGTTCATAATTCTACAGATCATATCACCACCATCCAACATTTTTGCAATGCTATCTAGAATGCATGTTGCCTGACTACTATTCTTTGAGCTTCCACCTGAGAAGTGTCAAGTCCAGAAATGTGGGAAGTCATGACATGTGTCACATGTATTGCTCCCTGTGATTCAGGATTGATGTTGACAAACCTCTAATGCTCTTGGAAGATACCACACAACTGACATACATGGTGGAGGAGTGGACAGCATGGATGAGCAAGGAAGGCAAAAGGACGGGAGGGATACAAGATGGTGACCTCAAATAGGGTAAGTTGTGAAGATCCCAATCACTTTTCATCATGTTAAACATGCTAACTTGGGCCTGATTTATGAAGACCACCAAAGTGTATCTTATGTACATTCCTAGTTCCAACTTAGTGTTTTTATATTACTTACCAGGATGTCAGTAATCAGCCACCAAACAGTACCAGTCTAAAACTATTATGAACTGCAATTACTATTTTGAACCATAAATTTGATTTTGTACTTATTCCTTCACAATTTTGGCCAATTTCTACATGCCAATTGATTTTTTGCTGACATTTTGTTCTACATAAAATTACATACCAAGATCCATGACGTACTGGAGCATACTGAAAACACAGTTTACAAATCGCATTTACCCATTTACACATTATTTTGTGTTTTGGCGAGAAAATTTTGTGTAAATTTACACAAAATGGAGCATACCTAAAACACATTTCGCAAATCGCATTTACACATTTACTCATTTTTTTGTGTTTTGGCGGGAAGGCCCTCTTCGACCATTGACACAAATCGCAAATCACATTTACACAAATGTTTTTCCTACCTATGATTGACCCTCCTCTAATCTACTTGTACAGCATATCTATTATGTATCGGTACATAGGGGTACTGAGATAATAATAAAAATAAGAAAATGGGATTCGTGACTGCGATTCGAAATGCAATCTGCTAGAAATAATATTTGCTATTTACGTTTTAGGTAAGATTGATCGTTGCATACACAATTTTGTGTAAATGCAATATGTGCAAATGCTATTTGCGAAATGTGTTTTTGGTATGCTCCACTATTTTGAACCACAAATTAAAAATTTGATGATCGTATTGTCATGGTGTTGGGAACTTCTGATGGGTTGAAGGATCTTGTGACTTGGACTTCAGCTCTTGAGGCGCTGTCTGCAGGCAGAAAAAAAGTGAAGACTTGCAGACTTGTGTACCCCTTCAAACGGTTGATGTACAGACAAGGTACGCACCCTTGTTTGCTGGGGGAATCCTAAAATGTAGACACGAAGACATGTCTACTTCGAGTGCAAATTCTAGCCAGAGGTTTGCTCGGTAAGGTTGGTGGCACCAAAATAGGAAGAGGGTATGCACTTTTCTATGGTCGGGTCATCACTTTTTTGAACCATAGACTCCGACAAAAATAGAGTTGTGTACCCCTCATTAGGCTATGGTTCCTGAAAGTAGGGTATGCAACTCGTCAAGTCTTCACTTTTTCCACCTGCAAACAGCACCTGAGAGCATGTAGAAGGATTCTGCTGTGTAACCCGGTCATTGGATCCTTATCTAATGGACACAATAATGTGCAAAAGTTGGGCAATTTCTCTGACATTTTGGGGACTCATAATCATTTTAGACTGGAAATGGCCAGCCATGTTGGATCCAATGTCACACCATCAAGTAATGTCACATTTACTTAACAGTGTGACACAATGGAGGTGAGGGATTGGAGTTATGAAACTATTAATTTGTTTGAAAAAGAGTTTGTAGAACTATACTGAGACGTAGGAAAGATTTGAAAATCGTACTTACCAAGAACCGCAAAAATTTCCAGCCGCAAATCATAGAAATCCAGGGCTTATGATAGCCAGTTGTGTCAAAGCGACCTTGCCATTGAGAATAAATAATAGGCCGGGCAGGTCTGCATGCTGTGTGTTGAAATTTGAAAAATCATAGTCAAATGTGTAAGAGGTACTGACAGATTACCTAACAGTTTGACAGTTTAACAACTGACAACCTAAAATAACACCCTTTTGATGAAATCATTGATGTTGTCGTGTAAATAAAATGATTACCAATCTGTGAAAGGTTCTGACCGATTAGTAACAGTTTGACAGATTAACAACAGTCAACCTTTAAAATGACAAAGTTACTTTTTTGACAGATGTGACACTGATGCACGACTGATTTTGAGAAAATTGTCGAGCGTCCACAATTTCCTCAAGAAGCTGTTGACCTTCGTAAGTAAATTAAATGAGCTCAGTTGAAGGTTGTAAGAAACAAAAGGTCACTGACAGTTAAACTTCATAAACCATGTTTTCAATTTCGAAGAATGTGCTATTTTCATTAAACAGTTGTCTTTTCTTTTTTCTGTTAAATCCCTCACCTCTGATGATGTCATTATGTGATGCACAGTACCAGTCAAAAATTAAAATGAATCACTAAAATGTCAGTTTTATTTATATTGCCCATCTTTGACCACTTGTTGTGAAGGCACATTATGGATCTAGCTGACATGCGTCACTGCACATCCCTTGGGGGCCTCTCGATGGTGCTTATGCCCATTTCCTGTAACCTCAATCCCTTAGGAAGGGGTCGTCACAGTGGATCTCTTGCACACCTTCTCTGACATAATGATTCATTATTGTTTCTCGTAGAATATGGTATATTTTGCACGTAGAACAATATGTCAGTTATTTTTCGACCATCTTCTTATCGAATAGCATTTTTCTTGCTAGGTGCGCACAAAAAAATAGCTGACTTACGCAGCTTTGCTTTCTTGGCATAGAATTGAGACAGATATTCCTATGAATAGGTAAATAAATGTGTTCATGATTCATTATAGTGATAATGATTCATTTTAATTTCTGACTGGTAAATAACACAAAGTAACCTGTCACTGGTTCCGGGATTACTGTGGTCTTTTGACAGTATATTTTGTCAAGTTATCAGTGTACAGTGTGTTCTTACAAAGTGTAACCCCCCAGGGGTTACACTTTTTATAATAGCTTGGATTGGGGGGGGGTTACACTTTAATTTTTTGGGGGTAGCATGAGATATGTAGGATTTGATGTATGTGTAGTTAGCTTAGGTACTAAACTCATCTACATAAGTGGTAACTAGATATAGTAATTTTGGCGCCAGCACATCAACACCTCACCAACACACCACCCCAACTTTTTACTTCAGTGCCCCCAGGTCTTCTAACTTGGACATTGGTTTAGATACATATTGGACTCGTCCAAACTCAATTTCCTAGGGGATTCAACGATTTCTGGCCGATTCACAACAATAGTGTTGAGGGTTCAATTTTGAGATGCAATATTCATGGCAGAAGCAACTCACCACCCCAACTTTTTACCACATTGCTCCCCGGCTTTCTAACTTGGGCATCGGTTTAGATACATATTGGACTCGTCCAAACTCAATTATAATTTCCAAGGGGATTCAACGATTTCTGGTCGATTCACAACAATAGTGGTGAGGATTCAATGTTGAGGCGTAATATTCATGGCAGAAGCAACTCAGATACCATGAATTGAAATGCAAGTGTAAAAATCATGTGACGGCTATGGATAAGGAGTTGGCTAAAGCAGTTGAAGCAGGAGTTATAGTTGGTGGGGTTGATGTTAATGTTGGTGATGCTGCACGTGATAATAGTAGTGGTGGAGATGAGAATGATATTGATGTTAATGGGGATGTTGAGGAGGATGCCATTGCAGGGTAATAGATTTGTTACATATATAATTTGTTGATTTGATGTTCCAATTTCATCTATCAATTGATATTGTAATATTTACCAATAGAAGCGGCTTTCCTATAGATACATGTAGCTTGTATACTGCAGCTAGAAGTTCCAGCTGGAAGCTCAGCAGCTTCGTGCATAGGGGGTTACACTTTTTATACTAGCTTGGCCAAAATGGGGGGGTTACACTTTTGGTTTGGGGGTTACACTTCGTAAGAACACACTGTACCATAATTGTGGACTAACTTGGAACTAAATAAAACTGTACATTTTTCCTTACTTACAATCCGGGATTTACGGTAGGTTCAGATAGCTACATACATACGTCTGTAGTAGATAATTATGTTGTAGGTAGAAGATGGTTTAACCGCCATCCCAAACTGTCGCATCATCACAACCCGGTATGGTACCGTATTTGTATGGTGGTATCGTACCACAGCACCAACAAACGCACGACGCATTTCAACAGATTTTAGCCATCAGCGGTAGCTATCAACAGTCAAAAGCACCTCTTGTACGGCACCCGTTACAATCTACAGATGGACTACTGCAAACAATCATGATGATAATCATGACAGATAGAACTGCGCATTAAACCCTTACCTCGTTCTTGACGGCATTCTCGCACGAGTGTCGTCACTTTCCCTACCGACGCCGTTCAAGAGAATTAGCAAACTAAGCTGGTTTGCTTTATCAAAGAAGTCTGAAACATGAATATGCGAAGCAGGCCGGTTAGGTCCAAGCGCCAGCGTCACAATCTTTACCATTCTATATTGCCAGTATTGACAATTCTCGTGTCGGATCAAACAACCGTCGTAAATGCATTGTTGGCAACCGGACAGACTCTAAGGTTGCAACCTCTTTCCCCGCAAAGGGATCAGTATCTAAGCCAAAGATCGCGGCATTTATTTTCCCGCATTGATTTTCATACGGTATCTGCGTCATTACTTGGGACCAATAAGTCATGTTATTCGATGTCGAAGATTAGTCATCTTAATGAGATAAGTAAAAAGCGCTGTGTTTTGACGGGGAGAAGGGCAACGAAAGCTGTCGATAGTGGTGGCTTGGCCATGAATCTTAACTCTAATTCCAGCGATGAACCCGAAAGAAGTAATGAAGGAGACAGATCGAAAAAGGAGAAAGGACGAGAGGTTAACAGATCAAAGGCAAACAAAAGGAACAAATCCGACGATAGTGAACGTGTGTCGCACAAGGGAAAGGCTGCAGATAAGAGCGCCGCAGGGTCGTCTGATCCAGTGGTTTCCGTCTCTGAAGCCATGGACAGTGGCACTGTGAAAAGGCAGAGGAGGAGGAACTTCAAAATGAATGGAAAATACTCTAGAAAACGACGTCAACGCCCAGTGGTTGGTGTAAAGCAGTCAAATACAGCCAAGAGTGACAATTCCTCATTGAAAAAGGTTCGGACCAAAAATGAGGACGCCACGAAGGCCAAAGGTCTCTCTTTAACTAAAACATCCTCGAATGAAGAGTCTTACAGCGGCAAAATCAGAACAAGCTACGGACAGAACAGTCTTAAAAAATTCAGTGGCGGATCTCAGCAACAAATCCAACCGAGTAATTACACTACACTTAGCACTATCGCGATCACGAATGACGAACTCACGAAGAGAGTTGTACAGTTAGAAACTCTAGTTAGCAGCCAAGTCAGTGAAGTGCAAAAACTCCGTCGTGAAATGGATGAGATGGTAAAAGCCATTGGTGTTTTCGCAAATGTCATTGATTTATTGCGTGAAGCAGGTTTGCGCCTTGATGATGACGAAGATAAGGTCTCAGAAATTCATGATGTATCCGAGCATGGTGGCGAGGGTACTGATAAAAACAAACTGAGAAGTAGATCGAGATTACCCAAAGAAGGAGCATCATCCTCTCAACAACAGAAAACTTTATTTGAAGACGATATGGAAATTTTCGGCGCAGCCCCTACGACAGTCACAGATGCTGCTGATGCTGCAGGGGCATCGATCCTCTCTGCCATTCTTGCGGGGAAACGCCGAATGCTGGTCGATGTACGCGATGCTGAACTCACGCGTGATCCTGCGTTGTTTGTTGAATTTATTGAGTTGGCAATTTTGCCTGTTGCAGCTGGACTCGAAGGCCTCGACGGAGATGAATACGTGAGAAACCGCGTGAAGATTGTCTTCCCAACCGTTAAAGACTTGATGACATATAGAAAATCGATGGCACTTGCAGCACCTGAGGTTGTTGCATTGAGCACTTTAGGGTTGGATCCCGTCGAGGAAAGAGATAATTTAATTGTTGTCATCGCTCCTAGTCCCGATGATATACCGGGATGTACAATGATGCAGAAGCTACTCGAGCGGACAGATCCGTCCTATTTTGAACCAGAACTAAGAATATCACAACCGGTGGTCATTATCAATCATCATATGATGCCTGTAGACACAGGAAAGGTTGGTAAATTTACTGTCGTATATCACTTGCGACTACTGAGCGTCCAATATATGACAGGTGACATTTCACCTGAATACATCAGTGAAAGCGCCAAAGCCGACCGAACAGACGACGAAGACGACCAGCCAGATCGTAGCGATGAAGAAGATTCAGCATTGGAAGCAGCAATGACACACGCCCGTGAGATTGGAGTTCACCAGGGAGTGACGAGAGCCATGGTTATAAGAGCATATCCAAAGTAAGTACGATCGCTGTTTTCACGTTGATGTATTCACAATAGCAGATCTCGGTAAACTCTTTCTCACTTTTTGAACATTAGGCCATGGCATGTTTTTGTTGATACCAGCCCGGATACTGACGCAGATTTCGAGGTTGCCGCGACCTTTGACAGCGAACCTTCTCAAGAAGATGTGAATTATTCAATTGTAGAGTGTCTTGAGGGTAGTGAGCGAGAAGATGAACTTGTTGCACAACAAATGCAAGCAGCCTTGGATGCAGGCCAATTAACCCGAGTGTCTGAGATGCTTGGGATATCCCCAACTAGTATAGCAGAGGCTGTTGGTGTACCTGGCCCAGAAATTTCGGATAGTGGAGATGGAAAATTAGATACAAAGAAAAACTCATCAAATCCCGGAGAGGTAAACGATTGGGACGACTTGTATTACGATGACTGGTTCAATGAAGATAGCGTATGATGAAAATAACACAAGCGCACTCGAATTTTATGAACCGACAGCACAAAATAATAATGATAGGTATGTTATGACGGTACCAGCACGGTAATAAGGCAGATGATTTTGTGGGAACAGAAAGATCCGCGTAAACTAATTGATCATCTAACACGTGAAACCTTCCAACGAATAATACAAAGATTCTAGTATCCAACAGTGCAAAGAACTTGTGGGGTATCGTACTGTAGCAAGCGCCATATTATTTCGACCGGTCCGCGAAAAAAATATTAAACAACATTCAACCAGCATTAAAACGCGTGTCATAGGAGATTTCAATTGCAGCACTTATTCATTGATTAGTTTCTCCCTTAGCGATTGAAGAGACCGTCGAAAAATATTGCCAATGTCCGGCCCCTTCAGTCTCGACAAATAAAATCGCAGAAATGCTGACTCCCCTTATAGAACAGCTAGTGCATACGAAAATAAATCACATCTAGTCATCAAAAATCCAGCGGTGCTCTCTTCTCGCATGTTCTTCCTCTTGTGGCGTCATTTGTGGAATGTTAAGGATGATTCTAATTTCTTCAGATGACTTCCCCATAAGGAGGCAGGAAACTTTAAGGCAGGCTAAATCGAGGAGTGGTTCTGAAAAGAAGAAAATTAGCGATAAGTAAAAAACATCCAGTATCTAAACAATGAAACATCTGCCTCGTGCAGCCAAACTTTGTCAAACAGTACCCCTCAATTGGTGAATCAAATTGAAGAACTATATCATTCAGAAGGAAAATACTCACGAATAGCCATAAAATTGGCAGCAGTCACTAAATCAAAAAGCATCGGACTATCCACCTCCTGAACAAAATTCCGGTACCACTCCTGCTTCACCACCCCTTCAAACGTATTATCCTCCAATGGCGATTTAATCTCCTTCAACGGCTCTTGTTCGTAATGCTTAAGAAATTCGACTACCTTTTCTAGGCATTCAGATTCTACCTTGAGGATAGGGACGTCAGAGCATTCCTCATCTTCTTTATTTTCTGATGCGTCGAAGACGAGCTGGGAGAGTTTCGCTGAAGGAAGAAGGCCGAAGTGAAAGATGAGTCGCGAGCTTCTGCTGTCGGATCACGATGCATGATTGAAATAAACTAGCAAACTCACCTGCTTTGTAGCTCAGCTCGTATTTATCTCCGGTTTTGCTCACGAGATTTATAGTTCTCGCTGTGTCTTCCATTTTTGAATAGTTAACTGGGCTCGGCGAGTCGTGTTGAACCAGCACCAGGGTCGGTCAACCATAAAGGGAGCTGTCTGGAGCGGTGATAGTCGGGGGTCTGCGGGGGTGTATGAGGGTGTATGGGTGTGTATGTACAATACAATACGTAACCATGAAAAATGCACTGTTCGATGTGTTAGGCCAAAAGCTTGACAAAGTTCCATTGCTAAGCATTCGCAAAGTCCACTTTGTGAATCCTCGTCGATAAAAACTTTGCGAGGATTTGTAAAATAGCCATTTTGCAATTCCTGACAACTGAGGTTTAAGTTAGGGATTTCAGCAAATTTTCCTAGTTTGGCATCAATTTGAGAACAACAAGAACAATTGGCATCCAACGCACAGGCAAAGACAGAAGAATGGTGTCGATTTGAAGAGACATCACGATTCATTTTGTATAGCTGTAGGCATCAATATAAGATCCTATGGGCTGCTGGCAATGTGAACGAGAATACAATTCCCGAGGAATTGTAAGTTACTGGACAGCACATAAAAAAATCGAGAACACAGAAAGATCTCGTGCTACAAAAGGACTTGATACATAGAACAATTCTGACAGTTGGATGCGTTTCGGCGCCAAAAATAATACCAAATGCTACCAAACTCGATTAATTCACACTATTTAAAACTAAGTAGGCTGTGGACAAAGAATGGTTTCTACATATTCCTAGGGGTTTTACAAATCCTCCGCAAAGTTTTTATCGACGAGGATTCGCAAAGTGGACTTTGCGAATGCTTAGCAATGGAACTTTGTCAAGCTTTTGGCCTAACAGATGTACTGAGTAGGTAACCTAAATGTTATACTCAGGCTGTGACTTGGTTGGGCGGATAGAGAATAGAGAATAGCTTTTTTATCGCTAAAAACGTCTATCGGCCTATTCGGGCCTAAAAATTATGACTTTGTTACCTCCAATAGACCGATAGACACTCCAATTCTATTCTCTATTCGTTTTCGGCGAATTCGAATAGATCAATAGAGGGCTCTATTCGGTGTGTCGAATAGACATTTGAGAATAGGCCAATAGCTATTTTTCATCACCCATCACCATCAATTTACGGTGACGATCGTGGCGTCTCTCACGCAATCACTGCATTGACACGAGACACACAAGCCAGAACATTGCGCAACAGGCAGGGACACAGTACCTTCGTTGACTTCAACGACAGTTCAACAAACCCAAGAATGAAGGCACCCCACAGCAAAAAGAAAACGGTACTCGTCTTTGGAATCTCGGGCGATCAAGGCCAATTCGTGGCACACGTTCTCCTCGACAGCCGATCCTACAACACGGCGTATGGGGTGACGCATGCCGTGACGGCTCACGTCCTGGATGTCATGGCACGGGGTTTGGATATGATGGTCGTGCGCGGGAGGGACGGCGATGACAACGACGACGACGATGGACACCAACTCGTCCTCCTCCAAGCCGAATTGTCCTGCTCGTCCCCGGTACGAAACGTTGACTGAGCATCAAGAGGGACGAGTCAACCAACACAACAATCAAATAGAGGGTGATGGCAACTTTGTCCGTGTTGATTCATACAATTTGTGGATAGTTTGAATTCAACAATTAACCAGAGTTATGCGGTGGAGATTGAGTGGGAAGAGATGATGTCGTTTTCCAGCACCCGTCAGACAATCAGACAATCACAGCAGCCATTCCACCTCACAATTAACCCAGATATTGAACTGACGACCCGCAAGCAAACATCAGTCTGCACCATTAGTCCCTGAAAACATAATGTCAGTTAAATTATTAAATAATATAATAAACTATAATTAAATATTAAAGTAAGGGCATCATTTATATTGTTTGTTCTTTCCCTGTTTAAAAACAGACATTTCTTTGTGTATTCTGTTGTTCATTGTTGAATTCAAACAATCCCCACATCGTATCAAACAATACAATCAAAACAATACTGCTGATGGAGTGATTTGTAGTTTGTGTTGAGGGCCAGTCGCCCTCAACGAGGGTGATCTGCGATAACGGATGCGACGTCGACGAGCGGGGACGGTGGGGTGTATATCTCCCCCGGCTATTCCGCCACCCCCACTCTTTTCCTCACCCAATGCAATCCTCGCCGCCTTATTCATCTCCGCCACAACTTCTCCTAACTTTTCCACCTCCGCCTTCATAGCTGTATGATGTTACTTTTCTAGCTTGCTGATTTTTCACGCGCTAACGCCGAGACCTTTCTTCTGCATCTAAATTTTACTACATGCAATGGTAAATCTATGGATGTTTAACGGTAGACTAAAGTCCTATTGCTCTATTGGGCTATTCGCTGTTCGAGCGAATGAACCTTGTCGTGATACTCGTCTAATAGGAATTAATTTTTTTATTCGCCAAAAAAGCTATTCTCTATTCTCTATCCGCCCAACCAAGTCACAGCCTCAGGCTGTGATTTTGTTCGTCGAATAGACCAACAGCAATATCGCTTAAAAGGGCTATTCTCTGTCCGTAGCTCAAATCTGCTCAAATCTTGATTTTGTTCCTACGAATAGACAACCAGATAGCCATAATTGCCCTTTTTCTGTTCGTCTATCCGTTTTGAGCGATCACGAATAGACGAACAGAGGGTGCTGTTCGTACCCCAAGAAACGATAGATGAATAGACGAACAGCGTTTCCCGCCTTTTTTGCACCACTCCGCGCATTTTAACTATACATCAAATTTATTCTTTTGTGTTCTAAATCATATAAAAAGTGCGTAAGTTATACTATCCCCCTTTTCACAAAAATTAGCTTTCATTAAATATGCATGACTATGTCATAATCTACAACATTTGTAAACTTTTTTGTGCACAGGTGGACTTCCTAATTCCTTTCTATGTCCAGCTTACGGTTTAGCTAATGCAACTCTACGTACGAATCTAGTACAAAGAGAGAAAGTTCTCAATAATATTATATGCGCCCCAGTATCCACAGTATCATTTGGGAGACAAAATAATAATATTTTCACGAAGACATTTAACTAGTCAGGATGATGCTATTAACATGCTAGTAACTAATATTAATTAATTAATCAATTAATTAATTAATCAACCAATCAATTAATTAATTGCTTGATGAAAAAATAAACAGAAGGGTAAATTAAATAGTTGAACTATGCCCAACTTCTTTGCTCCTGTTTATGTTGGTTGATTGTTGTGTTTTGTTAACTGACATTAGAAATGGTGGCTATATTATCAGGCTTGTTTGTTGAGTCATCACACTCTCTCCACTCTCCTACTGTTTTAAGTTGATTGTTGGATTTGTTAGTGATCGGCCCATAGCTCTCTTCCCTTTTTCTTAATTGCTTAGCTCTTTCATAGTTGATTGTTGCATGCTTGCAGCTGATTTGGGAAAGATGAAAGACGGCCTGCAAAAGGTGAGATTTCATGCAAGTTCTGCATCAAAAACTGAAAAATACAACAAACTCACCTTTTTTGACCCACAAATACCCCCACTTCCTCCCATCTTCAAGAGAGGTCGAAAGAGCGAGATACCAGAGTTGGAAGGGTCAAAAGTGGCCCCGCTCTTCTCACCAGACTGTTAGAATTTGGAGATATCCGAAATCTGAGTCCATGATCTCTCGGGAAGGACTGCTCAGTGGTTTTTTTCTTCCCACATCGATCTGAGCATACCTTCATGAGCGCGCGGTTATAAGGATAACGGCGCTCATCCCGGATAAAAAAGGAGCAATATTTGCTGAGATATTGCAAATCTGGTTCGCGGCCGGCTTGTCACCGTGGTCGATCTGGATTTTTTCCGAGCGTGCTTCATGATTCTACGAGCCGCACTCAAAATTATGTGGTCAGTCTCTAGTACTGATCCATATGTAGGGTACTGTAAAACACATTCGGACCAGTATTGAACCGTGCAAAGAAAAACATCATGTCTTTCTTTACATTTTCTGTGTAGGCAGTAGTAATAAAAATTATTAGGCATAAAAGATCCAACAAACTCCCGTGCACTCTTCTGTGCATAAGTTATTAATAATGTAGCATAATTAAACATTACTAGCTTCACGCAATACAATCAAAATAGAATTATGTTACATAATTAGAAAATATGCACAAAAAAGTGCACAAGTGGGAAATTCGCACGCAATAAGGTGCATGGTATGTGCACAAATGTTGACTATGTCCGTTTTTGTGGTGGCGGGAAGGCTCGCGATAGGTCTATTGGCCTGTTTGCTATTCGAGATGATCCGATTTTACAACAAAATTGTGATTTGATGTACAAATACGAATAGACAAAAAAATCGCCGGAATACCTATTATCTGTCCACTGTTCAACAAACAAAATCACAGCCTCATATGCCCAAGGTGCACGTACATGCAAAATCTCTTACGGGCGCATCTGTTAGGCCAAAATCCAGGGAGAGTTCGATTCCCAGGGAATTGCCAAAATTCGTGTTCAACGGACTGCAAATATCAGGGTATTTTTTCACAGGATCTTGCACTTCTGAGCCATCTCTTGCCATTTCAATTCCTGTGGAATGGCTAAATTTTTGGGGGTTCTGTACAAATCAGATGTATGACATCATTTTCCTCAGTTAGAGAAAGGATACCGGCACATTTTGGTTCCACATTGGAATCAATTCCGTGCTGCCTCAATGTGACAACTGGATCGCACCCATTAACCCAATTCCCTGGGAATTGCAATCGAAAACATTCACTTAACAGCATACCAATTCCCTAGGAATTGCGAAGACTGTCTTTATGCACAGTTAGGAATAGGCACTCTAATAATTAAATGATGAATCTAATGAAATTGCAACCAATGTAGGACTATTCACACAATTTTAAACCAATAACAAGTGTTCCCTTAGAATTGATTCTAGCCTTTTTTTGGTCGGATTGCAAGATCCTGTGAAAAAAAATAACCTGGATTTTGCAGTCCGTTGAACACAGATTTTTGCAATTCCCTGGGAATCGTTTCCCTGGATTTTGGCCTAACACATCTACTTCACCTCAATTTTTGTATTGTACTATTCCTAGAGAGCTATGATCAGAGGAAACCAACACCATTTTTGAGAAAGAAATCATTTCGAATCTTAAGTTTTAGAACAAAAAAATCATATTATATATCCTGCATCATTCCCAGTCTTCTTGTGGCAGAAAAGTAGGCAAATCAGGAAGTACCCCACACAGAATATCTCCCAGCTTATATTCATATGTTCCTCATCATCTGCCATAACTGAAGAATATGCTGAGGTCTCATCATCTCCTGATCTCTTTGTAGCCCTGATTTGAGTGATGCTCTGGCGAGCCTGCATGTGAACATCCTTTAACATATCTGCTTCATGCCACTACTAAAATCGTGTATCATTGTTATCATTGTCATTTTTGTCCATGCCCGTGCACAAAGTGGAACTTCACATGTACTACGCATGAAACATGTCTGGCCGTACTTATGATTCCCTTTTGCACACATTGCACATTTCTTTCTACTATTCTTCTTCCCAGGATCAGGATCTTTCATATGATAGGATTCATTTGAAAATTGCTGAAGGTTGGAGTCATCCTGATCCAAATCATGACCATGACATACAAAATTGAATATTTCTTGATCCAGAGGGACTTAAGGCAGGAATGAAGTGTCAATTGATCCACACAAAAGAGAGGAAGAGAAGGGCAGTGATTTCATGTTAAATGTCCTCCTGGAAGCCGGTCATTGTTCATGGTTGAAGGTTGTTGTATGGTGATGTATGTTTTGTTTTATTGTGGACAACATCGCAAGTATTGGAGCATACCCTAGTGTAGGTATACTGACAACCTGAACACTGATTCCCAGGAGATTTAGAGGGAACTTTCTAGATATGCCTAAGCCGTCTCATATAACTTTTGGCAATATTATATATGTCTAACATCCCCGTGTTAATTGGCCAATAATTGGGCTTACGCATTTCTAGCAAAAAAATGATGCCGAGTCCAGATGACCTCTGATGGGAAAATGTTTCTTTTTGAATCCCTACGGAGACTATGTAGGAATCGTCCAGTTATGGTGCGCTAGATTAACCATGAGGATTATTATGGGGAAAGCTAGTTATGGTTTTCTAGATGCACAGTAAAGAAAGGGTGGGGATATATCCCGGATCTTTCTAACAGTGAACTACCTTTTTTCTTACAGTGAACTAGTTCACCGTTAGAATCACTACAGAATACTACTACCAGCACATAACATATCATAGCTTCCTCTTACATACACAGAATTATACACACTGAGACATCATCACAACTCCATCACAATCACCTGAGTCATCTTTATTCTCCCGCATGAACTCGTACATCATCATTGGCATTGTCACTGCTGCTCCCAAACTCACTCTCTTGCACTTCATCTGCATCTGGTTTACTCTTTCTCTTTCTTACCAATGCAGTAATGCTTTCATTTGATTTCTATGTTCTTCAATCAAGTCATCACACATGGATGCCACAATTGAAAATAATCTTCCTGCCTCATTCCAAATGGACAGATGTAGAGAGGAATTTCACATGTTTCACAAATGAAGCTTGTTTGGTCGTACTTATAACTGTTGAGATCACACTTTCCAGCAGACACATAATGCACCCTCTGGCCCACGCTAGTACTCACTGATACAGAGAGCATGTGATGATGTCATGTGATCCCATGGACACATGCACACATCATGCGACTCTGAGCACCACTCATTACTAAGGCCTAGCTTGCGTTCACATGTGAATGTAACTCGTTCACACACAAGCCCACTTTGTGCTCTCCTATCGTATTGCCCATCAACAACACCAATCGATCAACATCGGTCAGCATAAATTAACCATGTAATTAATACCGACTTGTGTTGCTCTTTTACATACATGGTTAGTTGTTTTGAATTAGGTTAGCTGCTTTTTCTTTCTTCCCTTGCAATGCCCTCCACTCACCGCCATGACCACTCCTGAGGATGCCAAGTCACTCATCGCCGACACAACAGCCAACTTCCCTGACATTGATGGTGCTCTGACTGACAACAATATGAAGCGCATTTGCAAATTCCTCACAAATCTCCTCCAGTTGATTGACATTGCTGGAGGCAATGACAGCCTCTCTGGCCTCATCAACAAACCCACCCTTTACCGGAGCGAGTTCGATAATGACTTCAACCACCTTGAAATGGCCCTTGTCGCCTACAATTCCTCCATCACCACCAATCCCACCATTGCCGACCACATCAGGGTGGAGCAAGAGTGGACCACCAAGCTCAAGCATCAATGCCTCATCTGGATGGTCGATTGCCAACTCTGCATCTTCTTTGCCACTATCTTTGAAGAAACATGGCTCCTGTCCCTCAAGGACACCACCACCTTGTTCAACACAGCGCCAATACGCACATACCTTGATCATCTTGCCTCCAGCAGTGGCGGGCTCAAAGCCACCGACATTGTCCATCTTCACATCACCATGCTTGGTTGGTGGGCAGATGATCCTTGCGTCCCCGAGTGTATCAACCGCCTCAAAGACACCCAAAAGAAGGATGCTTGAGCCAACCTTCCCATCACCAATGCCTGGCTAGCCACCATTGCAACCATGTTGCTCCTGGCCGTTGGTAGCTTCCCCAAACTCCGCCTAGACTGGCCTTGTGCCAGCTGACAAAACACGGTCAGCTTGGAAATCTTGGGCAATGAAGGCCCAAAAACTGTACAGCACAAACAATGCACCTCTGGCACTCACAACATTGTCTTTGGAGCGCTTCTGCAGCCATCACTGTCCATAGCGCCTTGGCCACCACCTGGCACCCCTCCAGGACCGCTCCATCCGGCAATCATCTTCCCACCCTCTATGAACTTGAAAGCCATCTCCACAACATGGCCTTTGCCATCACCAACAAAAAGGCTTTACTTGACTCTCTTGCTCCTCCAATGCAACATTCTCAAAACTCACTGCCGACAAACTCAACAAACTTGAAAAGCTCGTCCTCAACCTCGAGACATCCAACCATAAGCCTTCTCAAGACAACCAACCACCACTTACATCCTTTGACTCTAGCAGCATGTTCCAAGTCAGAGCCGCCATCAAGCACAAGTGGATACCGGGTGGACGCTGCTTCACCCACGGTTGGGGTGTTGGCACTGGCCACACCAGCACTGACTGCAAGGGAAAATGCCCCAGCCATGTTGACTCCATGGCCTGCCACAATCCCCAAGGGCCAGGTGCCTCCAAGAACAAGGGCTGGGATGACTTCCTCATCAGCTGACAACTCAGGACAGCAGCCACTAAAAATAATACTCGTATTCTTATTACGCCGTGCCATTGTCCCCTTGTTCCTCCTACTCCTTCAACCTCCACCCCTCATCCCCCTCCCACTAAACCAGCCCACCCAACACCATGGACCACCATGCCTGGCTCCTACACAGCCCCTCAGCCACCCACTGCCGCAAACTCTCTTCCTCTCTCCTCCAACAACAACCCTTACAGGTCCCTAGCGGATCCCTCCTCCCCGCCCCATGGAAGCGCTGCCCAAACTACTCTACACACACCTGTCATCTCACCACAGAGGAATATGTTGCAACCCTCCTCTTCAAGTATAACCATCCAATCTCGAAGAAAGGACAACTCTCTCCCTTCAAAGCTACCCCGATTATCTATGGAGCCAAGACACAATTGAGCCCAGACTAAGACAATGCCCTCCACTCTTCGACGTGGGTATCAAGCACATCTAAGGCATTGTCCACGCCTTCCTCTACTATAACCGTGCTATCAACAACAAACTCCTCCATGCTATCAGTGACATTGGCACCAAACAGGTGTCCGCTACCTGCCACACCAACGACAAAATCACCCAACTCCTGGACTATCGTGCCACCTACCCCAACGATGGCATCACCTACAGAGCCAGCGACATGATCCTCTCTGCCCACTTCGATGCCACCTACCTCAATGCCAGGAAAGCTCGCAGCCGCGCTGGAGCCCACATCATGTGCTCTGAAAATGACCATGACCTTTCACACAATGGACTCATCCTCACCATTGCACAAATCATTAAGTCTGTTACGTCTTCCACTGCCAAATCCGAACTCGTCGCCCTCTTCATTTGTGCCAAAGAAATGATCCCCTCCGCCAGTCCCTCATTAAGATGGGTTGGCAGCAGCCCCAATCTTCAATCCAAAGTGACAACACCACAGCCCAACAAAACCATCATAGCCAAGAAAATGGAATCAATGGACATGCACCTCTGGTGGCTCCGCTGCTGTGAATCCCAAGGCCAAGCCCACTTCTACTGGGGCCCTGGCCCCTCCAACCTTGCCGACTACTCCACCCCCCAGACATCTATCACAAAACCCAGCACCCCACACATGCTGGGTAAACTCTTACTGTGCTCACTGCAAGGGTGTGTTGAGATCACACTTTCCAGCAGACATATAATGTGCCCTCTGGCCCACGCTAGTACTCACTGATACAGAGAGCACGTGATGATGTCATGTGATCACATGCACACATGCACACATCATGCGGCTCTGAGCACCACTCATTACTAAGTCCTAGCTTGTGCCCACATGTGAATGTCACTTGTTCACACACAAGCTCACTTTGTGCTCTCCTATCGTATTGCCCATCAACTACATCAAGCGACAAACACCGGTCAGCAAAAATTAATCATGTAATTAATACCGACTCATGTTGCTCTTTTACAATAATTGTCCTTTCAATGAAGAGTGAACTTTGCCTTTATCTTCCCATCTTTTAACGGAGCTCTCTCATGTTGGAGGTTTTGGCTGAAGTGCTTGCACACTGACCATAATACTGGATCATTTGCATATTTTTCTAATTTGTAACTTTGTATGGGTCATTTTTTCTTTGTCTTGTATTGCCCAAAATTGTATTACACAACTGTGTTTGTGGTGGTTTGCTCATTCTCTACAATTAGCCCCATTCAAGCCTTCAAAGATCTCTGGTATCTTGAAGACTGAAGAGACTGCAGTGTATCCAAACTCAACTGTAGCATGTAATCCTTGAGTGGAAGGTCCCTCATTCTTGGCTTAATTTGCGTCAATGTTGGAGTATGATCAGGATTATCCTCAGCATTCTTGCTTGAAAATTGGACAATAAGATGTAGAGTACTACAGGGCTCAAATTCGACTGCATCATCATTATCATGCTTACTGCAACCTTCATATACATCGCATGCCACATTGGATAGTGAGTGAGACAATCATGAGCATTGGTCATCCAATCAGGGCAATCATCTTCTAAGATATATCCTTTTGACAGCAACTCCTTATCACCAAGCCAACCAACTATATCCATCCCAATTGATTCTCTTTCATGATAATCACTGTTGCAATCTGCATTGGTGAATGTAACGTTAACATACTGGAGAACTTCTGATTCATTGTCAAATGCTGCAGCTGTGACAAACAACACATACTTCCGGGTAGTAACAGTGGCTTGGTGTAATAGCTGCTTCCTGTTGCCTGTTGCCTCAGTGAACAAGTTTTCCATGATGGGTGAGAGCATTTTTTCTTTGCTCATCATCTTGGTAGTCTGCTGGGTTTCATCTCAATGAATATAACACATTCCTCCTCTTCACCAACAGTTCCCTGAACTATCACATCAGGTAGAACAGGGATCCATGATGCGTATAGATTTTTGGTCTGTAATGATCCAACCTCAAATGCTTATGGGAAACGTATGTCTGATGGATCAATTGCTGCATGATGAACTCTTCATTCATTGATCCCTGTATCATAAACTCTTTAGATTGTACCTACCAAACCAGCTATTTGTGCATGTGGGGAATAATGTGATTTTGACTCATTGCTATCACAAGTTAACGACTCAAGATTTCCTCCAAATGTACCAGTGAAGTGGAAATGGTGTTGATCAATCATCAGTGGACCACAATGTGAACTCAGAGTTTGTCCCCCCTTCCTTCAAGCATCAGTCTGCTTTGCTTTGGAGTAAAGGACTGTGTTGTTGGTTGGGAAATTTAATTTTGGTAATGCAATGAATAGGTTAGATGTATTGTTATTGATCGACCCTGAGGAAGTGTAAAAAAAGTGATATCTTTCAAAGGATTCTTTTTGCTAAAGAAATCGCTGGCAGCAAACGCATAAACAGTGAATTTTGCACCATCATTGCTTCCCAGCTCAATTTCTTTTGTTGCATGCGTAACTTGTGAACCTGCTGTTGTGGGGCCATCAAGCACAAAATCATTGATCAAGTCTAACTTTGATTCTTTATCCCAATGAATCTTTCCTTCCTTTTTATAAAATCTTGCATAACCTCAGAAGAAATGAATGGGTGGTACCAACCATCAGATGGTGCAACCATTGACTTACTATATCCCTTGAATCCTACGGCTATCAACAATTTGATCTTCCCACGTTCAATATATTTATCAAATGAAAATCAAGACAAGTATTTACAATAGTGAAGGGAAAACTATTGAGAAAGGAAACAACTGTCAAACCAGCATCTTCTAGACAATACTGAGTAGCCACTGGCATGGATTTAATGAGCCTATCTTGTGATTGTTGTTTCTTCCAGTCATGGTCAATAGGAGTAGTCTATAAGAGAGGGTGCAGGTAAAATCATTTTAATAAGCATCGATCCATAAGGAAGACAAGGAACCAAAGAAAGTTCCTGAGCATCAACTCCATCTGTTGGATACAAATCAAAATATCTCAACAGCCATCAGGACTCATAAGGGGAATAAAATTGCAAAAGATGAACACTGAAGAGATCTTTCAAATGGTCCAAGTTTCATGGTCTAAACCATCAGGAAGCCAAGAAATCGGAAGAAGAGTGAAAGCAAGATGGTGTTTCTGAGCATCAACTCCATCTGTTGGATTCACATAGAATATCTCAACAACTGCCAGGACTCACGAGGTGAATGAAATCACAAAAGATGCACACTGAAGAGGTTTTTCAAATGGTCCAAGGTTTGTTGTCTAAACCCATCAGGAAGCCAATAAATCAAAGAAAGTGTGAAGGTGAGATGGCATTTCTGAGCATCAACTCCAACCGTTGGAATCAAATTAAAAATTTTCAACAACCATCAGGACTCACAAGGTGAGTGAAATCGCAAAAGATACATGCTGAAGAGGTTTTTCAAATGGTCCAAGTTTTGTTGTCTAAACCCATAGGATGCCAAGAAATCAAAGAAAGTGTGAAGGCAAGATTGTATTTCTGAGCATCAACTCCATCAGTTGGATTCAAATCAAAATAGCTCAACAACTGTCATGAATGACCAAACAACCCACTCACTTCTGATGATACAATTTTTTTCTAAAATGTGTGATACTTAGTATTATTGCCAACAAATCAGGCTCTCATACATATGCAAGTCAGCTAGGAGCTGGCTTAAGAGGTTCAAAGAACAGCACAACTATCACATGGAGTAGTTAGTGGGAGGTTTTGGAGGGTGGGGGGAACTTGATGGAAAACACCCAATAAATGCAATTATCAATTGCAGCTGTTCAATGGAGAATCATCCTCAACTGAGAGAGGGAAACCACACTTTGTCATGCAGAATGACCCCATAGAATAAAATACAGGAGTCCTTCTTACAAATTAACTATGGGACTCAAGGGAAGTAAGGAAAATGAAGATGAAACTGACCATGGTGCACGATGATAAGTGGACACAGATCATGACATAGGCCAAGAATCAGCCCGTTTTTGTACCCATTGGTACAAAATACAAAAGGAGCATTTTCAGGACTCCCCAGGCGGGAAGTCCACTGCCCCTGGTCCAAAAAGCAAGGACTTCCCAACATTGGAGTCCACCGCCCTGGTCCAAAAGGCTAGGACTCCCCACCACAGGAGTCCACTGCCTCAAAGGCTCCGGAACACCAGAGCCCATTGCCCCTTCATTTGCGAAGGCTAAATGCATACCAAATGTGTGTAGAATCTACACACATTTTGCTTGCATCGTTTGGATTGGAAGAGAAGCTCCACTGCCCTTCCATCCTCACAATTAGAGCAAATTAAGCTCATAAAATTAAAATCTTTGACCCTTGTCAAAACTACCTATATTTTTGCGTGATATTGTTTTGCACCAAATGGCTCAGGTCAGATCATAGTCGACAGCACAAACAAGTTGAAGAGGAAAAACACAATTGGGTTGTATAAACATTTTGCAGTCACCATATCCATTGAGAACAATTTGGTGCTAAAACCTGGATTGGGTATCATGTAAAGGGTTGGGATTTGTAAGAAGCTTGTAAGGTACTTGCAGAGTGCTTGAATAAGCAAGAACACTAACAACCAATAAAGGAACGCTGAGATAAGAGGAGAATGAAGACTCAACCTGCAGTGGGAATATAAAATCAAGGACGTCATGAGCACCAATAAGCAAGAAGGACTAAAATTTTTAATAACTTGAACTTGCAAGAAGAAACATAACATTATATGAGAGGTGGATACCCAATTTTCTATTAACCTGTTTCTCATTTTTCTTTCTCTAACATTTTATTTTTCTTTTTTCTTTTTCTTTCTCCTTTTCCTTCTCCTTCTCTGTCTCTTTCACCTTCTCTTTCACCTTCTCTTTCACCTTCTCTTTCACCTTCTCTATCACCTTCTCTTTCTTGCATTCTCCATCTCACAATCTCACGATCTTGCGTTCTCTAGCTTCTTCTCTCATACAATTCCTATTACACTTCCTCTTTCTCTTGTCTCTTCCACTTATTCTCATTCCCTACTCTGTCTCTCTCTGTTTCTGTCTCTGTTTCTGTCTCTGTTTCTGTCTCTGTTTCTGTCTCTGTTTCTGTCTCTGTTTCTGTCTCTGTTTCTGTCTCTGTTTCTGTCTCTGTTTCTGTCTCTGTTTCTGTCTCTGTTTCTGTCTCTGTTTCTGTCTCTGTTTCTGTCTCTGTTTCTGTCTCTGTTTCTGTCTCTGTTTCTGTCTCTGTTTCTGTCTCTGTTTCTGTCTCTGTTTCTGTCTCTGTTTCTGTCTCTGTTTCTGTCTCTGTTTCTGTCTCTGTTTCTGTCTCTGTTTCTGTCTCTGTTTCTGTCTCTGTTTCTGTCTCTGTCTCTGTCTCTGTTTCTGTCTCTGTTTCTGTCTCTGTTTCTGTCTCTGTCTCTGTCTCTGTCTCTGTCTCTGTCTCTGTCTCTGTCTCTGTCTCTGTCTCTGTCTCTGTCTCTGTCTCTGTCTCTGTCTCTGTCTCTTTGTCTCTGTCTCTTTGTCTCTGTCTCTTTGTCTCTGTCTCTTTGTCTCTGTCTCTTTGTCTCTGTCTCTTTGTCTCTGTCTCTTTGTCTCTGTCTCTGTCTCTGTCTCTGTCTCTCTGTCTCTGTCTCTGTCTCTGTCTCTGTCTCTGTCTCTGTCTCTGTCTCTGTCTCTGTCTCTGTCTCTGTCTCTGTCTCTGTCTCTGTCTCTTTGTCTCTGTCTCTGTCTCTGTCTCTTTGTCTCTGTCTCTGTCTCTGTCTCTGTCTCTGTCTCTGTCTCTGTCTCTGTCTCTGTCTCTGTCTCTGTCTCTGTCTCTGTCTCTGTCTCTGTCTCTGTCTCTGTCTCTGTCTCTGTCTCTGTCTCTGTCTCTGTCTCTGTCTCTGTCTCTGTCTCTGTCTCTGTCTCTGTCTCTGTCTCTGTCTCTGTCTCTGTCTCTGTCTCTGTCTCTGTCTCTCTCTCTCTCTCTCTCTCTCTCTCTCTCTCTCTCTCTCTCTCTCTCTCTCTCTCTCTCTCTCTCTCTCTCTCTCTCTCTCTCTCTCTCTCTCTCTCTCTCTCTCTCTCTCTCTCTCTCTCTCTCTCTCTCTCTCTCTCTCTCTCTCTCTCTCTCTCTCTCTCTCTCTCTGTCAATATGTATGTATATGTGATGTATCTTTGATTATATATGATCTTGATTGTATGTATATAATGTGATCTTGATGTCTTGATGTGATCTTGATGTGAATCTTGATGTGATGTGATGTCTTTTGATGTATGTAAATGAATTAAAATAAATAGATGTGTGATGTGTTGATGTTGATGTGATGTGTTGATGTGATGTTTTTTTTTTCTTTGATCTTGATCAAGATGTATTGTAGATATATGATATATGCTGATATATGCCGATGTAATGTGATGTATGTGATGTATAACGATGTATGTGATATGATGTAAAAAAAAAAAAAAAAAAAAAAAAAAAAAAAAAAAAAAGGTATACCTGTATATATATATATATATATATATATATATATATATATATATATATATATATATATATATATATATATATATATATATATATATATATATATATATATATATGTAATATATATATATATATATATATATATATATATATATATATATATATATATATATATATATATATATATATATATATATATATGATATATGTCTTGATATGATCTTGATGTGATATATGATAATATGATGATGTCTCTGTCTCTTGATGTCTGATGTGATATGATGTCTCATGATGTCTTGATGTCTATGATATGTCTCTGATGTCTCATGATGTCTCGTCTCTGATGTGATGTCTCTGTCTCTCGTCTCTGTCTCTGATGTCATGATGTCTCTGATGCTGTGCTCTGTAGTGTATGTATGTAATATGTCTATGTCTGTCTGTCTGTGTGTGTGTGGTCTTGTCTGTGTGTGTGTGTGGTCTCTGTCTGTCTTGTGTCTGTCTGTCTGATGTCTGTGTCATATATCTCTGTCTCTGTCTCTGATGTCTATGATCTGTCTATGATGTATAAATTAATATATCTGTCTTCTTAGATATAATAACGATATGCTCTGATCTGCTCTTGATGCTCGATATGCGATGTCTATGGTCTCTTGATATATACTGATGCTCTGATGCTTGATATGTATATATGCTCTTGATGCTCGCTATATATGATGCTTGATGTCTGATGCTCTTGATGCCATGATATGTATATATATATATATATATATATATATATATATATATATATATATATATATATATATATATAATAATATATATGTATATATATATATATGTATATATATATATATATATATATATATATATATCTTGATGTGATCTATATATCTTGTCTTATCTATGATCTATATGATATATCTCTGATCTGTCTATGTCATTCTGTCTGTCTGTCTGTCTCTGTCCTACTCTGTCTCTGATCTGTCTGATCTCTGTCTCTATCTCTGTATATATGTCTTGATCTTGATCTCATGTCTATTGTTAATATGTGATATATGTATATGTAAGATGTATATGTATGTAATAATAATAATATCTGATATCTTGATGTCTTGATGTAATAATAATAAGGTATATATATATGTAATAATATGTGATGTGATGCCTATGTATCTGATGGCGGTCTTAATGTGATGCTTGATTAATATGTATATGATGTAGATAATATGCTTGATCTATAGATGTGATGTAACGATGTGATGCGTGTATGATGTAATATGTATAACGATAGATGTAATAGATGTGATGTAATAATATGATATGTAATAACGTGTATGTATGTGATGTATGTGATGTAATAATAATAGCGATGTAATATATATGATGTATGTGATGTCGTCTTGATGCTCGTATATGATGATGTATGCTGATATATGCGATGTATGCGATATGCGATGTCTATTCTCGATGCGATTAATAATATGTCTGATGCTGATCTTGATGTATAATAATGTGATAATATATATATATAATAATAATTAATATGTATAACTTGATATATATTAATATATATATATATATATATATATATATATATATATATATATTGATATATGATATATATATATATATATATATATATACTTGATATATACTGATAATATATATATATGCTCTTGTTCTCTTGATATATATGATATACTTGATATATATGATATGCTGATATATATGATGTATGTCTCTGATATGTATGATATATATAATATATATATGTATATATTAATATCTTGATGTCTCTATCTATCTCATGTATATATATATATATATATATATATATATATATATGATATATATGATATATGATATGATATGCTCTTGATGTCTCATGATGTCTCTTGATGTATCTTGATATATGTGATGCTCTTGTATATGATGCTCTTATTATATGTGATAATATGATGTCTCTATGATATGTCTGATGTCTCTGATGCTCTTATGTCTCTTGATATATATGATGCTTGTAATATATGTCTCATGATATATGATATATATATATATATATATATGTGTGTGTGTGTGTCTGTGTCTGTGTCTGTCTGTCTGTGTGTCTGTCTGTGGTGTGTGTGTGTGTCTGTCTGTCTGTGTGTGTGAATAATCTATAATAATAATAGCGATGATAATATGATGTGTAGATGCTCTTGATGTGTCTTGATAATATGTGATGTATATATGTATATATGCCTTTCTGATATGTGATGTCTCTGATCTAATATCTTGATGTGATGTAATAGTGTATGTCTTGATGTATATATGTATGTATGTATATGTATGTATGTATGTATGTATGTGTCTTGATGTATATCTATATCTTGATGTATGTATGTGATATGTAATATGTGATGTGATAATATGATGTATATGTCTGTCTAGATGTCTTGATGTGATGTCTGTCCTGATCTCTGTCTGTCTCTGTCCTGTCCTCTGTCTGTCTGTCCTCTGTCCATCTGTCCTGTCTATCTGTCTCTGTCCTTCCTTCTGTCTCTGTCTGTCTCTGTCTCTGTCTCTGTCTCTGTCTCCTGTCCTCTGTCTCTGTCTGTCTGTCTCTCTCTCCTCTCTCTCTCTCTCCTCTCCTCTCTCTCTCTCCTCTCTCTGTCTCTGTCTCTCTGTCTCTGTCTCTCTCTGTCTCTGTCTCTCTCTGTCTCTCTCTCTCTCTCTCTGTCTCTCTGTCTCTCTCTGTCTCTCTCTGTCTCTGTCTCTCTGTCTCTCTCTGTCTCTGTCTCTGTCTGTCTGTCCTCCATCTCTGTCTCTGTCTCTCTCTCTGTCCTCTCTGTCTCTCTTCTCTCTTTCTCTCTGTCTCTTCTCTCTCTGTCTCTCCTCTCTCTGTCTCTCTTTCTCTCTATATATATATATATATATATACTCTCTCTCTCTCCTCCTATGTCTTGTCTCATTATGTCTCTGTCTCTCTGATCTCTATATCTCTCTGTCTATCTCTCGTCTACTCTCTGTCTCTTGTCTCTCTATCTCTCTGTCCTCTCTCTCTCCTCCCTCCTCCTCCCTCCTCCTCTCTCTGTCTCTCTCTCTCTCTGTCTATCTCTCTCTCTCTCTCTCTCTCTCTCTCTATATCTCTCTCTGTCTCTCTCTCTCTCTCTCTCTCTCTCTCTCTCTCTCTCTCTCTCTCCTATCTCTCTCTCTATCTATCTATCTATCTATCTATCTATCTATCTATCTATCTATATATTATCTATATATCTATATATCTATATATATATATATATATATATATATATATATATATATATATATATATATATATATATATATATATATATATATATATATATATAACTCGTGATACTTTCTCTGCTGACTCTCTTGAAACCAACTCCCTCTCAAAATGTGAATGCAAAGTGTGACCTAAGCAATTTTAGTTTGAAACAATGTACTATAGTACTTTGCAGGTTAATAGCTTACACTTGTTGTTGTTCGTTATCTGTGATTTTATGGTTTAGTGATTTTGACAAACAAATGAGGATTGAACATAAATGCAATCCTTTTCATCCTAAAACAAATCACATGGATTTTCCGCAGGTTTTGCCCAGTCCTGTTACATTTATAACCTTCTCCCTTCTTATCAGGTGTGGTCTCTTGTAGTTACAAAGAACTAGTCATAGATCTTTGTCCTTGTAAAGTACTCGGGAGTTCTTTCTTTGGCACTTAGAGGTACTAAATAGGGCAGATTTTTAGTTATGTCAGAGTAGGAACATCATCAATTTCCTTAACATCTATATTTTGACTTCTTGATGAGTGTCTTTTCAAGGATGACAGGGAGACCTCTGATTGAGAATTAGTCAATGTGCTCCATTTGTTGTTGAGCAATGTTTGAATGACAATAAAAGCCTTGTGCATCTCATCACCTGTCTTCATGCTAGTAATCTGATCAATTTCAATTCCTTCAAACTCTCCTGGGATTATGAGTGCTCACATGTTTATCTCCATTATCACATAGATAAGACATTGCTCCTGTAGGTTATACTCTATGTGCCTGGAAAATATCGCATGATGATTTATGTGCATCATCCATTTCTATTTTTGCTGTTTTCTCATTCATTTTTTTCTGGCTTTGTTGTACTGGCTTTATCAAACTCAAGATAACAAGAAGCTTATGTTGATACATTTCCAAGGTCCTTTCTGTCTTGTCACATAGAGTAGTCCCTTTTCTGTTGCTCATTGACATCCGTTTTAAACTGTCAAGATACTTTATTTAACAGGTTCAATCCACTTACATAGACAAGATTTGGGAGGAAACCAGACATTGATAGTAGCCTCCACCTTTGGGTGAGATCTCTGTAAGAAATTTCCCAAATAGCTTTGCGCACAGCACTCACTTCCAATTGAGCCGGACTCTTAGGAGAGAATAGTAAAGAATTCAGTAAGGTGCTGGTTTAGATTTCGTGTCTTATCTGGAGTCTTTGTCAGTAGAATTGAAGAGAAAACTTTGTTGTATTTCCAATTTCATATACCATATACTTGTAGTTAGCCTCATCAAGATAGCAAGCAATGCCAATGTATAGCAGTGTGTTGATGTTCAGTGCTTTGACATCTTGTTGCCGTCTCATTTTTAGTAACTTATTCTAGGATGAATTGCATTTTCCATATAAGATGTATAATGATGTATCAGTCCTTGAGAATATAAGTCTCACCTGGACATTTTCTAGACATATTGGAAATAAGTGCAACTTTGCTATGGATATCTTCAGTGGGTAAGCTCCTACTCAGTTTGTTGTCACTAGTTCTGTCATTGAGAGACCAGTTCTAAAAACTGACAGTTTTCCTCATGATGCACAGATTTCAAATCTCCGGGAGCAACTTGCTGATAAAGATTGTGAGGAATGACTACTGCCATATCTCTGCATGGTTGCACATTCAATGCTATCTTGAATTCAGCTAAACTGCCCCCAAGGTCCGTTTGCTTGGCTGATGCAATTCTGCGTGAGTTGTATGCGCAAGATGATAAAATAGCATCAATGTTGATGCCAATGTCACCACTCTGTAATCGCGCTACTACCTGATAAAAACTCTCAACTTGGGCTAATCAAATTTGTCGAGCAGCCTGGATTTGAGCGCCTTGTGGAAATTACGCTGAAGTGCGTGATGTGGTTGTTTCATTTAGTACGTAGAGCAAAATTACAAGCAGCCGCTGCAAGATTTTTTAGCAGCAGCTGGAGCCTGCAAAAAGGAATTCGCCTTGTTTCGTTAAAAAGAAGATACAACAGTGGCCGCCAGTTAGCGTGCGCGGCACGACTTTTTTAGTGCTGTGCCTCGCACAAACGCGGTATTGTACCATAGGTTGAATTTAGATACATATTTTGATTTTTAACCGCCGTTTACGTTGAAACCATTTTTTGGTGATATGAGTTACATGTTGTAACTAGTGTGTCAGAATTTTTGGCTACGCTTTATGTTAACTTTAGATATGTTTTTAAAGGTAACGTCGAACTAAAAGATTGTGACTACCCATGCATGTCAAACACAAAAACAGCATATTTACAGGTAATGTTTCAGAAATACTTAGATGTTACCAATAATTGCGAAAAGTGAAAAAAGTGGAGCATACCGAAAACACATTTCGCACATCACATTTACACATTTACACATTTTTTTGTGTTTTGACGGGAAAATTTTGTGTAAATTTACACAATTATGTGTAAATTACACAAATCTTGGTCGATGAGGGCCTCTCGTCGACCATTGACACAAATCACAAATCACATTTACACATTTTTTTACCGTACGTATCATTGACACTCCTACACTCCACTTGTACTGTATCTCTATGATACATCGGTACATAGGGGTACTTATAAATAAAAAATAATAAGAAAATGGGACTCGTGACCGGGATTCGAAATGCGAACTGTGAGAAATATGATTTGCGATTTACGTTTTCGGTGATATTCATCGTTGCATACACAATTATATGTAAATGCGAAATGTGCAAATGCGATTTGCGAAATGTGTTTTCGGTATGCTCCAGTGTCTCACTATGGAGAACAAGACAAAAAATTCTCAAATAATGACAAACTAAGATTTTTTCAAGAAAAAATCTTGATTACGATGAAGAAGACGTCGTTAAAATTGAAACTTTTTGTGAAGTGATTCTTGTTTTAAGTTAATGGTGCCATTACTATCACAAGTTTCACGTGATGCTGAGTTGTGATGATCAATATTGCTCTCGTGGATAACGCTCATTGTACCTCATATCATCCTCGTACCGGTTGCTATTATATTCATCATCTTCTCTCCTTCTCTCTCTCCTGCTCCGAGAAGGACTACTGTCTCCTCCTAATAATCCACCGACAATAGGTAAATTCTTTGCCATCATCAGGAGCACAGGGAACATGTTCCCAAATAAATTCAACAATCCAAAGATCTCCAACAAAATCCCGATGACAGGATGACCAACAAGAACCAAAAATATTCCACACACTAAGCATCCAGTTGCCCTTGCCTTTTTCGGTTGTAAAAAGTACCCCAATGTACGGCCCGGTCCAATCATCAAGGGAACGCCACAAACAAAAAGAAGATTACCCAATCTCATTAGAGTTTTGTTGAAGAAAAGAGTGATGCCAAGGGCAGTAAAGGCGGCGCCAGATGAGAGGAAGAGTAAGCCTAATTTGCGATTACCAGATGTTAAGGCTTCGGGTAATTTCGACTGGTTTGTTGAAACCTTTCGCCGCTAATTTTCGAAGTGCCGTGAAGTTGAAATGATTTGAAATCAGGACGTAATAACGAAAAGAAACAACCATCGAGTTGTGATGCATAAGACAAGATGTGATGCATAAGACAAGGAAAAACACCGACAAAAACGCACCGCTCCTCTCTCTCTCCGGTCATCATAGTCTTCATGATACCGCCCTTCATCGTCATAGTAACCATTTTCACTTCGTCTCGAATAATAAGAATTTCCATATCGATCTTGACTTCCGTAGGACCCAGGTTGGTCATATTGGTTGTATCTGTTGCGATACTCATTTTCGTAGTCTTTCATTCCGTCGTCATGGCTGCCGTTGGCATCGTATCCGTCGCCCTCGTCATAGTTGTCATATGCGGAGAAGGCACCTCCACGAATTTCCAATACGCTGCAGGCTCTTTGGTGTGTATTGATCTCCTGTTCAGATTGTTGTTTGCGAAGATTAATGGTGTTTTTTGTGAGTATTTGCTTTGATGTCTGCCTGATGAATGCTGACTTCACAAGCAAGTGCCGAGGCTGATCGCCCCATGCTGGTATAGACCATAATGCTGCAAATGACGTAATCACACCGAAGAGCAGCATTCTTGAAGTCAGGTTTTAGACGGAATGTATATCTGTTTGTTCCCAATACTGTTTAAGCGATCTCTAGCATGTGGTGAATTGGAACGGGGCCAATTGCATCAAAGGAGTGATGGGGTTTGAGAACGATGAAGAGTTGATCTGTCCCTCTCAACAGGTGGGTGTGTTTCATGAGGTTTCAAGTGCAAGCGTTCACTCTGTAAAGGTTCCTTCTTCAAGAAGAATGTTACAATACCATACAATACTGTACCATACAATGAATTATTATGCTGTGGTAGATATCGGGCTCAATCCTGCTCAATCGTTGGTGTAATTGTTGATGAAGGCCTCCACGTGTATCACTTTTGATTCTGTCATCAGTGGACATATTATTATGGTACAATACTACAATACCATACCATACGTCCACCAACATATTGAGTATGTCATGCGTCTATAACTCTATTGGAGGTAGATAGAAGAAAAACAGGCAACTTTGCCACGTGGAAGTTTTTGCCAAGATGAAGTGACCATAGGTGATGACTTTTCGATTCTGCTGACTCATCTGACAACCTTTTGATGACCTCGGGATGACCATTGAGATGACTGGGGACTATTACATGTCATGACCCATCATGATGTCACCAACAACCCTTGTGATGATGGCATAGACAACCCATGTTGTCTCAGACAACTTTGGTCTACTACCAGCATATAATGGGTGGTAACACGGTACCTGCTCTGCATTGATGTCCAGGTGATGACAAGGAGAACTGACGACCCTAAGTGATGATGTGGTGCAGATCCAAGTGACAGTACTTGACTACATTGTGACAACTTCTGTGACAACTGGCGCTACCTTATGATGGCCCAAGTGATGACAGCTGACAACCTTGTGATGATCTACGTGACAAATGGTGACAGTCCTGGCCATCAACATGTCTCCAACTGGCATTTTTATCACCAACATGGAAGATGGAAGTTTTCTATATTGCCGATTGTTACAGGAAATACTGTGGATGTGGATAATGCTAACATGCAAAGTGATCATCATATGTCCAACATTGAACAAAAGTACACAGAAGGTGATTCTATAATAAAATCAATCATATTTTAAAGGACTTGCTGGAAAGTATGATAATCTTTGAAAAGATGGAGTTACAGTATCACGCCTTATCATAAATATCAATGGACTGCTTCGATCTAGAATTTGCACCAATCTTTCCTTCAAAAGTCATGGAGCCATAGTGCATTGCTGGGACGCTGTAACAGATACAGCTTATAATAATCACAAAGCAGTATTTTAGAAAAAAGAAGAAATATTGGCATAAATATTGTCTATGATATTGATCTTTTGACTGTGTCTCCATTTGTGCAACGAAGTTTCATCAAGCTCAAAAGTTGTACACAAGCAATTTTTGAATTCCACCTTGTATGCATGGTTTAGTGTGTGTGGTCTAATGTCATATTCAATTTTGAGTCCTGGCGTGATGTAATACTTAAGTTTATTTTAAACTACGTTTCTGTTATCAACTTTCAATGCAACCGTGGACAAAAAGGAGCCAGGAGGCTCTTCTACATAATGCTTTGCACTGGAAAGTGATCATTTCATTCACTATTTTGGTTTACTCATTGTTATATCCATTGCAGTTGATTGAATAGTTGCTGGGGAAAGGATAGAGAGGTCATTGGCAATATATAGGAAGTATGAAGTGTATATTGTGACACTGATTGATGGATTGGTGTAACTTTTTGCAGTCACAATTTTTTAACCTCCGTTGATACTGCTGGCAGCATTTTGTGCAGGCTAATGATCTCTTGTTGAGAAGTTACCTTTCTGTAGATGCCTATCATTCTTTTAGACAAGGCATGCCATTATCAAATTTAGAAAGAATCCTTTAAGAGTCAGCTCAGGCTCCTCAGCAAAGAATGACTGCTTGCAACTAAATTCCACATGACATCAACACATGACTTCATTCACATAACAAACATATGTGTTGAACTGACAATTATAACAGAATAGTGCTGAATCCTACACTATTTTATAATAGTACACTGAAGCCTCTTTGCTCCAATGTTGACTTAGCTCATAAAACCGCCAGCCATTATCTGCAAAAATACTACTTTATACTTTTTACCATAAGATGGAATACATCACCATTACCTGTACGAGTCATACGCCATATGACTTCCTGCCAACTCTGTATGACAAAAATACATCAGAAAACTTCTAATTTTGTCAATATTGTATCATGCATCAAACTGAAATTGCTGAATTTTTGGATTTTTAGGATCAACATTTGAAGAGCTTACACAAACTCTTGGAATTCTAGCTGATGTCACTCTTTTCACAACTGCTATGTATTTTGAGATGATACACTGTGCTTGTTATTTTCACAAAATATTTTTGTTATGCACATGAAAACACCATAAATGGATCAACAAGTAGTAATAGGAGAAAAATGGCAGGACAATGTTGTCACAGTCAAGACTCTCAAATTCCCTGGAATGCCAGAATGTTTGATGAACAGTTTTTGATTCAGTTGTAATGTTTTAAATTGTACGTAAGATTCATGACTGCATTGCTAGGTACCTGTCATGCCGTTGTCATGTAAAGTACTACCAGAGGTGTCATTTGTGACCAGAGGATTTCCAATTCTTTGTGCCTTTGTAGAGGCTTGGCCTCCAGAGTTGACTATGCTTATGCTTCTAGGTCATCCCCAGCATTCAGTTACATTTTCTGCAATTATTTGTTTTCTTACCTTCTTGATTGCTGCTCTGCACTTATTTTTGATGATTGCACGTTATTGAATGAGACTGTGGGCATGGAGGGGCTAGGGCTAGGGCCACATGAAACCTCTAGCATGGAAACTCTCACCAATGCCATGGCAATCAGGGTGAGTTATGAATGTAATGTTGCAATATATGTTACAACTGCCTTAGGTGCAGCTCAGAGCTTATCAGCTCTGTGACACAGAAGTACAAAATGGGACATGATTCAATTGTGGGTTACAAGTAACACATCAATCATATTTTCTTTTTAGGATGCAATAATGACAAGAAAGAAGATAGGAGTCAATTATTTGTTAAGTTTGAAATGTGACATTACAAATTTCCATAATCTTAGTATGAGTAATCATAACCTAGGACATTGTGCTCACCACACACAAATGTGATCAATCCTTTTGTTACTAATAAATCTATGATTTGTTCAAAAGGTGTGTTTGAGTCTGGTAACAAGATATCCTCCAAATTTTGTTGGAATTTCTGAAATCATGTTTGTTGATTGTATGAATAAGAGTAACATCATTGCTCTGTGCACAGTAGTAATGTAAAGAACTCACTAAGCATGACGGTTTGTAACTTCAGAAGTTTAGAGTAATGACAAATTTGTGATTTGCTTCATACGCCTCTAGTCTTCTGCAAAAATTAAGAAAACTTCGTTTAAGCCTGCAGACTATTTTAAGAGGGCTGCCAAAGGAGAAGAAATATTCAAGCTCATTTCTCTTATGCCATTCTTAAGATCGAAAATTCATCTGAAGCAACAATACATTTTAAAAAGTCTCTCAATTGATTCCAATATGCACATAAGGGTCACTCTTACTCTTAAAAAAGCTACAATTCAGTCCTCTCCAGGTTGGCTATGACACAGATCATGGTAAGAAATCCTTGTTTTTCTTAGTAAGTGAATCCTCTGTGGATGGAAACCATTTTCATAAAATAAACCATTGCTTCTATTTTTTAAGTTGGTACCCATTCTACTCAATGACAATCTCCTTTGTGGTTGAAGATGTCCCGACACTAATATCGACAGTTGGCCTGAGTTTACAGCATTCCGTGACAGCATCATGGACCTTGTGTTCTTCAAATGCCTTGATCAAATCTTCGTTAACTGGCTTGCCATTGTCAACAGCAGTATAGGCAAGCTGATCAAGGATGTAGTCAAATCGAGGCGCCCACTTTCGCGAACCAGTCTTGGCTGTAAATGAGCAGTTATCAACCATGAAGGCAACCCCGCGGTAATGCATGTAAGGGCAGAGGGAGTCAACAGCTTCAATAACAGATTCATTGACAACTTCAGAGTAGGGGTGACCGGCCTCAAGGAGAACATCAATTTGAGCCATCATTGTTGCTACATATACACCAGCAGTGAAGGGGTTGAGCGGGATTTTATCTTCGTCACGGGAAGCCCTGACCTTTTCACCCACAATCCAAGTGTCAGTGCCATCGATCTTGCCCACGGGGTATTTGTTGATACGCTTTCCGTGCATAATGACAGTTCGAATTTCATTACCAGAGGACACTTCATCGTAAATCTCCTGAAGGATTTCTTTAGCAGGCATGTACGAGGCAGAGTAGGCCTGTTTGAAGATTTCCTTGTCTTCGCCCTCAAGACCATCATAGACAGCCTTAATGCCCTTCGTGGAAATGATTTTGACTATGTTTCCGGTGATAGACTCGCATGACTCAAGGAAGGCCTGTTCAGGGGACATTCCTTGGCGTTGGTATCTGCGGTAGAGAGACTCAACAATTCCATGGACGGCACCAAGCAAGATGCCACGTTCACCGTAAATATCCGACCTGTATTCCGAACTCAAGGTGGTTTCAAACATGAAGGGGGATCCAAGAGCTACACCCCACCCAAGCGCAAGTTCAAGGGCCTTTCCAGATTTGTTTTGGTGTACAGCAAAGGAGGCATTGATACCAGCACCGTTAACCTCTTTTCCCTGCTCGTAAAGACGGCGAACACTCGGCCCCATACCCTTGGGACAAACTGCAATTACATCCATGTTTTCGGGGAACTTTTCTCCGATAGATTCAAGGTATCCTAGCAAAAACCCGTGAGACAGTCCAAGGGTAGCACCGGGCTTCATGGCAGCAAAAATATCCTTGTACAGAGCTGCCTGGGCGGCATCACTGATAAGGAGCATGACCAAATCGGACTTTTTGATCACATCAAACATCTCACCGAGGGTATCGGCATCCTCCGTGAAGCCAACCTCGCGCGCCTCGGCAAATGAAGAAGATCCTTCTCGCAGCCCAATACGGACCTTGATGTCACATCCAGCTTCATTGAGGGAATCGCGAAGGTTTTGAGCTTGAGCGGGGGCTTGCGATCCCCACCCAATCACGCCGATCTCCTTAATACCCTCAAACGCCTTGGGGAGAAGTGGGAATAGATCGCGGCCTCCTCGCACGATGGTCTCTTTTGTGTCAGCGAAGTTGACGTCTTCGGTCTTGAAGATGGTCGAGGAAAATGAACTATCAAGCGAACGAAATGATTGTTAGACACAAAATAACGATATGTACAGCAAGTAAAGCTTCCTTTGCACTTTCAATAACAAAAGATCAGACTCTGAAATGCAGTATAAATGATTTCGGATTGCTAGCTTTTCCTCAATGCAATTCAGTAGAGGGAGCTCTGTTTTCTTCACTGTCTGTCTACAGGGGCATTGTTCCTCGATAAATCAACATAATGCTTCAAAGCAGCCGCATAAAAAGTCAGAAACGCCAAAACGCCACTCAACTCACTTGACGGCAGTGCTCGAGATAGAAACGGCACGAGGTGTGATAGCAATGGGGGCGAAAGCAGCCGCCGAGGTAGCAAAGAGGGCGCCGAGAGCGAGGGAGAACTTCATGGTTGAGAGGCGATCAAATAGTGGTTGATATACGATAGGTGATGGTATGGTGCTTGGCCGAAATCACGGCTGTGCACTGGATAGGTGTAGATGATTTTTTTCTCTGCCTCGCAAACTTCCACGTGACACACACACACCATACGACCAGCACAACAACCTGTAAATAATAATGATAATAATGATGTGTTGATTGGTGTGATGTCGGTGTTCGTTGTCATCAACGGACAGACGCAATCTTTGCGTTAGGAGCGAGCAGCAGGGAGCCCCCGATCATAAAAAGATTCATTCGCTACTCCTACTCTAAATGGGACTATGTAGAAGAATGAAGAACTAAACTAGGCACAATACAAAATTACCAATGTTGCACATGATGTAGAGAGAATACCAGATGATGTGCACCTCTCAATCTAGTACATGCTACAATGGTCTGCACAAACAAATTCCTGCATGTGGCACTTACCCTCATGGGGTCTTACGTAAACCTTTTATTTAAGCTACCAATAGTTGCAATTAGAGATGATTCCCATTTCCTCTGCTGTGGTGTGTGTGTGTGTGTGTGTGTGTGTGTGTGTGTGTGTGTGTGTGTGTGTGTGTGTGTGTGTGTGTGTGTGTGTGTGTGTGTGTGTGTGTGTGTGTGTGTGTGTGTGTGTGTGTGTGTGTGTGTGTGTGTGTGTGTGTGTGTGTGTGTGTGTGTGTGTGTGTGTGTGTGTGTGTGTGTGTGTGTGTGTGTGTGTGTGTGTGTGTGTGTGTGTGTGTGTGTGTGTGTGTGTGTGTGTGTGTGTGTGTGTGTGTGTGTGTGTGTGTGTGTGTGTGTGTGTGTGTGTGTGTGTGTGTGTGTGTGTGTGTGTGTGTGTGTGTGTGTGTGTGTGTGTGTGTGTGTGTGTGTGTGTGTGTGTGTGTGTGTGTGTGTGTGTGTGTGTGTGTGGTGTGTGTGTGTGTGTGTGTGTGTGTGTGTGTTGTGTGTGTGTGTGGTGGTGGGTGGTGCCGGTGTGGGCGTGTGCGTGCTATGTACAGAGTGAGGTTTGATGTGACAACACTACTTCCCTTGAAGATGATTTTCTGACAGTGTTCACCATGCCATAGATGCAATGGGAGACAAACAAACGTACATTTCTAGCCATGCTTCCACCATGTAAACTATTGAATGAGCGTGACATAGGCCAATTATCTACCCTACAGTAGTACTCTACAGCTGTCCTCACCTTTTTACTGCATACAGTAGAATTTCTGTATTCCTATGTAGATATGGTATGTTATGTACCTTTAATGTAAGTATTTTTTAATTCATTTCACATCACAACATGGCAATCATTCATGAATAACCATGGGATCCGACACACCACTTTGGGAGCAGTGGACTCTCTAAATACACAACATTGCGCTCCTAAAACATCAAATTTTCTCAGGAACACATTTAGAGTTGACAGGATATTTTAGGAGCGCGCAACATTCACCATGGCACCTAATATGAAGCAATTAATCATCAAAGCGTTCATGTCAGTCACATCGACTGACAATACATCACAATTCACCAATCAATGGATTTGTGATGAGGGATGGTTTCAAATATTGACGAACCACATCCCATCTTTGAAAGATGTGTTAAACATAAACCGTGCCAATGTAATTAGATCCATATCATCCGTAGCAGTGCCATTGAACAGCAAGGGGGAAATCCTCATCTATCACAAGATATTTCAAATGGAATGCCCATATGCAACCTCAAAAAGACGACATGTGCATTTTTTCTATCGCTGCACAAATGCAAGAATACCAAGTGATCCAACATCCCCACCACAATGTGCTCTTGCTCTCAGGGCCGTCCCTCATCCACTTATTTTTGATTCTGCATTCATAAAATCATGTAATGATGTCAATTATGAAATCCAAAACAGACTTTGGGAATGAAATTAAGTCAACCTAATAACCATGACATTCAAACGATCTCTTCCTTTGAAGTTGATGTTGTCGAGTTCAAGAAGGGGGAGGAAGGAGAAGAGGTGCAAAGAGGTAGTGACTCTGTGGGAGGGGAGCAAGAGAACAAAGTGGGGGGAGATAAAGGAGATAAATCAAACAATACAAAACAAACTTGTAACTCACGGTCAATATTTTGGGATTCCCCAGAGGCTGCAAAATTATTTGGATGTGTGTATGGGATCGACGATGTATTCAATGTTCTGTCTGAACGAATCAATTTATTGACGGATTCAATTCAGACAGTACATGGGCACAAGAACATATTTGATGGAAATGGGGAACACTTATCACAGAATGATGTATTTTCAATTCGCAATAGATGTATTTTCCTACGCAGAGCTTACATCATTGCTCAAGATAGTTTGGGAAAGGAAACAATGAAATGGATCTATGGCTGCTGCAGAAGGCTGTGTATGAATGTAACAAGTTGGGACTCAATACAACAATAAGTGCACGAACTGTAGCTCACTGGAATAATATCTTGTCTGCCAATTGTGGGAAATTTCCACACCCAAATCCATCTATATTTAACAGAAATGGAAGGACTCCTCTTTTGTTTGAATATTTCCCTGAATCGATACTCGATTTCAAGAAGCTAATTTTTGGTGATTACGACAGCTTTACTATTGAACGGCTGCGACATGATGTGATTAGTGATGTCATTCCAAAATATTTGTCAAAGGCAACAGATATTGGTGAGACATCCCAAGAATACATGCTATTATCAAAATATTCTCACCAGCCACTATCCTATGAGACAATTCGTCGGTGGGTACGTTGGATGGGCTTTGAGCAAGATTCAACCAAAAAATCGTATTATGTCGATGGTCATGAGAAACCAGAGCAGATATTGCATAGAGCACAGTTCATCAAAACTTACCTAACCGAAATTGAACCCAGGTGCCATAGATGGATATCTATCGATAAAGAAGAATTCAATGTACTTCAACAGTCTATCAGCAATGCAATCGTCCATGAGGGTTACAGCTACCATGATCATACAATTGGAAAAGACATGATAGAGTTTCATGTTGATGATCACCCAAGTCTACAAGATCTTGCAAACAAGAAGTATCCTATCTTTGGAGGTGGTATGAGTGTTCGAGCACCACCAGGTTCCAAGCCAATTATTGTTCTCGGTCAAGATGAAGCAGTGTTTAATGAGAATTCGACAAGCTCGAAGCAGTGGGTGGGACCAAATGGCGAGAGACCAATTCTTCCAAAGAATAATGGTTTAGGTCGGATGGTATCTGCATTTCAGTCAAGGGACTTAGGTTGGGGAATGGAGTTGCCCGAAGAATCAATTCAACAGATAAACGACAAGAGGAGGGGTGAGGTATACTTTGATAGAGAAGCTGCAAAAGCTGTAAATGATTGTCAGCTAAAGAAAGACTTGATCGAGTCACCTTTAGTAAGAACATTTGATTATGGAGGTTCCAAGGGCTATTGGACGGGCAACCATATAATTCAACAGGTAGAGGATGTAACGGATTGTTTGAAGACAACTTTAGGCACTGGATATGAGTATTGCTATCTGTTCGATCATAGCAGTGGACATGCTAAGAAGCGTGAGAACGGTTTGGATGTCAAAAAGATGAATGTTAGCTGGGGAGGACAGTCGGTTGTTAGGAATTCAATTATTGAAAGGAAAGAAGGATATGTTGGCCAATATCATGATCCACAGATTGAGGGCATGGTCAAGATAGGCTGTGAACAAACATTCATGTATACATCAGAAACAGATATGAAAGTAGGTCCATTCCATTTGAATGAAGAAGATAGAGAAGCAATGAGATATGATTCATATATTGAGCTCTCTCTTGATAAGCAAAAGATGAAGCAACTTACTAAAGCAGAGATTGTTGAGAAGTTGTTGATGACTGACTATGGGAAAGTGGAAGGCAAAGTCAAATTGAATAGCATGAGGGTTGATGCATTACGTTCAATAGCACAAAGACTTGACATTCCTGTTTCATGCATACAGACTCACCGTAAAGTGCAAGGATGGCAAGATGCTCCTAAAGGATTACTCCAAGTATTATGGGAGAGAGGCTTCATTGATTCAAAGATATGGAGACATTATCACCGGAGAGTGCTGGATGATAACAATGAAATGGTGGAAGAGCTCTCTTTAGAGCATTTGATGTCTGGATGCACAGACTTTATCAATGAAGTCTCCCAGCTGGAATATGTCTGTGAGCAGCTAGGTGTTAGAGCCTTGTTCACCACAAAATATCATGCAGAAATGGCTGGTGAGGGAGTTGAATATTCTTGGGCACATAGCAAAAATCTATACAGGAGAACGTCTCTGAGGGTCAAGAAGGGAAAGTCAAACTTTTATTCAACAATGGAGTATTGTATTTCTCGTGAAGTATTGCCAACTGAGTTGATTAGAAAGTTCAGCAAAAGGGCAAGAGCATATATGTTAGCATACAAAGCTTTTGAATTCAGTGAATGCCAAATGAACACACAGTCTCAGCATATAATTTCTCATGAGAGAATTGAAAGGATGATGACAAGTTTCAAAACTCACAGGTCGGCAATGGATTTCGATAAAAATTTTGTACTGAAATGTTACTGTGCATCAGATTTAGCACTTGGTAAGAGAAAGAGAGAGAAAAAGCACAATGGGGGATTGTAAAATGTGAGTAGATTTTAGTAAGTCATCAAATGGACGCACTGTTTGTTGTTGTACCCACAAATAACATAGTCATTCTAGTCTATCATCGACAACAATCGGTTTAGACATCAAACTGGATAGGCACTTGTGAAACAGGAATGACTGTTGCTTGTGCCGATCCATAATTCCTGTACATGCGGCGTCTATCCCCACACATTCATTTTGTTGAGTTACAACCGAGATCACCCTCAAAAACGCACCATCTAGGTTATCAGCGCTTTGCTCGGCATGAGCTTTTGCTGCAAAGCCAACCTTGCAAGAGATGTGCCCATCCTTCACCAAAAATGCATGAAGCTCGTTCCCCTAACCGTTTGGAATTTTTTCAAGGTAACAATACTGCCAACAACCACAGAGGAACCACAGACACTGTGGACCTCACAGCTACAGCCCAATCCACCATTATTCAGTCCAACAAGGTGAACATTACTGCTATAAATATGAGAAAACATGATGGTTAGCATTTTTGATTTCAGTTGAATTGATACATAATAAACAATTCAATCAATGTAAAAAGAAATTACATCATTGGATCCGATCCATTTGCATCCGATCCATTCGCATCCGAAATATTTGCGACCGAGACACTCGCTTCCCAGACACTCACATCTGAGAGTCAAAAACATTCGCGTCCAAGACATTCGGTGTCCGACACATTCGCGTCCAAAACATTCGCGTCCAAAACATTCGTGTCCAAAACATTCGCATCCACCGCATTCGCGTCCAAAACAATCGCGTTCCCTTCATGATCGCGAAGTCACAAGATCACGCAATAGTCCACGTACCCATATTCACAGCTTCTCGTGTTCCTTCCAATCATCATGATGTTGAAGCAGAGAAACTTTGGAATTCTGCTGAACGAAGCACTTGAGGAGGACTATGGTACAATATGGTACCATACCATACTACGATCTACATATTGTGATCGGCGATTGCAAAAGGCACAGTTTTTTAAAGTGACAAAATACATAAGCTATTTTTGATCTAATATTGGATATTTCTGGTCATATTTACTTAACCTAAATGATTAATTTTCTCGTTGTGTAGAATTAATACCACCTCCTACTCGGTGCAACTGAGAGATAAGGACAGCTGTAGGGTAAACTGAAAGATACCCTTAATTTCTCAGGAGATGAGGGATATCTCACAACAATGGCAAGAACCAGCAAATAGCAAGAATAGGTTCACTACCCAGAAATACCATTTGGGGAATAATGCTTTATGTCATCAACTAATGACATAAAGACATACCATATCTGTGTAGGATCCTACACAGTTTCATTTTGTGCAATGAAGCATATTTGCTTCATTGCTGCTATTACAACAAACAACTTAACTCATAAAAATCAATCTACAACAACGTTATCTACCGTTTACTACCTAATAATAAATTACCTCGAAAGGCTTAGGTCACTATCAATTGATAGCCTTGGCGACCAAGCAAGTCGTCTGTCCGACTCTCCACCATGCATCGTCCATCAGGTACATGTTAACCATGGTAGGTTTGTCTGTCTGTCGTCTGTCGCTGAGGGGCGGTACAATACCCTGGGTATGTTAGGCATTGCGCAACTTGTGTTGTTTGACTCAAGTGCGCGTAGCAATAGCCAAAATTAGGCTAGGAGTTTATACTCCGCCAGTTGAAGTGAGTTTTCCTCACAGGCGGGCACTTGTCATTGAGACAAGTAGCCATATAAACAATTGCCCTTGGCGTCAGTGAGGGCTAGATCTACTGGCGGGGCATAGCAGAGTGCGCGAAGTAGCACATAGTGCACTTGGCGTAAAAAAGACCACTCGTGGCGTATTTTACGCACAAGTAGTGGCATAAAATTTACTTGCAATGTAGCTTGTAATAGCCCCTCAGTGGCGGAGGCAATAAATATAAATGCCTTGGGTTAATTTTCCCGAAAAGAGCAATATGTTAATGCGTTCTATTCTGTATAGAACTAAAAACACGATTAGACTAATAATTAGTCGTACCCGTGATCACATGCAGATGCAGTGATGACACGGGTATAAGTACATAGTCAAATAAAGGCAGTACAAAGAAAGGATCTTCTAGGGCCTAAATGGATCCCAGTATTCTGCATAGCCTCTAAGGCTTAAAAGGCTTGCTGGTGACCCCAAGAGGTTTTAGTCACTCCAAGGACGCGATCCCCAGGAAGTTCTCGTCGCTGGCGTGTTTTACACTCAAGAATTCAGTTCCCTTCTTCGTTCGCATGGTGCGGTGGGAGTAGCGAGGAAACACTGCGGGCATAGGTTGGGCCGCGGGACTCAAGGTTACAAGGTTGGCTAAGAAAAAACTCATTGGGAGATGCAATCGCGCGGGACTTTGTCCCGATGGCGGATAAGCCCCATTTAAATGGGGGCGAGTCATGCGCTGCAAGCCCATGAGAGCAAATGACGGTCTAGGAGAACACCGATCTACTCCGCTGGCATAGGAGCACTATATTGCCCTATACTGGTCAAAAGCGTGGCGTGGCAGATAGCCACTCAAGTCCCTGAGCATGGGGGCGCAAGTAGGACCCGTAAATCGACTATGTGTGATCCCCAGAAATACTCATGTCAAAATTCTCGAATTTCCGATTTGCGCAAGAATGCTGCCTGGTATTCGCGGTTTTCATCTGGAAAACACGCAACTTGTTGATTTCATACTGAAATCCAAGCAAAAAGAGAAAGTCCACTAATCAAAAGATTAGCATGAGAAAATTGCCGAACTGTGGGACCCGAACTGTCGGGTGCCATAGAACCAATTGCGGGTATCTTTCTCAATAGTGAGACTACTTCCTCAACTTTCACAAAAGCAGCTATGTAGCTGTGCAAGAAAGAGTACATCCTCTGGTCGAGGAAAACAGAATTCAGAGCCCAAACAAATGTTTGGAATTATTTAATTTGAAATTAAAGAGCTCGTTGAAAAATCTTAATCAGAATTCTACAGTCAAGTTAAAATAACCTGACATTCAAATACCTTGCTAAATGTAAGAATGACACAAAAATGCCTAGAAAAATATCTGGCATGGTGCATTGTTTTCTCGAAAGCTGAATCCTTCTCCCGTGAGAGAAACACACACAAGTGCAATGTAGCACTAATTACAAGCAATGGTATAAAAGCAACTGGAAATCAAACCATGTTGGGTTTCGAACCCCTGACATGGTGTTGCTACAGTAACAGTGAAAGCAAGAAGGACATAGTCCCAAGCTTCCCACATGTTCCAATGTTAGGAGCATACATATGTTTTCCCTACCCTGCTAGGCTGGTGTCAAACTCTTGGCGCGCAGGATGGGTTCTTCCTACTTGAAAGGAAGGGAAAAGTCACATGCTCTGAGTACATGTTACCAGAGTGACTAAGCCAACATATGACCTCAGTCTTTAGTGAATACAAGGACTGAGTTATAATTGTTCTAGATTTCGAACAAATTACCATAAAAAATTATGTGAAGATCAATCTCACCTTGCCAGTGATAATCGATGTAAAAGTCTGTTAAACTCTGTGGACCCAAGTTGAAATAACAACTGGCAAAACAGATAAAGCACATAGCTAACCACTTAAGTGCAGGGCTCATTTGGAGCAAAAATACTCATGATCACAGAGCTAACCACTCTTGTGAAAACTCATTTGGAGATAGAGTAGAATAACAGAACTTCCAAGTAGCGTCAAAAAATGACACTTTCACGCTAAAAACTCAATTTCAAGCATGTTACTGAGGTTTCTCACAACAAGAGAAACTGTTTGACGAGTTTTGGTGTCTTGGAAAAAAGTGCCTGTATATCTCTACTTTTCAGTAGAGGTAGGTTTACAGCCTATAAAAACAGAGCACAACCAGTCAAAAAAATCAAGGAAAAAGTGAGGACAATTTACCTTGGTGACTGGAGGGATATTTGTCAGCCGGCGTCAGAACTGGCTGTACAAGAACAGAACAAAACTAAAAGAAACTACTGTAAAGTGAAAAGTGATTCTTAAAAGAAGTAAAAAGGACAAAAAGTTAGGAAAATTGTCCAAACTCAAAGAATCCTTACAGTACTGTAAGAGTTGATATGCTCAACTCTGCCATTATATAAGACTTCATGACAAGTCAATAATTCATTAGATTGGATACTGATGCATCCAGAACCCATTTCATACCTAGAAAAACTGAAAAGGTCTTACCTGTTCAGGTCTAGCAGAAACAAGCATGGGTTTTCCATGTGCCTCACAAGCATTCAATGGAATCAATGATGGCCATATGGTTCTGAACAGAACTCATTTGGAGTACTCTGATAGTCTCAAAAGGCTAGCTTGGAAGACCACCTTAAACAAGGTTAGGATGGACTTACCAAGCAGTACCGGTTTGACTGACAAACTATAACACCTCTGCACAAGGACAACAAGGGCTTAATAACAGACCCAAAGTCTTTTATGGCAAAAGCACAATGCTTGCAAGCAGTTAAACTTCGCTAAAACATTCGCCAAAAAGGGAACTCACAAGTCACTGGGTGGTCCAGTACCAGAGAACCTTAGGCAAGACAACAGGCTCGTCTGCCTCACTCACAACTAGGGTTGTAGAGGAGGAGGTACACCGTCATCAATAGCCACTAACATGGCATGAGACAAGGTACACAAAGAAAGACATGTATGTTAAGCATCACCAACTCAGATTGGGTAGCTTGCATTCTAGTTCAGCTTGCTGAACTAAAAGTGCATAAACACAAAATAAGAGAAAGAAATCCTTGACCATGTAGAAACATTATGGGATATTCAAACAAACTGTGTAAAACTAGATAATGGGCTCACTGCGACTCAATACCTAGTATTTGATTTGGTATCAGAATAGGGACTCAGAGGGTCACCAAAACACCTTGTTCTTTGTTAAGCACAAAGGGGATTACCATAGGTAGTGCAACTAAATGTAGTGCAACAAACCATAAAACAAGCCTCAAAATCATATGAGCACAAGAACACAAAAGATCTGCAATCTTTGTTCTTGTAAAACCACAGCACAGAGAATTGTGAGTATCCCGCTAACAGGAATACCATCTCGGATAAGTCACACCATGAACATCTCTATTGAGAGACATGTAGCACCATGTTGGCATGCAGTGCAAAAAAAGCAACTATACACAGAAATGTAGTATGGCTTAATTAGCTAAGACAAATCCAAATAGAAGACAACAATTATGTTGTCAACATCAAGGAAAAAATTCGCTTCTCAAGATGTTTGCTGTGAAGTCACAATATGGTTTCATACACCATAAGATGATAATCAACCACTGTCTTTCAAAAAACAGAATGAATGCATACATGCAATTTGTTGCAATGTCATTACCACCAACAACAAGAGTTGTACAAGCACAGAACTCACTGGAGGATCCTTGCTACAAAGTACAAAAGGATGTCAAAGCAATGACTCCATACTCTAAATAAAAAAAAAGACATAGGCGTTGATGTTTGAACCTTCCAATGATTCTGGTCAATCCATTAAATTGACTTGACATTGTTAACTTGCCGGTAGTTGACCCTTATGGGCAACTATTCCCATGGATACATAGGGGTAATAGAGCAACTAGAAGGACAATTCTCACAAGGATGCATAAGAAAAGTAACAGAATATCTGTACTATTAGCACCTTCGTCAATAGACCTGGTTTAATATCCACATTGTGCATACATGGTACAATTAAGGTGTAGGTTCCTACACTACACTTTTGAACAAATGTATGTCATTTGGATTCCAAGTGTAAGTCAACCAGAGTCTTCAACAATAAAAACCAAAAGTGAATAATTATCTAGAGATCAAGTACCTTCTTGACCTGCTGACAAACCATGGTCTAATCAGCAGCTTCTAGTGGCACAATGTTTTCCTAAACAAACATTCAGATGCGTTCACTCATACCTACTATGCAGTGCCTATCGCCTCAATGTAGTGTAGCATTCATAAGATGGAATTGTTGTTCGGCAATCCACTTGCACACACATATAAAATTATAGGAGATACCAGACAACACAAGACCGACCCTACTTGATCCTCATCAAAGTTAGGTCACATGGTCCGATGGAAGTACTGTTTAGTATAAAGGTCATTTACCCGCAAAATATTCCGTCTGTACAACAGTGATAATTGGACTATCACAAAAGTTATACGATAAGACAATCAGGGTTTCACGCTGAGTAAGTCATAATACTTGGCTTAGGAGAGTATAAACACATCAGCTTTATCATAAGCCAAAAATCTCCCTCTCCACAAAGAACTTACACTTCATATAGTACAACAATGTGGTTGTACAAATGTCTAAGCAACTTGCACATTTTACCCCAACCAAGAGGTTTTTCTGCAAGTCTGGCTCGTAATCGGATTTTTTCCTCACAGAGGTTTTTTTTCCGAGCCACGCTGATGCTCCAATCATGGGGGCGAGTGACATAGGCCAATTATCTACCCTACAGTAGTACTCTAGGGTAAACTGAAAGATACCCTTAATTTCTCAGGAGATGAGGATATCTCACAACAATGGCAAGAACCAGCAAATAGCAAGAATAGGTTCACTACCCAGAAATACCATTTGAGGAATAATGCTTTATGTCATCAACTAATGACATAAAGACATACAATATCTGTGTAGGATCCTACACAGTTTCATTTTGTGCAATGAAGCATATTTGCTTCATTGCTGCTTGTTACTAGCAAACAACTTAACTCATAAAAATCAATCTACAACAATGTATCTACCGTTTACTACCTAATAATAAATTACCTCGAAACGGCTTAGGTCAGAGCGTGACATTGAAAGCTCATTGAAATGAAGTTGGGTGGGAGCTCATATAGCAGCTTAGTGATGTTTTTGTGCACTCACAGAAAGGTGCCTCTCTCAGAGTCTAAGCAATAAAAATGTGTACATTAACATTTTGCGTTGCATAGAATCTGAGATCTATGGTAGTAGCTACTTTGGCGATAAAGATATTTGCAAATCCATTGATACTCACCGTGTGATCTTCTACCGTGATGACCATGAGGCTACCCTGGTAGACTTTGTGTATTGTGGACTCAAAGAATATGTGTGAAACCATGGAGGACCTAAGATGCTTCATTGACTCCATGCGATGTTAATTGTGAGTGAAATCTTTGAGATTCATGGCTGCACACATATACCCAGCCGGTGGATACCATGGATGGTGTCTACTGCTTTGTGTTTTGCATAAATTGTTAACAAGATACCATAGTGAATCTTTACTGAGTCTTTTTGACATGAAGTATTATTTTGGTATAAGTTACTATGTAGATTCATATATGTCCAGATGATTGGCATCTCAAGGAACCCACTGTACCCTTGCATTTTATGTTTCTATTGTTGTGTATTTTGTCCTTTATCATAGAACACTTATCATCTGGACCAGATGATAAATGATATTGTTAGTTGTTGGAAATAATATCCAAAGTATTATTAAAAGAGTGAAAATTGTTCACTTTGTGGAATCTGGTATATTATTGAAGAGATTATATTGGGTTTACAACCTTTTTATGCTACAACCATAAAGTAGATCAGCCCCTATGTGGTCAGCCTGCTTTGCACCAAAAGTTGATGCTGACATATAGCATATAGCAATGATCTTAGAATTCACACTAGAGTCATTCCTTCTGTGGTCATGATTGTGCATCAGTGTTTTGAATCTCTTCTCAGTTCAAATTTAACATAATCCATAGGTGTTAATTAAAATCCAGTGAAAATTTACTCTTTTCAAAACTCGAGTTAAGATATATAGCAAAGCCCACTCTTTTCTAAAGTCAAGCTATCTCAGAAACCACTTTTAGACCTCCCCTGGTCTATAGATGCACACCATAGTCTGAAGACCCCTAGGAAGTCTGTACACTTCACCAAATTGAACAAGAAATCATTTGGAGTCCTTCTGGGTCTGTAGATCGCTGCATAGAGGTTAGTAGAATCAAAGTCAGCTGGTCTATAGACTTGTATCGGGGTCTATAAACCATTGATTGAGATCTTAAATCTATGTTAGATCCGTAGGAAGGTATGTAGACTTCTTTGTCAATATCTCTAGACTTGAACTTAATAGCATTCAAAGAATTGGAGTAAATCTTAGATTGATGATAAACACATGATACAAGTTGTGACTTTTGTCATGATAGAAATATATGTCTAATTTTGTAAATCTAATATCATGTGATCCGAAAAGCCAGCAAGCAGCATTTTGCACTTATAATTTCTCATCATAAGTTCAAAGTCATGTTGTGGGGACAAAGGTTACAAGTCTATCTAGACCATAAAAACCTAGTCCAAGATGCTCTCTGATTAACATCTGACTGCGTCTACTGATGGAGACTGCTCCTCGAGGAATTTGGCCCCAAAATTGTGTACATTAAAGACATACATAACATTGTTGCCCACGCCATCTCATGCTTAGACTTTGGTCTGAACCCAAGCAAGCACGATGGATGACGTTCCCAAAATGCTGGTGTCATTACACCATGTAAGAAGAGAGTGACATAGACAACTCGCACACCAAGAACAAATGAATCTGGTGTTTGCAAACTGCAGCGAAGAGGAAGCAATCTACCTGTTAACAGTACGAGTGATTGCCAAAGCACAAAAACTTGATGTCAGCATAGAAAAGCTTAAAGACAAGTATTCGACACAATTGGCCAAGAATACAGAAATCTTATGTAAAGATGGAAAACTGGTGATTCCCACAGCTCTTCAACACCATGCAGTTAGTTGGTACCACTACGACCACTATCAACAGCACCCTGTACACACAAGACTTGAAGAAACTCATCCCGCTGCAATGTACTAGAAAGGTATGAGAAAAACCATCCAGAAATATGTCAAAAACTGGCGTACATGCCAAATCAATAAAAGACATAACCATAAGCATGGGAAACTCCCTGCTAAGCTTGTCATCACAAACCCTTGGGAAGTACTATGTGTGGACCTAATCAGCCCGTATACCCTAAAAGGAAAAGATCGGACAGTACTTGACTTTATGTGTCTGACTATGATAGACACAGCTTCTAGTTGATTTGAGATAGTTGAATTGTCGGTAACCACAGAGGAGGTTATTCCCATGGATACAAAGGGATGTAAGGGCAAACAGTCATAAACAACCAAAGTTAGCATACTTTGACAAATTGTCAGCAATGATTAGCAATTTAGTGAACAAGACCTGTTTTAGTCAGTATCCACGTTGTCAATACATTATTTATGACAATGGAAGCGAATTCAAACTTCACTTCAAAGCCCTATGTGACTCATTTGGGATCATGCGTAAGCCAACCAGTGTCAAGAAACCACAATGCTATACTCAAGCAAGTGCATCAGGTAATTGCGTCCATGCTCTGAACAGCTGAAATAGATATGGCCGACTCACTAGCACCCAGTGACATAGACGTGTTCCTAACAAACGTGGCATGGGCCATTTGCTCAACTTACCACCCAGTACTAGAAGGCTCCCCAGGCGCAGCAATTTTTGGTCGGGACATGTTGTTTGACATCCCCTTCCTTGCCAACTGGAATAAAATAGGACAATATAGGCAGCACCAAACATACCGAAACATGGAACGGGAAAATTGCTCACGTCATGATTGGGACTACAAAGTTGGTGATCAAGTACTTCTGATTCAAGATGGTATCCTCTGCAAAGGTGAAAGTCGGTATGAAAGTGATCCTTGGACTATCACGTCAGCTCATACGAATGAGACTATAAGGGTGACCTAAGCCGTTTGGAGATAAAAATGCTAAATACCAATATTGTAGATAAAGGTGTTATAGATTTGTTGATGATGGTAATTTGTGAGCTTATTATTTAGTGTTTACAATGAACAAATGAGGATGGGATGTCAATGCAATCCCAACAAAATAATGTGATTCTGTGTAGGTTTCTACACATCTCTGGTATGTTTATACCCTTCTCATGAGGGTGTTCTGACAGAGTGTTCTCTTGTCACTTAGATCCAAAGATATGGATCTTTATCCTTGTCAGGACCTCTCATCACTTGGGAGGTCAGGATGATCCCTTACTTGGGAGTTTTCGAATTAGTCCATATTGGTACTAATAAGGGTACCAATAAGGGTACTAATTGAGGTAGGTTCTTGGCCTATGTCACTCGCCCCCACGGATGGAGGATCAGGGTGAAAAAAAGAGGGGGGGAAAAACCGGTAAAGGAAAAAAATTTAATCCGTGTCTCTTAGTGTACAAACTAAAAAGTATGTGACTGTGTGTTAAAGCGTAAGTGGTTGTATAGAAGAGGGAGATGACACTGACATAGGCCAATTATCTACCTTAACGGGTAAACCCAAAGAGGCTCCAGGTGGAACCTCCAATGGTCCTCTTCCCTTTGTGTAACACAAAGGAAGTACAATAGTCATAAGATATTGTTTCTGAGAAACAATATTCAAAAGACAATTTCCTTCTTGAGAAACACCCATATACATTCTAGGTGTTTCTTGGACAAAATATCCAAGAGAGGATTTCTTTCTGAGAAACCTTCTCATGGGACAGTTCCTGTTGGCAGTTGAGAGAAAAGGAGCAGTCATGGAACTGCCCTAAATTACCTCCAATCTCTAACAGGATCACCTGTGCTTGGTGATGCATGGATTACCTAGTGTACCATGCAATACCTATTTCAGTAGTGTAACTCTCATAAATAAAATCTTTCAACAACATGTATCTACCCGCTTACTACATAGTAACAACTACAGCAAAACGGCTTAGGTCACTATCAATTGATAGCCTTCGCGCAACCAGATCGGATCGTCTGTCCGTCGCTCCACCATCCATCATCCATCAGCTGTTGTCGGTGGTTGACCATGGTAGGTTCGCCTGTCCGTCGTCCCTTGTTGCTTGAAGCCGTCCCAATACACTTGGTGTGTTACACGTGGCGCAACTTGTGCTGCCTGACCCCAAGAGTAGCAATATTGCCACAGCTGAGCCCCGAGTCACGTACTCAGCCAGTTGAAGTGAGTTTACTCACAGGCCGGCACGTGTTTTTTAAACACGTAGCCAAGAACAATTGCCCTGAATGTCAGTGAGGACTAGATCCCACTTGACACGGGTATACTCCGCTTTGTTAGCAGAGTGCGCATGTAGCACTAAGTGCACTTGCCGTAAAAAGACCACTTGTGACGTATCATACGCACTTGTGGCACGAATGCTTACGTGCCTACTAGGTAGTAGCAGCCCCTCATTAAAAATGAGAAGGCAATAAACATAAATGCCTCGGTTTATTTTTTCTCCGAAAGAGCAATATGTGTGTAGTCTATTTTTAGACCTAAAAACACGATTAGACTTAAAATTAGTCCTTACCCGTGATCACATGCAGATGCAGTGATACCACGGAGTACTAAGTACTTATAGCCTTAGGGCAGTACAAAAAAAGATCTTCTAGGGCATAAAATGACCCTATGAAGAAGCGTATGGCCTCTAAGGCCTAAAAAGCTTGCTCGTGACCCCCGAGAGGTTTCGGTCACTTGAAAGACTCGCGATTCCCCTGGAAGTTCGCGATTCTCAGGTTTCCAATGTGTATGACACATCCTCAAGGGAAAATGAGCACGCGCAGGACGTAGTCCCACGATCGTTGATCAGCCCCATTCACATGGGAGCGCGTCACGGCACAGCCCATTTCACAAAACGTATCGCGACACAGCCCTCGCGATCACGATCTGAAAAAAACGACCACAAATCATGTGTCCTAGACTCGCTGGGCTCAGCCCACGTGCGCGATGGACCAGCCTAGGAGAGAACATTGTTCTACTCCGCATATGGGCATAGGAGCGCAATATATTGCCGCATCCCGGTCAAAACGTCAGAGTGACGCGGAGTATTGTCTCCAAGTCCCAGCACGCATGGGGCGCAAGATGGACCCATAAACCGACTACGTGTCGTGCCCCAGAAACACTCATAGCAAAATTCTCGCGAATTTCCGATTTGCGCAAGAATGCTGCATGCTTTTTGCGGTTTTGTCAGGAAACACGCAACTTGTTGATTTATTACTTAAATCCAAGCAAAAAAAGTGAGAAAAGTCCACAAAAGTGAGAATTCTTCTCATGTGGTATTCCTTTCATGCATATAAGCTACCGAGCTTGGCAAAAAAGGAAAGAAAGCTAGTTGGCTTATGAATAGCCAAATGCACAACCTCTGGTCCGAGGAAAATAGAATTTAGAGCCCGAAAATATAAATTCGAATTATTTAATTTTAAATTAAAGAGCTCGTTAGATAAAAATCTTGATCAAAATTCTACTGTCATGTTAAAATAACCTGATATTCAAATACCTTGCTACATGTAAAAATAAAACAAAAATGCCAAGAAATCTTCTGGCATCATGAATTGTTTTCTCAAGAAGATGAACTCTTCTCCCACGTGAGAAATGTACACATGTGCCATGCTGCACTATTAACAAGCAATGGTATCAAAAAAGCAACTGGAAATCAAACCATGTTGGGTTTCAACCCCTGACACGGTGTTGCTACAGTAACAGTGAAAGCAAGAAGGACGTAGTTCCAAGCTTCCCCATGTTCCAAAATTAGGAACATCCATATGTTTTCCTTACCCAGCTAGGCAGGTGTCAAGCTCTTGGCGCACGCAGGATGGGTTCTTCCTACTCAAAAGGAAGGGCAAAGTCACACGATGTTTTTTATTGCGCAAGCATTAAATTCCTGTCAAAACACACTTTTCTGAGTACATATTACCCAGAGTGACTAAGCCAGCATATGACCTCAGTCTTTGACAAATGCAAGAACTGAGTTTGAATTGTTCTAGATTTTCGAACAAATAACAACATAAAATATGTTAAGATCAATTTTACCTTGCCAGTGATAATTGATGCAAAGTCTGCAAAAATCTGTGAACCAGAGTTGAAACAAAACCTGGACACAACATACCACGCACATAGCTAACCACTTAAGTGCAGGACTCTTCTTGAGCAAAAATACTCATGATCACAGAGCTAACCACTCCTGTGAAAAACTCCTCTGGGGGTTGAGTAAAATAGCAGACCTTCCAAGCTGTGTCAAAATAAAAGAAAAAGACACACACTTACACTACAAACTCAATTTCATACATGTTACTGAGGTTTCTCATGACAAGAGAAACTGTTTGATGAAGTTCAGTGTGTTGGAAGAACGTGCCTGTTTACCTCTAGTTTTCCGAAGAGGTAGGTTTACAGCCTATAAAGACAGAGCACAACCAGTCCAAAAGTCAAGTAAAAACAACGAGGACAATTTACCTTGGCGACTGGAGGGTTTCATTGACAGCCGTCGTCAGAACTGGCTGTACAAGAACAGAACACCCAAACAAACATAAATTACTGTAAATCAAAAAGTGATTCTTAAAATAAGGAAAGAAATGGACAAAAAAGTTAGGAAAACTGTCTAAACTCAAAGAATCCTTACAGTACTGTAGATGTTGCTATGTTCAACTCTGCAATCACCATAAGACTTCATGAAAAGTCAACAAATCATAGACTAGATACTGACGCATCTGGAACCCGTTCATGCCGAGAAACACTGAAGAAGGTTATACCTACTCAGAGCTAGCAATAACAATCATGGGTTTTCCATGTGCCTCACAAGCACATTCAATGGAGTCAATGATGGCCATACTGTTCACAATAGAACTCATTTGGAGTAATATGATATTCTCCAAAGGCTAGCTTGAGAGACCACCTTAAACAAGGTTAGGATGGACTTACCAAGCAGCGAGTAAGGGTTTGCATGACAAACCAATACACAACATCTCTGCACAAAGACAACAAGGGCTTAATAATAGACCCAAAGTCTTCGCATGGCAAAAGCACCATGCTTACAAGCAGATGAAAACTTGCTAAAACATTCGCCCATACAGGGAACTCACATGCTACTGGGTGGTCCAGTACAAGGGAGAACCTTGGGTAAGACAATATGATTGTCTCGCCTCACTCACAACTGGAATTGTAGAGGAGGAGGTACACTGTACACAAAAAGAGACACATTAATGTTAGACATTTGTTACCACAACAAGTCTAGAGCAACACCAACTCAGGTTGGGTATGCTCGCATTCTAGTACAGCTTGCTGAACTTAGAGTGCATATAATACACAGAATAAGAGAAAATGAATCCTTGACCATGATTAACATCATTGGATTCAACACTGTGTCTTACTAGATTATGGTCTCACTGAGACTCAATGACTAGTACTTGATTCTCTTGTGAGAACTTCTGATGGTTTACCTTCAGAATTATCCATGGAGAACACACATGGTGTCCATAAGGAAGGACTCTTAGAGTCACCGAAATACGTGGGTCTTTTGCTAAAGACAACGGGATGACCATAGGTAGTGCACATACATGTTGCACAACAAACCATAAAATAAGCCTCATGATCATATGAGCACAACAACACAAAGGATCCACAACCTTTGTTCTTGTAAAACCACAGCACATAGAATTGTGAGTATCCCTAGTTAAACAGGAATATCATCTCACACAAAAGGATAAGTCAAACATGAACATCTCTACTGAGAGACATGTAGCACCTTGTTGGCATGCAATGCAAAACAAATGCAACTCAAGAAGCTGTGCACAGAAATGTAGTATCGCTTCACTAGCTTAGACAAATCCAAAGAGAAACACAACTATTACGTTGTCAACATATCATGGAAAGTTCACTTCTCCATGATGCTCGCTATGAAGTCACAATATGGTTCCATAAACCATAAGATTATAGTCAACAACTGTCTTACAAAATATAAAAATTAGGTACGCACATGCACATTTAAATATGTTGCAATGTCATTACCACCAACAAAAGAGTTATACATGTACAGACCTCCCTCGAGGATCCTTGCTACAAAATACAAAAGGATATCATAAACACTGAATCCGTACTCTTCATGGTACAAAAAGACATAGACGTTGACGCTTGGACCTTCCAATGATTATAGTCAATACATTATGTATGACTTAACATTGTTCACTTGCCGATAGCTGACCCTTTGGGCAACTATTCCCATGGATACATAGGGGTTACAGAGCAAATTGAAGGACAATATACAAACACAAAGGATTGCAGAAGATAACAAACAGAATATCTGTACTATCAGCACCTTCGTACCTAGACCTGGTTCAATATCCACATTGTACACACATCGTGACAATTAAGGTGCAGTTTCAACACTCCACTTTCGGACCATATGCATTTCATTTGGCTTCCCAGTGTAAGTCAACCAGAGTCTTCAAATATCAAAACCCAACAAGTGAATTACTATCTAGAGTTCAACATCAACCAAATCATGGAGATGCTTGGCCTGCTGTACCAATCATGGTCTTGTCAGCAGCTTCTAGTGGCACAATGTTTACCTAAACAAACACTCAGATGCCATTCACTCATACCTACTATGCAGTGCCTATCGCCTAAATGTAGTGTAGCAATCATAAGATGGAATTGTTGTTCGGCATTCCACTTTTGCACACACAGATTAAATCAATAGGAGACACCAGGCAACACCAAACCGACCCAAAATTATCCTCATCAATTTATGGTCACATGGTCCGTGGAAAGCAATGCTTAGTAAACAAAGGTATTTTACCCCGCACAAATATTCAGTCGGTATACCAGTGATAATTGGACTATCACAGACAGTATACGATAAGACAATCAGGGTTACACGCGGAAGTAAGTCAGAATATAAGTTTGACTTAGGAGAGTACAATCAAACCAGCTTTATCATAAGCCATGACAAATCTCCCTCTCCACATGAACTTACACTTCATATACTACATAAAATAATATGTAGGTACAAAGCGTCACAGGCAGCTTGCACATTTTAACCTCAACAAGAACGGTTTTTCTGCAAGTCTGGCTCATGTTCGGATTTTTCCTCACCGAGGTTTTACTTTTCCGCGAGCCACGCTAATTCTCCAATCGTGGGGCGAGTGACATAGGCCAATTATCTACCTTAACTGGTAAACCCAAAGAGGCTCCAGGTGGAACCTCCAATGGTCCTCTTCCCTTTGTGTAACACAAAGGAAGTACAATAGTCATAAGATATTGTTTCTGAGAAACAATATTCAAAAGACAATTTCTTTCTTGAGAAACACCCATATACATTCTAGGTGTTTCTTGGACAAAATATCCAAGAGAGGATTTCTTTCTGAGAAACCTTCTCATGGGACAGTTCCTGTTGGCAGTTGAGAGAAAAGGAGCAGTCATGGAACTGCCCTAAATTACCTCCAATCTCTAACAGGATCACCTGTGCTTGGTGATGCATGGATTACCTAGTGTACCATGCAATACCTATTTCAGTAGTGTAACTCTCATAAATAAAATCTTTCAACAACATGTATCTACCCGTTTACTACATAGTAACAACTACAGCAAAACGGCTTAGGTCAGACACAAAAAAAAAAAAAAAAATAATTTTTTTATTTTTTGTTTGGTGAAGGGGTGGGGGTTTTTTTTTTTTTTTTTTTTGTTGATTTTTTGCACCGCGGTGACCCTGAATGGCCCCTTTGTGATGAATTGTGGTGATCGAAGGAGCACCTTTTTAACCACTCCTTTGTTTTGCGGACTATACCATCTTTTCTAAGAAGTACGTAATCACCAACCTGTGATGACAAGCTTAGCAGGGAGTTTCCCGTACTTGTGCTTGTGTCATTTGTTGACTTGACATATACAACAGTTTTTGACATGTGATCGGATAGTACTTTGCATACCTTTCCAATACATCGCGGCGTGCAACGTCTCTTCAAGACGTGTGTGTCCAGGATGCTGCAAATAGTGGTGATACCAGCTAACTGCTCGATTTTGAAGTGCTTTGAGGATGACCATCCTGCCATCTTTACATAACAATGTGTATTTTCCACTAATTGAGTGGAATACTTGTCATGTCTACTAAGCCTCTGCAAAGTTGCATCTGTTGTCTGGGCTTGTGCAATTTCCTTCACTGTTAATGGGTAAATTACATCTTCGACGCTGCGATTAGCAAACACCAGATTAATACTTTCTTGGTGGTCAGAAGTGCTCATTTCATGAATGTCATCCAATTGGCGTTGTCATCTTGGGTTGGGCCAGAGTCCAATCGAGAGATGGCATCAGCAACAGTGTTATGGATGCCTTTTATGTGCACGATTTTGGGACCATACTCTTCAAGTAATAATCTCCACCAATAGACTTCGGTCAGAGGTTAATCCAAGGGCATCTTGGATTAAGTTCTTGTGGTCTGTATAGACCTTTATTTGTTGTCCCCACAGTATGCCTTTGAACTCTTTAAGTGTCTCCACTGTGGCCAGTAATTCAATTTCGGTCACACTGTACTTTTGTTGCGTCACAGACAGTTTTCTGCTGAAGAACACGAGGGGCCTATTACCTTGAGTAACCACTGAACCAAGTTGTTTTGACAAGGCATCAGTGTATATTTCAAATTCCTTTGAAAAATCAGGGTAGGCTAATACTACATCTTTAGCGATAGCAGCCTTTACGTTATCAAATGCTATTTGATGTACTTCATCCCAATACCAAGGTCGCTTTTTGGTTTTCTTGGCTTTGGTGACTTTAGTATGACCACACTCTCCTACCAATGAGGTGAGTGGGGCAAGCATTTCATTACGTCTTGCCCAAAGATCTCTATAGTACTGGACCATGCCCAGGAACCTACGGAGGTCTTTGACTTGTTTTGGCGGTGTGATGGCAAGTATCGCTTGTACTTTGTTTGGTTGTGGCTTTATGCCAGTCCTGGTTAATATATATCTCAGATATTCTGTTTCTACAGCACAAAACTTCGATTTTGGGGCATTGACTCTCAAGCCCGCGTCTCGCAGTCTGGTAAGTACCAACCTTAAATGATCTAGGTGGTCATCCAGACTTGCCCTGGTGATGCAAAGCAAATCATCCAGATAAGTCCCACGAACTCTAAGGCTACCATTAGCTCTGACATTTTTGCCTGAAAGATGTCGGAGAACCTGCAATACCCATCGGTAATCTAAGATAAGAGTACTTTCCCCAAGGGAAAATGATGGTGCAGATTTTGGATGCATCAGGATCCAATCATATGGTGTAGTGACCCATGTTTAAATCAAGGGCTGTGGCAAAAGTGAATCCTTCTAACTCTTGCAACACTGTACTGATTTTGGGTAATGGAAACGGTTTCCTAACTAGCCGTTTATTTACTTCCCTAAAATCAGAGATAAAACGTACAGTGTTATCTTTTTGGTATTATAAATGTGGGTGACGCCCATTCTGATGCAGGCTGAAACTCTAATACCCCCAGTTCACAAAGTCTATTCAATTCTTTGATTATGGTTTCTTTGTGTATTTTTGGCACTGGGAATGGTCGGCCATGATATGGCTTAGCCCTTCCTTCAGTTCTAGGGAGACGGGGTCTGTGTTCCAATCACCTAGTGTTCCATCAAAAGTTCCTCATATTCTGTGAGTAACTCTAGTAACTTGTTTTGGTCTTGGAGACTAAGGTGAGTACAGTTGGTGCTAACAACTGATTGGAGGTCTGCTTTTTCATATTTAGCATCTAGGATATGGACCACTCTCTGAGTCACTTCTTGCGTACTACTGGGTTCATGTGCCAAGCTGTTGTTCACAGCCCATGCTTTTTCCATTGTTGACCTAGTCAGACTACTGATGTCCCTCATTGGCAAAATGACGTCATCAATTGTTATCTCTTTTGTTCAAAAATCTAGAACAATTCCTAACTCTTTCATGGTATTACAACCAAGAATGAGGTCATACATTGGCTTGGTCATCTTCTTCTTATCATATTCCACAACGTCTGGTGTTACCAGATACTCCTTGCTGTTGGAATAATCAAAAAACCGAAGGTGAACCTCGCTTCTTCCTTTTGTTAGGAAGTCCCCATTTGACGTGTGCCAAGAAATTGGCACCTGCCTAGTCAAGTAGGGGAAATGCATGGATGTTCCCTTTTCATGGAACATCAAGTCACCATCAGATCCACTATCAAGTAGGACCTTGAGGACTTTGTTACTAGTGCAACTCTTCCCAGAGTGTTCGTGCTTCTGTGGAAGTTGATCTTCAGTTGCTAAGGTATGCCATGCATTGGCTACTACAGCTGTGACTCTTCCTTCTGTTTGACTTTTGAAGGAAGTGTTCACACTATTGAGAAAGGCACCCGACAGTTCGGGGTCCAACAGTTCGGCAATTATCTCACTCTGTGTGTTCTTTTCAATTTTTGCTGCAAGATTTTTTTGATCTTGCTTCATCGTTGTATTGTAAACAATTCGATTATTTAAAACTGAATGTTTCGGTATCTTATTAAGATTTTTTGAATCTTTTATATTCTCTTTAATTAGATTATTATTCAAATTAATGTTTGAATACGAGTTAACTGTAGTTTTACTTGGACTGGGGTAAGTATAACTTGTTTGTTTATTACTTTTAGTTTCTTACAACATATACGTGATTCCCCAGTACTACCGTACCCATCCCTTCAGGACGAGTTGGAGTCATCGCTGTCACTTTCGTGACGGTGCTTGCGCTTCTTCTGCGAACGCTTGAGTTTCTTGTTAGATTTCTCAAGTTTCTCAATCTTCGCAGACAACTGCGCATAGGCACTAATGGTGCGGTGAGAAGCCTCCGGACCACGCGAAGGTCCACGGGGCTTTCTTCCTGCAAAGTCCTTTTGAAGGAATCATCCTTCTCATACTTGCGGCACTCCCTGCGTATTATGGGTTGTGTGTGGCCCCCATGCTTCTTGCACAAAATGCAGTGCTTCGCGCACTTGTGGTACGCTTACGTGGGATTCGATCCTTAAACGTAACGGACTTCGCGGAACCTTTAGGCCCATCACGATCCTTGTTGGTTGGATAGGCCTTCTCGATACGTTCGAGTGCTTCTAGAAGCTTCCAAACGCTCTGAGGTACCGATGCCCCACTGAGTTTGTATTGGTCTTGCCAATTCCTCGGGACCATGCGTAGTATGTGACTGCTAGGTCCGGGTCATCGAACGGCTTCACCGCAGTGGTGAGCTTGGTGGCACGGTTGGAGTAGTACAGACAGGGCAATAGGTCCAAGTAGCCATTCAGCTGCTGGATGCGGCTGATGAACTGGCAAATCGAACCCTGTTGGGCTTCTTCAACCCGTTACTTATGTAGAAGCGCTGGGTCTCAGCAGCGTCATTACGGAACACGGTCAACAAATGGAAGCTGATGCATTCCATGAATGACCCCCAAGACTGCTCATGCTTCTCGGATGTTCTTCCCGTAAATATCAGTCCATGGAGAACAGTCAATTTGTTCACTCACGATCTTCTTCCAGGGGGCGCCTTGCTTCCTCCATTAGTAGGTTGGAGTAGAGGCTGAATACTTGATTGATGACGGACGTAACAGCCTCGTCAGCTTTCTTGGCGGCTTCTAGGGCCTTTGCATAGGCTTTTTCTTTGGGAGGATTCTCATCCGATCCCGAGTAACTTTTAAAAGCTTCTTTGGCCTTGGTTGCCTTCTTGATGCAATCCTTCTGGTCCTTGCAGACCCTATCATATGTCGCATCAAGGCCCTTCTGCCTTACGGCATCCAGGGCTGCTTGGACATGCATCAGGAATTGCTCGGGAGTACCGTGTGACCACACGGATACCCTCAACTCTACCTTGCCAGGCAGGGTGAGCTTCATTGTGCTGGCGGTAGTATCTACTGCCAGCGCGTCTTGAACTGCATCCCTTTCGGGTATGTATGGCACGGGCGGCTTGTTCCGTCCCGGGTTCCTCTCACACTCTTGGCTTTTAAGTCCATCAGGGACTGCCTTAGAGGTGCTCATTCTCTTTAACGCGTCACCTAGGCGTGTACTTATAAATAGGGCATTAAACAAGCTCCTAGGGTACCGCTGATGTGCGCAAATTCTCGTGGCTGACGCGACGTAGTTGCGTTTTGCACACTCTCGTATTACGTGGCTGACGACGGGTCTGCCTGCGCAACGGAGCACGAGTGACGGAGTGGAGGGAAAAATTTTTTTCAGTGGCTTTCACGCAGAAGGTCGCGGAAACGGCTATCTATAGATAGTGACCTAAGCCGTTTGGAGATAAAAAATACTAAATACCAATATTGTAGATAAAGGTGTTATAGATTTGTTGATGATGGTAATTTGTGAGCTTATTATTTAGTGATTACAATGAACAAATGAGGATGGGATGTCAAATGCAATCCCAACAAAATAATGTGATTCTGTGTAGGTTTCTACACATCTCGGGTATGTTTTATGCCCTTCTCATGAGGGTGTTCTGACAGAGTATTCTCTTGTCGCTTAGATCCAAAGATATGGATCTTTATTGTTGTCAGGACCTCTCATCACTTGGGAGGTCAGGATGATCCCTTACTTGGGAGTTTTCGAATTAGTCCATATTGGTACTAATAAGGGTACCAATAAAGGTACTAATTGAGGTAGGTTCTTGGCCTATGTCAAAGGGTTCAATGTGGAACAAATTCTCAACAATTTAACATACAAACAGTAACTCCTCTTTTCAGTAATCAACCATAAGATTACAAACATTAGTAAGTCTCCCTCTTCCCAAAACACTTACGTGTATAATGTACAGACCCAGTCGACTCATAATGAGAACACCTTTTTCCCTAAATATCATGTCGTAAGTGTTTTGTTCCATTTCTATCTGATACTCCATTCGTGGGGGCATGTGACATAGGCCAAGAATCTGATTACACATTATGAAGAAATGAATCTCTACTCAATCTGGATGCAAGATATTTATGTCTGAGAGGGCAAAATTCTATCTGGCTGTGTGTAATACTATGTATTTTATCATAAGTAGAGTTACGAAAAAAGTGTAAGGAAAGTATCAGGGAAAGTCACAGCAGTGTATGTAATTACTTGTATGATGTAAGTACTAGTGGCAAAATCCATAAGTAATTTACCGACAGTTGATGTGTGTCGGTACGACAAAAAACTATCTGTAATCACCGATCCCTATGTTGTGTTGTTACTCAAGAAATGCACAAGACAAATTATAGATTATATATGTAACAACTCTGTTGTGACTTATAGAAATATTGTGTTGATACTTTACATTTTGTTGTGTTGTTACTGATGCAGTATTTATTATTACAATGAGTACTACAAACTGAAGTTGCACAAAATAATAGTCTAAATGCCAAAAAGTCGTTTGTGATAGATCAAGGCTACTGTTAACTTTATTGGTACCAAACAAATAACAACGATCTACAAACAACCAAATTACACCTTGCGCTCGGCACCCCCGTTCCTTTGTGTTTTTGGCTTTGTGGCAATGGGAGGGGAGGTGCTAAATTCAGCCTGGGGGCTGAGATATCCACTGCGGAGAAGACACAGCAGAAAGATTTTAATTGAAAAAATCCCTGGTGATGAAGAATTGTAAAAAGTCAACCTCCATTGTTTTCTTACCTTGCGCTTGGCATCCCTGTCACTTTTTGTTGTTGGATTTGCGGAAATGGGAGCGGTGGTGCCGAATTCAGCCTGGGGCTGAGATATTCACTGTGGCGCAAACAGTGCAAAACAATTTAGTTGAGAAATCAGTGGTGAAGAAGCATGGTAAAAAGTCGAACTCCGTTTTTCTTACCTTGCGCTCAGCGCTCCTGCTCCTTGCTGTTGTTGGCATTGCGGTGATTGGTGCGGTGGTGCCAAATTCAGCCTGGTGACTGAGATATCCACTATGGCGCGGACAGCGCAAAACAATTTAATTGAAAAATTAGTAGACAAGAAGCACGGTAAAAAATAGAAACTCCATGTTTTCTTACCTTGCGCTCCGCGCTCCTGTTCTTTTCTGTTGTTGTCTTTGCGGTGATTGGAGCGGTGGTGCCAAATTCAGCCTGGTGGCTGAGATATCCACTGTGGCGCAAACAGTGCAAAACAATTTAATTGAAAAAATTAGTAGCGAAGAAGCACGGTAAAAAATAGAAACTCCATTTTTCTCACCTTGCGCTCAGCGCCCCTCATCCTTGTTGCTGTTAAATTAACATAGACCAGAGCGGCAGGGCCAAATTCAGCCTGGTGGCTGAGATATCCACTATGGCACGGACAGTGCAAAACAATTTAATTGAAAAACTCAATAGCGAAGAAGCACGACAAAAAAACGCACTCAATCTTTTTTACCTTGCTCTCGGTGCCCCTCATCCTTGTTGTTGTTAGCTGAGCAGCGATGGGAGCCGTGGGGCCAAATTCATTATGGGGGCTGAGATCCGAGGGTTTGATTTGGACAGTAGCAAAAGTCCATAGTGGATATGATTAGAAGATAGTAAGATAAGTTTTTTGGGAGGGGCAGCAAAAAATGTGCGTGTGATGGGATGTATTGCATGTCGGGGAATTACTTTCCCGACAGGTCGTGACTAGGCTTTTTTGAAAATAGCACGGTATTAAGATCCTCCTTTCATTTCCCAATTACAGTCAAACATAAATGTTACATAAGTAACTGTAGCACCCACACAAATAACAATTGAAGTTTATTTATAGGAAGTACATGTAACCAAAGTTAAGGGTTGATTAAATTGCTACTAACAGACTTGAGACTAATTGAACGTACAAGATGTTAAAAAATCTTGGATAATTACTTTTGGCCTACGTAACTCTTCACATACACCTACTTTTCCGACATACAACATGTAAGTATACTCACGATATATGTATGCTTTATTCTGTCAGACTTGACGACACTTATAAAATAAGTGTGTAAGACTGACCTTAAATATCTATCTTACTCCTAAACTATGACTTACGGGCTCTCAGACATAAGAGAAGGCCCTCTCAAGATCATGGGTCCTTACTTCATTATTAATGATTTCCTGAATCATTGTAAAGGTTTTGGTGATGTTCTCAAACCAAACAAAAAGTCTAGTTGCAAGAAGAAGGAATAGAAGACCAAAAATCTAATGGCAGCACGTACACAAAAGAAAAGGTAACACAACAAATACCAATACTCATCAAAAGCCTAGCATTTTTGTCTTTAATTGTTCACATCAAGAAAGTAGAAACTAGTCAAAGAATTAGTATACAACTTAAATCATTACTGACTCTGTCACTGACAGCTTGCAGAGTTGCCTCCGCTTACAGCAACAGCTCCATATTGATCATCAGTTGATATGATCAATACCCTATTTGAAGGATTCCAAGCTACTCATTATAAACTGAATACAATGTCATACCACCAGATCATGACACCGACATGCTATCTCCCATCAGGAAGAAGTATCTAAGTGATATATTTTATGTAACTAAAACGCAAGCAACAGGTTAATGAGGCTATAACTGGAGTAGCAGAAATTGATGTTATAGATGGAATGCCTCCTTCTACGGAACAAAATCTGATGGCAACATGACAAGGCAAAGGCACATTGGGTGTAACAGAGACAGACAAAGACAAGAGTCAGGATGAATGTTTGACACAGTATTAGTACTCTGCCTGTGTGTGTAACAACACACAGAACCCTGTGGTTTGTCATTAACTGGACGTGTATCAATATTGGTGTAACAGAAGAGACAAATTTTCTCCATCTTGTAATATAACCCCTTTTGGATTGTTGATAATACAGTTACAAAACCAGCTTGAATGAGTATCAAGATTCAAAGTTGTTATTTGAGAAAGTATGTTAGTGATATCAGTTATTACTTCCTTTGAAAATTTGAACATGAATTCAGATTGATTGTTTATGAAATGATTATATTTGTTATGAATAAGTCATCTGAAGCTTAGAAGAGCAGCAAGTGGTGTGAGTCATCTGACGTTCCTCCAACATATAGAGTTCATTGGGTGACAAATTCTTCTTGTACAAATGTTTTTAACAAAAGTTTATTCCTCCTATCCTGGTCATTTCAATATTCAGCAAAGCATCATGCTAATCTCAGGTATAACTCTTCTTGTGACTTCTTTTCTATCTTAAGAAGTGTATCCTTTATTTTGTGTACCCAGATTTTCTGTTGTAAGCCAATGTCTACAATGCATTCTCTTTAGGAGAATTTGAGGATTGTGACATAGATGATGGGGTGGCATCAGACAGTAGATGGTTCAACAATTACAACCGTGTTTGTGTAGAAGAAAGAGATGGCATCATGTAATTGCTCAATAACATGACTGCTCAAAATAATATAGCCCTTAACAAGTTATCCTAATTTACCTCCATCAAAAAAATCTATTTCATCAATGAAGAAGGATTCATCATGACATCATTCAAAGTCTTCAAAAACATAGCAGCATCTGCTCCATAGATTTGGCGGTGGTCGCACGTTAGTGTCACTGTCATTTTGGAGATTTTCTTCATACCAAGGACAGCCTTCTTGCATGGAACAATATATTCTTGTGTTCCAGCAACAGCGAGAATTCCACCCATTCCTTTCGGGAGGATTGCATCGAATTGAGAGACACCAAACATACCCATGTTCGAAATGACAAAAGTGCCAGAGTTGTATTCATCAGGAGAAAGTGCACCCTCTTGGCTTTGTCAACAAGTTCCTACACAAAATATGGTTACAATGACATCAACTTAGAATTCTCCGCTAAAAATGTTGGGATCAGATTGGAAATCTTCAATCCTTACCTTCCAGTTTTCACCAAGATCTAACACATCTCGTTCGTTGGCGTATTTCAAAACAGGAGTGATAAGACCACCCTCAATGGCAACGGCCATGGCAATATTGATGTCTTTGTTAAAGTATGTTCCCTCTTCTCGGAATGAACTGTTGATAATGGGGTGCTTTTCAATTGCTTTGGCGACGGCCTTCGCCAATAGAGCAGATACTGTCACACCCTTTGATTTAACAGATTGATACAACTCATTGAAGGCATCCATCTCAATCTCTGCTGGCACGGAACACAGGACAGTCAAGCGTAGCCACCATGTTGTTGGAAACGGCTCGTTGCATTCCAGTGAAGGGGACAAGTCCTTCAGGCATCTCGACTGGTGCCGAAACACCAGCGGCAGCAGCCCGCGAGCCGGTTTCTTTTCTCCGGTTGCCATCTTCACGTCATCAACAGTCACACGTCCAAATTCACCAGTTCCTTGAATAGATGAGAGATCTATCTTCGCCTTTTTCGCCAATGCACGTGCCGTAGGAGTCGCAGCGATTACTCCAGGAGCAGGAGTCCACTTTGGCTTAGATGGAGCAGCTGCCTTTTTGGCTGGTGCAGCCCCACCACCAGCTGCAGCATTTTGGATATCAGCAGCAGTGATACCTAATGAAACGAAAAGTTTTGAATAAGTTCCAAACATCACAACTGAAAGCGATCGATTAATTATGATGGAACTCACGTCCGCCGGGACCAGTTCCGGCAACCGTCGAAATATCTACGCCCATTTCTTGTGCCATCTTCTTCGCAAGCGGAGATGCCACAACGCGACCACCGGCAGAAGCAGCGGCTGAAGGAGCAGCAGCAACCTTGGGTGCAGCTTTCGCTGGCGCAGCAGTCGCAGCGGGTGCCGCTGCCACAGGACTCGCAGCAGCAGGCGCCCCACCGAGAGTGGCGGCGTATGCCTTGAGTGCTGGAATGTCAGCTTCATTGGCAGCAATGAGGGCTACTGGAGTACCTACCAACGCAGTCTCTCCCTCTCCAGTAATGATGGCGGCGACGTAACCATCTTCGAAGGCCTCAACATCCATATCTGCTTTGTCGGATTCAACTACCATGATTGCCTCTCCAGCTTCGACTTTGTCACCTTCGGATTTCAGCCAGGAGACGACCTTTCCTTCTTTCATTGTCGATGACAAGGCCGGCATATCAAGCTTACTGAAATCGAATTCTGGTTGCGCCACTGATAATCCAGCATGAATGCGGAGAAAGGCACCGAGTGAGTTGTTGAGTAAGAGAAGTTAAGAGATTCTTGTCAAGAAGAACGTCACAAACAATTACAATGCCTAAGCACAAACTTGTGACTTTGAACGAAGACAAATGACTCCAGACAGATCAACTTTGTTCAAGTCAATGTTTCATTAACAACAACCTTTCCCAAGAACAAAACCATATTGCTCCAGAATAACTAAATATTTCACTCCTTCAATCGACACACAAAGAAGCATCTCAAACTCACCTGCCGCAGATGCCGCAGCAGGAGCCGCCGCCTCAACAACCGGAGCCGCCGCGGGAGCAGAGGCCCCTCCCCCGTCCGCCACTGCAGCAATATCCTCCTCACTACTCGCCACCAAAGCCACCACAGCACCAACCTCGGCACTCTCCCCCTCGCCAGTCAAAATCTTAGCGAGGAACCCATCCTCAAAGGCCTCCACGTCCATATCGGCCTTGTCCGACTCGACGACCATGATGGCCTCTCCGGCCTCGATGGCATCTCCCTCGGATTTGAGCCAGGAAACCACACGTCCCTCCTTCATGGTGGAGGAGAGTGCGGGCATGGTAATTTGATGGCCTCTGCGTTTAGCGCGGAGGAGAGGCGCATGGCGTTGGTGATGACGGCATTGGATGGGAGGATGGTGTGAGTGGAGGGCGAGTGGGCCACGAAGGCCGAGACGGAGGAGGTACGAGCGGCGCTGTTCCAGGAGAGGAGGCAGAGGAGAGCTGTGCTTGAGATTCCGGCGATGAACTTCATGATTATTGATTTGACTGGATATTGTTATAAGTTACTTGGGGTTTTATCGCGTCGATTGTAATTTGACGGCAGTCCTGAAGGGATGAGCGGCGTTAGTTGCGCCGAGAGAAAAATAAAATAGCCCTGTTACGTCTATTGAGAGCCGTCGGGTATTGTATCACTCTTCGTATCACATCACCATGGGGTTTAGTTGACGTGACGTTTGGGCCACGAGCAGAGGTAGGGCGAGCGGGGACCGATGACGACGATTGTTGACACCCGACGCACGAAGTGACTTCATAAGGAGTTAATCTTTCATGTATCACCTTGCATCTCCGCGGTGAACACGTACGCGCCCACACGACGACAGACGAGTATCTTTTTACACATCTTTTGAAAAAATGTGAGGAATTGGTATATTCTGGCAAAATAACGGATCTTTCCCTTTCTTGCAACTTTTACAGACATCACCATCACTCCATCGAACGACGACATCAACACTGCCATCGGATAAGAAGGCTGCCATCACTCCGGACTGTCGCCGCTAATATTGTATTGTACAAAAGAGACGTTGATCGTTGCCATTAATAAAAACTAATAAAACTCCAATCCCTTGTCGAGAGCATCACTTCATCACGTCCCATCGAACTCCCAATAATGTTGAAAAAACTTGCTCTCCTCGCGGCCCTCTCATCCGCCACGGCCTTCACACCCATCGCCCCAGCACAACGAGCTGTCACACCGATTTCGAAAACCGCTATCTATGGCGAAGACAACGAAGAGAATGCATCATCCGGAGGACAGGCAATATCGGCTTTAACTTCTGGTGTGAAAACCATTTTCAGTTTGGAAGATATTGCCAAAATTCTTCCGCATAGATATCCGTTTTTGTTGGTGGATAAAGTTGTGGAGTATGAACAGGGAAAGGTGAGTCCGATATACATCGAAGGATTCTCTTATCTTTTCATAATGGGAGCACCAAAATTGACTCCTGGACAGAAGTGATTGTTGTACACCATTTACTAACTCGTCTTTCATCCAATCAAATCACCACATGTCTGCCCAGCGAGCCGTCGGTATCAAGTCAGTAACGCTCAACGAACCGCACTTCACAGGCCACTTCCCCGACCGTCCCATCATGCCTGGAGTTCTTCAAGTTGAAGCCCTCGCCCAACTCGCGGGCATCGTCTGTCTTCAAATGGAGGGTGCTGAGCCCGGTGCCGTCTTCTTTTTTGCCGGGGTGGATGGTGTTAAGTGGAAGAAGCCAGTGGTTCCGGGTGATACCTTGGTCATGGAGGTGGAGATAAAAAAGTGGAACAAGAGGTTTGGAATTGCCACCGCAGCGGGAAGAGCGTATGTTGATGGAGAAATTGCCGTGGAGCTTGATGAAATGTATGTTGTGTTTTGTTTTTTGCATTGTGTTACGTTTTGTGAGACATTGATATTCGGAAAACTCACCCTCTCAATCGTTAACAATTCGATATATGTCTTTCGTCTCAGGAAATTTGCGCTGGCAAAGTAAAAGTTCAGTCGCAAAAGGCTTGATGGTACTTGGAGTCTCACAATAATATCAGCTACAACGGGATGGTATATTGGTTCGATGATTCGTGCTAGCAGATATATGCTACTTGGGAGTTTTCAGTTAGGAATAGAAAGGTTTTCTGGGATTGTGGATGTTGTCTACCGTTATTGAGACAGATGTCCTCTATTAATCAATTCAGTATACATTGATTCTCTCCTATTGACTTTAAAAGATTATGTCGTTTTCAGACGCCCCTTCCTTGACGTTATGCTGGTAATTGCGTGGCCAAAGAGTTCTGTTTGCATAGATAAGAGTGGTATTGTTATAGTATGACGGTTGCCTTCACTTCAAAACTCCATATATATTTCTAACAGGACAAAAAGCCATTACTACGCGTTGCCTTGATCAAATTTGACATAACAAGCTGAAATGATGGGACATATTTGAATAGGAATCATTTCTTGACTTCTTTAATTTCACATTAAATTTTGATCACTCAAGCTCTTGGATTGTTTGCAATAGTTTATTTGCAAGTCCCTTACAGGGTGTTGGTTGAATTGAAGCATGCTTATGTTTGTATGTAGCTGTTCTTGTATTTACCAAAGATATTTCATGAACTGTTGACAATTTGTTTCATGAAACCAACAATAAGTACCAATGTATTGTCTCTTGGAATATATATCAAGTGTTGCCTTCCTATTGATATTTTGCACTTCACAGCAGGTTGACACATCAAAAACTTATATGCATATCTAACTTATTGTCTCTTCTTTCAATTCATCAGGTTGATTGTTAGCCAAATGGTGTGAAGTTATGCCTCATCTATTGAAGGAAAAAGAGTCATTTAGTTTGAATTTGAATTCAGTAAATGACTATGACAACAAGAGTCACCTACTGTGCCATTTTTGTTTTCAATTGAAAAGTTAGACTTCGTAACAGGTATTGCAACATTGGTTTTGAAAATGATTGGAAACATGTAACTGCACTGTGATTCAACATATTACTAGAATACTTATCAAGTTACGTATATTTTTATGACATTCAACGAATCACTGTAAGGCTGTGAGTTTGTTGGCCGATTTTCATATGTCAAATCTTTTTTGCTATCGCTAAAACAAATTATTGGCCAAATAACCCGTAAAATGATGAGTTTGTTCTTACAAATCTACGAATGTCAAATAGAAAACAAGAAAAAAGATTTGACATTTGATTTGAGCAAGTCCAAATCTTCAAATCTCCAGGTACATTTGGGTCGCCCAAATCAGATGTCCAAATGTCAAATCTATTTTCAAATCGTCCTGTGATCATCACGTGGAACATTGAAAAAGAAATAATCTCAACTGACGGGACCCATCAACACACATCACACAGTTTTCAACAATCGTCAACATGTCATCCGCCAGCAAAACCATGGACATTCTCTCTCTTAAGCAATATTGCAACACAGTAATAGGAGAGCTCATCACTGCACCATACTCTGTTGCTTCTTGCTTGGCTAAAAATTCCGTCGCCAGGAAAGCAGTTTCCACAAAGAGTTTGCTTGCACGAATCTCATGGTTGCATGAGACTATTGCGTCGGAAAAGAATGTACATAAAAGGTGTCTAATGATACATAGATTTGCCAATATGAGATTCGTGTGAACAAAAAACTCATAATTTATCTCTAATTTTTGGCAAATAGAAATATTCGCTAGAAAACGATTTGACATTTGCAAAATCAGCCAACAAACTCACAGTCCAAAACCTAACTACATCGGAACCTTTATAGATATTCTGTGATTGGTAACGGTTAGTTCTGAATACTACTCTTAACACATTAGAAAATTCTAGGGGTGTTGATGTTTAAGCAACAATGATAAATATTCACTGCAAGTGTGATCCTCAATGTTCAATTGAAAACATTCTTTTGTTACTTTTTTGATTAATCAAGTACTTTGTTTGTATTGTTTTTGGGGTAGCTAGTAGGTGTTGTTGTCAAACAAAGTTGAGCCCACAGGTGTTGCTAAGTCTTCAGGTATAAGACTATTCATGCAAAGCAGATTTGTTGTATGTGTTAGTTTTCAGGTGACAATTCACTTGCAAGTCATAAGTCACAAATTTGGTTTTTTGGCATCCAAGCACAGATACCAGGTATGTAAGAAATGTTAGTGATTTCTAGGTAGTTATGTGAAACGATTTGAGCTATATTGGAAATAGTGATAATGACACAAGAACGAGTATTAACGATGTTTTATCTGGCACAAAGTAAAGCATGAATGGGATGCATGATGTAATTGCATTGTACCTACATTTTCTTCACACAGAACTGGTGCGCAAATGTGATCAATCAAGCACTGTGATGACTGCTGCCACTGTGTCTTGTTGAGGATTGCTCGAAATGATCCAAAAAGGTGTACCCCTCTGTGGGCTGCCACCTACTATATGTGTGTTCAACACAATTACAGTTTTGTACCACTATTGTGTGGTTAGCACATCATTTGCTTGTTAAAATATTATTTTACTAGAGACGTATTTACAAGACAATAGAAAGAGCTGTTTGAAGCAGTGTTTTATGCAATTTTAGGTCTAAAATAATAACAAAAAAATAAAAATCAGATTTCATGTGGGGTCGAGTAGTTTACATGTCCTGCAGTAGCCAATGTTCCAAAGAAAGCCCTGCTTACTCCTCTTCGTGCATGTTGCATGCCGCTGTTATTTGATTGTGGTTCTCTCTCTGCTATCTTAGTCCCCACTGATGCATCATTCATCTCATTATCTTTGTCACCCTTATGTGTCGGTCATCTCAATATACTGAGACAACAAAACAATTTTCATCCTCCTCCCCCGACCATTCCTCTTACATGAGGGGATATCATTAAAATGCCAAAGTAGGTTCAGCTTCACATGTTAAAGCCCACCGGGACAGTGATTTATTATCATGATTCTATGTGTTCAGTAATGAGAGCAATTGGCTGATTGGTGATTTAAAGAGTTGGATAGTGTTGAATGTTGTAAGTTATTGAAAGTGGCATGGAAGTAACCAATCCTTAAATGATCAATGTCATAAACTCAGTCACTGGACCGTACACTACTTTCTAATACCAAGTCCTATTTTCATCTATAATCCAGAGTGACTGCCAAATGATATTTGGAATAGAATGAATGTGGTGCAGCAAATCAATCTACTTCTAACTTAACAGCAAGTGCATCTGCTCAATCTTTGATGTAGGAAGTGCACCGGATTGGCATAAGAGGCACTATAGTCGAAGAGCTCAATAAAACGGGTTACAGATATTGTGTGAATTCTCTTTACATTTGATCTATAGTTGGATAGCTTGATTCATCTGTTCCTTTCACGTCAGACACTGGCCACCAGGAGCACTGAAGAATCTAAACAGACATCCAAATGGAGTTGTAACATTGCATGTGCTGTCATACTCACAAATAGCATGAACAGAACTCGATGGCCAAGGCTTTGCTGGAAAGAAGAAGGGCATGTCAACGGAGTCTTCTGTGCAGCAAGCAGATACAGCAGAGCAAGTATATGTAACCATGGATGGAGATCTAGGGCTGACATAAATATATAGGAAGCCCAGGATGACTTTTAAAAGCTTGGATGATATCAAAAAGCACATGCTCTTCTGGCTCTTCATGTACCAGGGGGAAGTAAGCCTTGGAGCCCTTTGGATGGTTACAAGCTCCTGGTTTTACTGATATTGCCATCCCCTTTCTGGGGAGCACAACCCCTTCCCCACTTACAGCCCGGCCTTCAAACCCACAAAGATCATTGTCATACATCTGGGGGGGGGCTCTTCTTGCAACTCATTCTAACTGTGCACTTGCAATGGAAAAATCGAGAAAGAAAATACCATATATTCTGGATTATACAAACCACAAATTGTCAGGTCATTTTAAAAAGATATATCATGTGGTTTATCATCTGAGCCAAGTTAATCATTCTTACACAGCAAACAAAACAAAACATACTAAAAATTACCCTATTTACTTCAAGATAACATCTATGGTACAATACCTTCCCTTGCTCTTTGTGCTGTCCAACCTTCCACCCTGTGCATGAAATGTGTGGTGACTTCCAAGAGTGAAAGTTTGTCAGAAATGGAGTAATGGGGATTTGCACAAATAGACATGTTGCTAGTTCCAAGGAGAATCTAAACAAGTGATGTTTAGAATATGTTAAATGGCTGAAAGCACATCTCAAAATTGATTATTTTAGTTGGGTTGTTCTTATAATCTGGTTGTTCTTATAATATTGAATATATGGTAACATGGACAAAACTCATAAGAGCCTCTGACATTGGGCATAAAGTATTTTTAACCTGTTTGGGTGTAGAAAAACAGAGAGAAAAGTCACCACACCTCACTGTTATTTTCATGACACAGGATGCCTTGATTCTATCAAGGATGCTACAGAAAAAATAAGCTAGTTTGGTTGTTGCAATTTAGAATGGGGTAGAATTATTGTCATTTCTAACCATAAAAATGAGGAAGGTGTTTCCGTGGTGCATTTGTGGTTGGACAGAACATTTACTCACAAATGGTCCAAAGGGTTGGAATGAAAATGTGATCTGTTGGTCTTAATGGAGACTTTGGATGATTTTGTTCTTTTCCTAAGCAGAAAATTTGAGGATGATGTATTGTTGGTGGTGCACTTCTGGTCATACTGACCATTCACCGACTGAAAGGGGCATGTATGCTCCAACAATATGGTGATCTGTTGCTCAAGATGATGATCATGTTTAAGTGTTTCCTAAAAATGGACTTTGTCAGTACAATGTGCTTCGTTTTTGGTGTGTAACCACATGCTGATACTGGTCAGCACCATATAAGCTGGTATTGACCAGTATGTATGCAGTGGTCTGGAACTAAGAAGTATGTACAATCTGGTGATGTCAGACAAAAGTCATATGCATATGCGTTGATGCTTGTGTGCTCACATGAAAAAAGTGCACACATTTACTTTTAAAAAACAATATGTCACAAACTCATAAAGCAGTGATGACACACCATCATGCACTATAAGCACAGGTTTCTGTTTGCACTGGAAAATTCATACCAACATAAAAACAACCTTATAACTGGGATTATAAGTATACCACTGGATTATAAGTCCCAAATGGCTAATTCTATTGACATTTATGTTTTTCCATAATTTTCTCACTTCCAACTGAACCAAAATCCTTGTGAGCAGTCTCTCCTTGTCATCAGCAACATGTCCATGTGTTGCGCTAGAGGGGTGACATCTCTTTGACCAAGACCTTGGTACCCAAGTACTGTAGAGAATTTTTGGCGGTTGGTCAGGCAACTTTCTAACTAACTAGCTCTAGTGGTGACCAAATTTTTGGTACCTGTATACTGTGAGGGAGTTAGTCTGGCACTTGGTCAAAGTACAAGTAGGGAAAAGTGTTGCACCACATAGTAGATACTACTAAATATCTAGATAAGTAGCTCTTAATGTTCATGAGCTAGAAGAAGAATGCTTTTTGACAGATATGGATAAAGAAGTGTATTAAGCACCATCACATTTCTACAAGGTCACTACCAACTTGGATGATTTCATAAAATCGCACACTCCTGAATACATGTTGTGGTGCCCATTTGCCCCCAGTCTCTAACTTAACTTCTCGATACACTGCTCCACTCTTCTTTGCTAACGCTGCCAATACCCTTCCCTTTGGTTTTGTGAATGCCCAAGGGAACTCAGCCTGGATTTATACAAACCACTTGTTGTAATACTTTGTAAAAAAACAAGGGCTCTATACTCCAAGACCTGCTCCTGACCAGCCTTTCTAACATGTAGCTTGATGGTGCTATCACGTTGAAGTAGTAGATGAGGCTGATCAGGCTGTGGCACATTGGTCTTGAATTTGGAATCTCCTGACGACTTTGCCGTAAAACCAACATTCAGTTCTAGACTTGACCTTGTGGTCCATAGTTATTGAACCCTTGTCACAAGAAAGAGTTAGCATATCCATCAACTTGTCAGATTCGACAGAACATCTACTAGATTGTTACTGTTTTGCAACAAAGTCTTGAATTGTATGAAGGCATCACTCCCATTGGTGGTGTTGTCCTCAGTCTCACCATCAACAATGATGGTTGTATTATAATGAATATCACGATCAGAACCAATATCAATGTCAACGTCAGCATCTGAATCCAACTCTGCAGCCGTCTTAAGACCAGCAATGTGAGTCTCAAGTTGAGACTGTGATGTGTCTGGAGTCTCCATATTGAAGCTAACCAAAGGCTCATCATTATCACACTCTGATTTGTACATCAAATCATTGTTATTATTGCTGATTGAGCTGGCAGCACTGACCGCTACTGCCCGTGGATCAGGGAGTGGCGGGCTGAAAACTTCTGGACAAGACTTATCAAATCGCCTACAACAAATAAAAATTCAAAATAGATGAATGAGTTTTCATAGACAAGCCGCAAACTTATATTTCTGACACACCCAGGTGTTTCTATGTCCACAGCAAAAGAGAATGACCATTGCCAACTTCTGATCAAAAGATTTTAAGGAACGGTTGCATAAGGTTAGTTCCAAATGAGAGAATGCCTTGAACAGTGTCCCAGAGCTAGTGGACAGCAGGCTTGGTCAAGTCTACCTCAATAGGGCCACTGCAGGATGATCCTTTTGCATATTTTTGATGGACTCTTGCAACCCTGATGGATAAACCTTCATCATATTTGATTGCAAGGCATCAAAGTTTGACTCAAACATGGCATTATTCTTTATTGTTGCCTTCTGAACAATACGGATGAGTTGTTCCATATTCAACTCACAAAGTATCATGCGCCAAAGCCCATAGGTATGTCTATTTGCTTCGGAGGTGAGGCGATGACCTTGGAAGACATCCTGACGAGGGAATAAAAGAAACATGCAATAGTCTCAAGTAGCAACATATTGTGCTTATTTGGCATCATGGTGCTTCAAAATAGTATTAATTCAACAGTGTAAGATATGTTCACAATAATATGAAAAACTTGAACGGTATAAGGCACTCTTACCTGTAGGGAGTATGGAATGATGTAAACCACAGTAATGAGCACCATTGGTACATACATCCGTCTTTCCAGTCTAAATCTCAAGCATTGACAGAAAAGTTGCACAGTCGAATGAAAGTTAAGGTAACAACAAGCACAGAAAGATTGCCAACATCTTCAAATCCACTATTGATTAACTTGGAAATGGTCAAAGGTGAACAAAGACACAATAGAACTGTACAGCTGCCCAATCTTCAACACGGTACAACTCTTGTGCAACCACTGCCAACTTTAGATGCCAAGGATCTAGTAAGTATGATCCTATTGAAGATGGTGATGTGCGGTAACTGCTTGGCCACGGGCATTCTTGCTGTTGTGCTTGTTGTCAACTAAGGCTTATGTATTACTCATCCCATAGAGGTAGTCAAGGTTAATCTTCATATTATTTTCAATATCACATGATACACCATCAGTTGATACGTTGAGCAAACATGCATTCCCATCTCATGAAGCTGCTTATTTGCATGCATGTTGTACTTAAACAGAATATGGAGGAGGAGTAGTAGTGCATATAATATACACTTGATGGCAAATTCAATACAATACATACCATCTCTGCCAAAGTTTGAGCTTTCATTGTTTGTCTGAGGTCTACCAATGAGAACAAGGTATGGAGACATTCCTGGGACAACATACTGGAAGACCAACACACAGACCTTGACCTCATCCGCAAGTGTTCCGTGTGTTCCAGCTTGATATTCATGTAACAGAGTAGCAACAGATTCCTTATCTAGACCTTCAAGTCATACGTAGTGGTTTGGGTAAGCTCTTCCGACAAGGACACAATGAGTTGTGCTTACTTGCCAGCACTTCACTAGCTTAGTAGCATCTATTCCAAGTGTGAATGCATTTCTAACTCTGCAAAAGAGATTCAACATAAATGAGAATTGTATAATATATAGAATAGAAAAGCATTGTACATTGCAGT
>JABMIG010000102.1:237791-484487 GCA_013187285.1 Cyclotella cryptica | reverse complement strand
TTGTATCGTAGTAGGAGGTAAAAAATAAAATAAAATAAAATAACAGATACTTTTCATACCTCCCGTGTAAAAAACACTAACACGCCTCATATTATATGAACATTTCAGGGATCATTTGTACATTTGCTCATTCTTATAATGAGGGTTATATGGTAGGCATTTGCTAATGTCGGATGACCGGAACTATAAGTTGAAAATGCACCTGGGTACCACACACTCCGGGCAGCAAGACAGGCAACTCGAAAAAAAATGGACATTTTGGCGATAAAAGTTGAAGACACTAGCGACTTGCGTGACTGAAACTTACGACATGTGATGACTCGGACACCAAAAGTGACAACTTACGACCACTTGACGAGCGCTGAGTTGTTATTTCTACAAACTTACGACCGTGTTACTACCTCAAAAGTCGTCTCTGACGACCCTGTTACGACAACCAAAGTCGTCAGTGACGACCATGCTATGACATCCAAAGTCATCGCGGACGACTCCAGTTACGACAACCAAAGTCGCAGTTAGTCGGTAGTATGACAGCCAAAGTCGTGAGGTTACGACCATGTTACTACCTCCAGGTGACTTCTGGTGACTACTAGTTTAACAGTAGTACTGTCGTGTTACATTGGCTGCCGTATAAAACATACCAGATTATACATACCATAAAATTTTCTACACCATGACGATTTCCGCTGCTGCCGCAGCAACACCTTGATCATGGCAAATACCGTTGCAACACCGGGTCCGCCACAATCGCCTCACCGCAACATCACCCACGACCATCCTGCGCTGGCTTGGTCAGATTCGCTGAATTTCCAGAGAAATTGCACCTTTTCTTCCATGCAATTTTTGTTACATGGTGACCATCATGCCCGAGGGGAAAGATGGGATTTTGATGAAGGTAAGTCCATTTTTCAATCAAATCCCCTGCCAATATTCCCCATAAATCATTAACTTATTTTCCGTATTGCTCTTGTGTCGTGTGCTCGCCTCAGTCTCGGTGGGCTAGGTTGCCTGCCTATTGATTTTGGTACCAGCACATACAAGACTCAACAATCAACTGCAATATTGTAGAATTTGATTGGGTCGAGCCGCCATGGAGGGTTCTTGCTGCTGGAAATGATTTTGTGGTTGCAATAAGATGGGTATTAGAATTGATATCTGCAATTTGTTGAGGAAATGAGAGTAGAGTGGATGATATGGGTGTGGCTTGACGACTGGACAAAATTGTTTCACGCTACAGACAATGAGCCTTTTTCATTACAAATATGAATCAATAGAAGAGCAGGAATTAAAATAACATATTTTAACAAAAGAATCTATTGAAATTATAGCCTGAAACATATTTTCACTGGTTAAAGTAGAGTTTATGAGAGCATCTGCATACAGCAGCAGTTTCAAGTTGTCACAGCATACCACATGAGAGTGGTATGTTCAACTTCTGCTTTAACATTGACAGCCCTGTTTGAGCTCTTCCTCACTCATTTATGTCTGGAGTGAGGTGAAACTATGTTGTCGCAATTATTTTGTTAATTGAAAAGTTTTTGCCAGTGTAACAGGAAAACAGGAAAAGATGGTCATAATTTTTTGTGAAGCATGACGATCAACCGTGATTTTGAAGAAGAAGCATTTGCACCAGACCCCCACCCATATCCTCACCCCAGTTGCGGTGCACTAGATGCACCGCACACTTTGACCAAATCCTGAAATCTCTTATGGTGCATCTAGTGCACCAGAACTTATGTATTATTCCTGCATATGTACAGAGGAAACCAACAACCATTTTGAGAAAGAGATCATTTCAAATATTAGTTTTAGAACAAAAATCCCAGTAAGTACACCACACTGATGGAGTTTTTAGGAGTCCAAGCTGTCTGGTACAACTTTCGAAAATATTATACATGCCTAACCGTTCCATCTTAATTGGCCAAAAATTAGGCTCATGTATTTGTATCAAAATAATGATGCCGAGCCCTGATTACCTCTGATTGTCAAATGTGTCTTTTTGAATTTCTACTAAGGCTATGTAGGAATCGTGGTGTTATGGTGCACTACACTGCAAACGAATTGTTAGTAAGGCTGGTAAGACTGTTAGCGAACCTGTTAGCAAGATCTTTTAGCTAACAGAATAACTAACAGAGGCTCAACGGTCGGTCGGAGGGGCGGAGTCACACATTCTTTCTCACTTTTTTGCTAACAGTTAGTAAGCTTTTGGGTACAATGTTAGACTTCCACGGACTGCTAACAGTTTAACTAACATTAGGTACTAAAACAGTTTTTTAATCTAAATCTTCTAATCCTAGGCAGAATTTTTCACCACTTCCAATTTTGTAGTTCCCCACCCTATGTAGTCTGGCCCTCAACAGGCATTCACACTTTGCACTTCACACATGCAACATTCTTGTTCGTTGCAGTGCGACACGCATACATGATAAACTTTTTCAATTAAATTGTTAGGTTTTGATCCACCCCGCGATCAATCACACCAAGCCCACAGCCCATCTTTTGCTCCACTGTTGCCGCCACCGATCGTTCATTTCAGCAGAGCGGCAGCACAAAAACGGTGAGAAAGCATCTAGTTTTGATGATGTTACAGTTTTTACTCACCATTTTTTCAATTAAATCGCTCCTTTAATTGTACGCGCGATATGGGCTATTGAAGCCCACAGACCGTTTTTGTTCACATGTTGCCACCCTCGCCGCTCATAATAGCAGAGCAGCAATGCAAAAGAACGGTGAGAAAAGATCAAGTTTTGATGATATTACAGTTCTTTACTCACCATTTTTTTTTCAATTAAGCGGCTTGTAATTGATGCGCGATCTGGGCTATTGAAGCCCACAGACAGTCTTTTGCCGCCATAGCCACCACCCACTCGCTTTCAGTAGAGTGGCAGCATAAAAGAAACGGTGAGAAAAGATCATATGTTGATGATGTTACAGGTTTTTACTCACAAATTTTTCAATTAAATTACTGCTTTCATTTCTAACCGCGATCTGTGGTTTTGAAGCCCACAGACAGTCTTTTGCGCCAACATTGCTGCCATCTGCTTGCGCTCAATTCAGCAGAGTAACAGCACAAAAGAACGGTAAGAAATCATCATGTTTTGATGATGTTTCAGTTTTTAACTCACCAGTTTTTCAATTAAATCTTTTATGCAAATCTCCCAACTCAACAATGGGAAACTTTGCATACAGATTTATTGAGGCCACCCCGCTACATGTTGCGGTTTTTAACTCACTATTTTTCAATTGAATTGCTGTTATATTATTTTTACCGACCTGTGGTTGTTGTTCTGTTTTGTCACATGATGTGATGGGAATTGGAATTTTTTCATTTTGTTTTATCAATCTGCATTCCAGCCTCAAGAATTCTGTTCCTCACACTGTTGTCTACATATCTCTGAAAACAAGTACAACAACAAATCACAATTTATGGCTAACATTCATCCAACAATCAACCTCATATTTATTCAATAACACATTGTCTGCACTGCAGATAAACTCTACAAAACATCCAATCAAAACAATTGCACCCGAACACAAAGGAAAAATAATATTATGACTGACTGAAAAAGATTTGACATCACTCAAATTCATTTGATAAATATTTTCATTTTAAACTCTATAAAGTCACTGGGGAAATGGAATTATTTTTGGACACATCAGCAGTATTATTCCATCAGAAAACAGGTTGTTTCATTTTAAAAAGAATTGTTGACATGATTTTGATGCCCTTCTGTTGTGAATCCATTAGAAAATAGATTCTTTTATTTATAAAAGAAATGATGTATACTTTGTTTCTTGAATATTCAATAGTCACAAACAGGGCTACATGAATACATGCAATTTTTAGTGTGCACACATAAAACATAGTGACTCAAACTGATATTAATAGTATGTATGGTTCGTTGCTCGTCACTTGTAGAAAACATTCCAGTTCAAACAATTGCATCATCACACAATGGATTAAAAATGAAGGACTCAAAAAGATTTGAATCACTCAAATACATTTGATAAAACTTTCCTTTGAATGCTACAATAATGTCAAAGGAATTCTCAGTATTTTTGGAAAATAGAATTAGCACTGTAAGGATGAGCTTATTTGAGTTACTTCTATTGTTTGCTTATTTTGTCTTTTACTGAAAACAGGTTAAATACTTAGTAAAGTAATAACTCTTCTACTATTTGCTATTTAAACTCTACAAAACATCCAATCAAAACAATTGCACCCGAACACAAAGGAACAAATAATATGACTGACTGAAAAAGATTTGACATCACTCAAATTCATTTGATAAATATTTTCATTTTAAACTCTATAAAAGTCACTGGGAAATGGAATTATTTTTGGACACATCAGCAGTATTATTCCATCAGAAAACAGGTTGTTTCATTTTAAAAAGAATTGTTGACATGATTTTGATGCCCTTCTGTTGTGAATCCATCAGAAAATTGATTCCTTTATATTTATAAAAGAAATGAGTGGTATAATTTGTTTCTTGAGTATTCAATGTGGCCACAAACAGGGTTATATGAATACATGTATTTCTTTGCAGAATTCACCACACATGGATTAAAAATGAACTCAAAAGATTTGAAAATACAGAACAGCACTGTAAGGGGATGAGCTTATTTGGAGTTACTTCTATTGTTTGCTTATTTTGTCTTTTACTGAAAACAGGTTAAATACTTAGTAAAGTAATAACTCTTCTACTATTTGCTATTTAAACTCTACAAAACATCCAATCAAAACAATTGCACCCGAACACAAAGGAACAAATAATATGACTGACTGAAAAGATTTGACATCACTCAAATTCATTTGATAAATATTTTCATTTTAAACTCTATAAAAGTCACTGGGGAAATGGAATTATTTTTGGACACATCAGCAGTATTATTCCATCAGAAAACAGGTTGTTTCATTTTAAAAGAATTGTTGACATGATTTTGATGCCCTTCTGTTGTGAATCCATCAGAAAATTGATTCCTTTGTATTTATAAAAGAAATGAGTGGTATACTTTGTTTCTTGAGTATTCAATGGCCACAAACAGGGGTTATATGAATACATGCATTTTTAGTGTGCACACATAAAACATAGTGACTCAAACTAATAGTATGTATGGTTCGTTGCTCGTCACTAGTAGAAAACATTCCAGTTCAAACAATTGCATCTATCACACAATGGATTAAAAAATGAAGGACTCAAAAGATTTGAATTACTCAAAAGATTTGAATTACTCAAAAGATTTGAATCACTCAAATACATTTGATAAAACTTTCCCTTTGAATTCTACAATAAAGTCAAAGGAATTCTCAGTATTTTGGAAAAATTTGAATTAGCACTGTAAAGACGAGCTTATTTGGAGTTACTTCCTTTGTTTGCTTATTTTGTCTTTGCTGAAAACAGGTTACATACTTAGTAAAGTAATAACTCTTCTACTATTTACCATTCAAACAGGTGTAAGATCATTGTCATTATACACAAACTCAAACTATACTTATTTCTTCTGAAAAATCTTGATTTCATTTTATGGCTATAATATGAATTAATAATTGGAGAAAGAGGGTTTGGCTTAGGATGATGACAGAGGAGAGAGGAGGAGGAAAATTTGGGTGATGAACCAGCAAAGGGGGTGGGTAGGGGTGGGGGTGGTGGAGTGGGGTGGTGGGTGGGAGGAGGGCCCCTCCTGTGGGGTGGATTGGGTGGAGAATGAGGATGAATTATCCAATCTTGCAATCTTCGATGACTACCTGCAGCAAAAGTCAGAATCTCGTTTCAGGTCAAGAGTCCATATGGTCAACCAAATGGTACTACAGGCCTAAGACCACGATTCCAGGCAACCAAGCCCAACTACAAAACTGTCCTTGGTGGTCACTTGCGGTGGTTACGAAGTCTCGACTCTCACCATCCAAAAGGGTCTAGAATTTAAGGAATAGGCAAGGTGGACACTCACGTCAAATGAGCTACTACAAAACAAACCATTTTGGGGTTACATTTTATAGTTGGCACAACTTTAATGTATAGTATGTTAGAGCAAACGAGATATAAGTAATATATGATGTTCTTAGCTGTAGATAGGTAGTCATAAAGTTTTTACTTATATATATTACGGAGCTATCGGTCTTGTATATGATACAATACACCTTATTTCATAGCATACACCACAAAAATGTCGTTGGCGCTCCCATTTCACCTGCACAAAAATTTCACCAACACGCACTCGAACAATGGGATTTCTCTCATCGTCAGAATTACAGAACCAACGCCCCAAGCGGCACCCTTCCTCATCATCAACCTAACCACTCAAAAGGAGCAGGTCGTTTGACCGCTCCAGTGGTGAGTTTGTTGTGTTCGTGAGTATCGCGAATGGTTTTAGTTTGTCAACAATTTTATTTGAACTTGCTGCCCGCTGACCTGCCACACCCCGCAGCCTCCATGAATTGCAACACACAAGCCCCACGCCACACCCTCGTCATTAATCGAACCACCCAAAGGAGCAGGTCGCTTGACTGCTCCACTGGTGAGTTTGTTGTGTTCAGTGAGTATCGCGATTTGTTTTAGTTCGCAACTATTTTGTTGGAAATCGCCTCCGCTGACCTGCCATATTCTGCCACCCCCAGTCTCCATGAATTACAAACCCCACGCCGCCCTTCCGCAGCATCAATTTAAAGCTGCAAAAGAGAAGCTGGACTGTTGGTCATCAAGTGGTGAGTTTTACGATTTTTATTTGTTCAATTATTTCTACACTGTGGACGTGCTGTCCTGCCATCTCGGCCACCCCTCCCTCCCTGACTTACATAGCCCCATGCCGCACCCTCTCTCGGCTTCAATGAAAAAGAAGCAAAGAAGCAGGACAATTGTCCACCCTAGCGGTCAGTTTTTCAGTTTCATATTTGCTGTACTAACTAATTTGAATTCGACATCCCTGACAGGCATTCTTTCTCCATGCCCCTCGCACAAGAATTACAGCCCCCAGCGCCCATCCGCCCTCTTGTGGCAGATATCTAACTGCCAAAAAGAACCAGGAAGATTGACAACCCCTGTGGTGAGTTTTGGCTTCTATTTGCCCAACTATATTATATTGAAACTCGACGCCTCTGATCTGTGATCTTCCTCCACCCCCATTGTGAATGAATTGCAACCCAACCATCTCTTGATCATCCCACAACCCCATCATTCTCCCATGGGGAGAAATCCTTAACAGGCAAAAAGAAGCAGGACACTTGACAAATCCCATGGTAAGTTTCGGACATTTTTGTTTGCCCAACTCTTTCATTGTAAAAGACATCCCTCACCTGCAATCTTCCTTCACTGCACTCCTACATGAATAATGAACACCACCAATCACCGCCCTTTCGTCACAGCAAGAAGTCTAACAAGAAGAAGAGTGAAACATTCATGTGGTGAGTTTTTGACTTCTTTATATGCCCATCTATTTAATTAATATTTTCTGCCCCTAATCTACCATCTTCCCAACAACCATGAATTACAGTCCCCACTCCCAATGACATTCTTCTCGTGGCATCAGTCTAACAGGTTTTGTGTAGTGGTTTAATTGTTTTCTCAGGCATGCTTGTTTTTAGTCCAACATAAACTAACGCTCAAATAATAAAATTACATATTTCAAAAATGGTTTTTTTATGTGTTTACTCCTACTACCCGTGAGCGGAGTGCTTGTTAGTAATTCTGTTAGCAAGGAAGTTGGAGTCAATGGGAGTCCGTCTTCATCAAGGTTGTTAGTTAAAACGTTAGTAAAACGGATGTTGTTAGTTAGACTGTTAGCAAGGCGATAAAATAATATAAATTATCGGCAATACTAAATAACAATTTAATTAACATATTTGATTTTTCACGAACTCCTGAGAAAAAGCTCTCAGTACTACTCCTACATATGATGTTAGCAAGAGATAATTTTTCACTAACAGTCTTACTAACATCTCGCTTTGCAGTGTAGATGCACCATAAGGATTATGATGGGAAAGGTTATGGTGCACTAGATGCACCATAACAAAAGGATGGGGATATACCGTTGGAAAGCTCGCAAAAGAGGAATTTGTAGTATTTCCTGCAAATTGCGACGAGCGCTGTGAAAAAGTTATGGTCAATCAAAGAAAATTAACAAGAATCGATATTTTTATGTTACAAAACGGGTGCGCCAGTACTACTGTTAAACTGGTACTGTGTATTGTATTGTATTCCAGAATCATAAGCCCTAAGCAGCACGTGATTTCCGCCAACAGAACAATGGCAACGACAGCACCACGCACCATAATGGGGTTCGCCTCTCGTCACTTGCAACCCCTACGATCGCCCCAAATATCTCGTACTTTTTGCTGGCACCGCTGTCCTCCTGCGATAATCACTCCTCATTGCTGAAAGAAAAATAAATCAACTTTTCAAGTGCCATTTTTGTCTTGAGCTTAACGTTGTAACGGTGGTCTCAGAATAAATGAAGAGGACATGTCTAAAACTCAAACTACATGACTTTCTTATTAATCATTCTTTGATCAATATTCCAATATAATTGATAATAATCTGTTTGCTAGGATGCTTTGATGATGAAGTGGGTTTCTCGTCAACATTTTAACCATAAACGCTATCTTCATGTTTGATGAATGATCATTGACTCACCAACATACAAAATTAATTTGTGTCCTGAAATATACAAGCAGGAAAATTTCCTCTCCACGCACTAACATATGATAGTGTCCATAATATATATTAATGGATAAAGAGGCACACACAATCTTTCAAGGTAATTCAATGAAACATATTTTATTAGGACTAGTTCCTTTGAATCATCACAATACCATCTTCGCAATCCATTTGGATTTGATGAGGCCAAGTTGAGGTTTTCCTTCTTCTACTCCAAGAAGGACACTACTGACAAGTATAGCATCTTAATTGAGGATCTTACCCTTAAAAATCTGCTCATGGTTGACAAGGATTACAGTAAACTCACTTTCCAGGGTGTGGTCTCCCTTAAATGGGAATTGAGCAATGAACGAGCAATGATTCAGTAATGAATGACATGACAATGTCAGAATTCTGATACAAGGACATGTGGAAAAAATTGAGGAGACAATACTTACCATCCATCTACAAGAATCTAAATAGTTGACAAGGGATAAATAAAGGCAAATCGGTGTTTTCAATCTGGAAGCACCTGTAAAACAGAGACCATCCAAAACAATCTTGAAACAACTCCCATATATAATAAATAACAACCTATCAGGTCAAACTAAAACTATTCAAAACCAGTACTTGTCAATGAGATAAAAGTACTGATTGAATCGAAATACAAGGTCGCTGCCACCAACATTCTACGTTGTCTAAGTCTGTATTGAATTCTACCAATTGTTAGTTTTTCCTGCACTTGTTGTCAACATAACCAGTGCACAATTGGATCATGAGTAAGGTCATGTCAAGGAATCTAAAACACATTATCATGTTATGTTAGGCTTATATTTCTGCTTATTTCTATGCAATAACTTGTGCAGGATGATAAATGATCAATGGCAGTTGGCACTATTGTCTAGGAGTATGGTACAATAGTTTTGACATTAGTAGAAACAACCATTCTCTACAGACCATCAACAATTGAGCGGGCTCAACCCGCTTTCTCTCAACACACTCAACTCTGTTTCTAACTCTTCCTCATAAAGATTTCACCTTCTCCAAATCTTCCTCAAACCTAGCCTTCAAATCCTGTATCTCCTTCTTCTTCAACTCCTTACATTGAAATTTTAAAAGTCCTAAATTCCGCACCTGATCGATTGTCCACTTTTCGATTCCTGTTCCTCTTGGATCCCTCCCGCGCTTGCCCACCTTGTGATGCTGTTGCATTGGCGGCACCAAACGACGGGGTGGATGATCCATGCGTGATGGTGATGAAACCATCTTCATCCGGTTGTTCAGCTAATTGTTTGGCACGTCTTTCAGCTTCTACCTTGGTGAGTGCGTAGGCCGACATGGCCTCGTTGCATAGCTCCAGGTGTTGAAGTAGCCCAGTCTTCTCTACGAGAGCCTCCGTGACCTCGCCATCCAACTGGAGTATTCCCTCCTCACTCCCGGCAATATCCTCCCGTAAAGCCTTCCAGGCCCTCATCCTCTCCTTCCCAGAAGAAAACACGACATGTGCAAATTTCCCATCACCCTTCTCCATATTGAGAATCTCATCTCCCCAACCGACAGAGGCATCACAAAATATTTCCACCGCCAAGTTGGAGGAAGCGCTCCATTCTAGGAGGGAGAAGCCGCCTTTGCGGATCTTGCGCCACCGTGACTACTACGTTGCCGTACCTTTGAAAGAAGGATTGGAGAAAGAGGTTTCTACGAATTGATCCGTTGGCGGGTGCATTGGCCACAAATAGTGTGGAGGAGGAGACGCCACTATGCTGCTGCCTTTGTGTTTGGCAATGTGTTCCTTGACGAAGGAAGGTGGTGAAGGATGGGGCGCCGAATGGGCGGTGGGAGGGCGATGCAAATGGGGATGTGGCTGACACAGGCCAATTATCTACCCTACAGTAGTACTCTAGGGTAAACTGAAAGATACCCTTAATTTCTCAGGAGATGAGGGATATCTCACAACAATGGCAAGAACCAGCAAATAGCAAGAATAGGTTCACTACCCAGAAATACCATTTGGGGAATAATGCTTGATGTCATCAACTAATGACATAAAGACATACCATATCTATGTAGGATCCTACACAGTTTCATTTTGTGCAATGAAGCATATTTGCTTCATTGCTGCTTGTTACTAGCAAACAACTTAACTCATAAAAATCAATCTACAACAACGTATCTACCGTTTACTACCTAATAATAAATTCCATCGAAACGGCTTAGGTCACTATCAATTGATAGCCTTCGCACCAAGCAAGTCGCCTGTCCGACTCTCCACCATGCATCGCCCATCAGGTACATGTTAACCATGGTAGGTTTGTCTGTCTGTCGCCTGTCGCCGAGGCCGCATAATACCCTGGGTATGTTAGGCATTACGCAACTTGTGTTGTTTGACTCCAAGTGCGTAGCAATAGCCAAAACTGAGCTCTAGGAGTTTATACTCCGCCAGTTGAAGTGAGTTTTCCTAACAGGCGGGCACATGTCATTGAGACAAGTAGCTATATAAACAATTGCCTTTGACGTCAGTGAGGGCTAGATCCCACTTGACGCGGGTATACTCTGCTTTTGTGCACTTGACGTAAAAACCACTGTGACGTATTTTACGCACAAGTGGTGGCAAAACATTTACTTCGATGTAGCTTGTAATAGCCCCTCAGTGAGCAAGGAGGCAATAAATATAAATGCCTTGGGTTAATTTTTCCAAAAGAGCAATATGTGTATGTTCTATTCTGTATAGAACTAAAAACACAATAAGACTAATAATTAGTCTGTACCCGTGATCAAATGCAGGTGCAGTGATGACACGGAGTATAAGTACATAGTCAAATAAAAGGCAGTACAAAAGAAAAGATCTTCTAGGGCCTAAATGGATCCCACGAAGAATTCTGCATAGCCTCTAAGTCTTAAAAGGCTTGCTGGTGACCCCCAAGAGGTTTTAGTCACTCCAAGGACTCGCGATCCCCAGGAAGTTCTCGTTGACGTGTTTTGCACTCCAAGAATTCAATTCCCTTGTTCGCTCGCATGGTGCCGGTGGGAGTAGCGAGGAAACACTGCACGGGCATAGGTTGGACGTGGGACTCAAGGTTACTAGGTTGGCTAAGAAAAACTCATTGGGAGATGCAATCGCGCAGGACTTTGTCCCACGATCGCGATCAGCCCCATTTAAATGGGAGCGAGTCACGGCACAACCCATTTCAGAAATCGATCGCGACACAGCCCTTGCGATCACGATCTGATTAAACGACCACATGATGTGTGTCTAAGCCTCAACGGGCCCAGCCCATGAGTGCAAATGACCGGTCTAGTAGAGAACACTTATCTACTCCGCATAACCGCATAGGAGCACTATATTGCCCTGTACTCGTCCAAACGAGCGTGACGCTGGAGTAGCTACTCCAAGTCCCTGAACGCATGGGGCAAAAGTAGGACCCGTAAATCGACTATGTGTCGATCCCCAGAAATACTCATGTCGTATTCTTGCGATTTACGATTTGGCAAAGAATGCTGCCTGGTATTCGGGTTTTCATCTGGAAAACACGAAACTTGTTGATTTCTTCGCGGAAATCCAAGTAAAAGAGAGAAAAGTCCACTAATCAAAAGATTAGCATGAGAAAATTGCCGAACTGTCGGACTCGAACTGTCGGGTGCCATAGAACCCGAATTGCCGGGTATCTTTCTAATAGTGAGACTACTTCCTCGACTTTCACAAGAAACAGCTATGTAGCTGTGCAAGAAAGAGTACATCCTCTGGTCCAAGGAAAACAGAATTCAGAGCCCAAACACAATTTGGATTTAATTTGAAATTAAAGAGCTCGAATTGAAAATTAATCAGAATTCAGTCAAGTTAAAATAACCTGACATTCAAATACCTTGCTAAATGTAAGAATGACACAAAAATGCCTAGAAAATTTCTGGCATGGTGCATTTATTTTTCTCGAAGCTGAATCCTTCTCCCACAGAGAAACACACACAAGTGCAATGTAGCACAAATTACAAGCAATGGTATAAAAAGCAACTGGAAATCAAACAATGTTGGGTTCCAACCCCTAACATGGTGTTGCTACAGTAACAGTGAAAGCAAGAAGGACATAGTCCCAAGCTTCCGACATATTCCAATGTTAGGAGCATACATATGATTTCCCTACCCTGCTAGGCTGGTGTCAAACTCTTGGCACGCAGGATGGGTTTTTCCTACTTGAAAGGCAGGGAAAAGTCACATGTTCTGAGTACATGTTCCCAGAGTGACTAAGCCAGCATATGACCTCAGTCTTTAGTGAATACAAGGACTGAGTTATAATTGTTCCAAATTTCCGAGCAAATAACAACATAAAATATTATGTAAAGATCAATTTCACCTTGCCAGTGATAATTGATGTAAAAGTCTGTTAAAAATCTGTGGACCCAAGTTGAAATAAAACCTGGCAAAACAGATCAAGCACATAGCTAACCACTTAAGTGCAGGGCTCGCTTGGAGCAAGAATACTCATGATCACCGAGCTAACCACTCTTGTGAATACTCATTTGAGGTAGAATAGAATAACAGACCTTCCAAGTAGCATCAAAAAATGACACTTGTTTACACTAAAAACTCAATTTCAAACATGTTACTGAGGTTTCTCACAACAAGAGAAACTGTTTGACCGAAGTTTTGGTGTCTTGGAAAAGTGCCTGTATATCTCTACTTTTCAGTAGAGGTAGGTTTACAGCCTATAAAAACAGAGCACAACTAGTCAAAAAAAAATCAAGGAAAAAGTGAGGACAATTGACCTTGGTGACTGGAGGGGTTATTTGACAGCCGATGTCAGAACTGGCTGTACAAGAACATAACACCCAAAACTAAAAGAAACTACTGTAAAGTGAAAAGTGATTCTTAAAAGAAGTAAAAAGGACAAAAAGTTAGGAAAATTGTCCAAACTCAAAGAATCCTTACAGTACTGTAAGAGTTGATATGTTCAACTCTGCCATTATATAAGACTTCATGACAAGTCAATAAATCATTAGATTGGATACTGATGCATCCAGAACCCATTTCATACCTAGAAAAACTGAAAAAGGCCTTACCTGTTCAGGTCTAGCAGAAACACGCATGGGTTTTCCATGTGCCTCACAAGCACATTCAATGGAATCAATGATGGCCATATGGTTCTGAACAGAACTCATTTGGAGTACTCTGACAGTCTCCAGGCTAGCTTGGAAGACCACCTTAAACAAGGTTAGGATGGACTTACCAAGCAGCGAGTACCGGTTTGACTAACAAACTATAACACCTCTGCACACGGACAACAAGGGCTTAATAATAGACCCAAAGTCTTTTATGGCAAAAGCACAATGCTTGCAAGCAGTTAAACTTGCTAAACATTCGCAAAAAAAAGGGAACTCACAAGTCACTGGGTGGTCCAGTACCAGAGAACCTTAGGCAAGACAACAGGCTTGTCTCGCTCACTCACAACTAGGGTTGTAGAGGAGGAGGTACACCGTCATCAATAGCCACTAACATGGCACATGAGACAAGGTACACAAAAGAAAGACACATGTATGTTAAGCATCACCAACTCAGATTGGGTGGCTCGCATTCTAGTTCAGCTTGCTGAACTAAGAGTGCATAAACACAGAATAAGAGAAAGAAATCCTTGACCATGTAGAAACATTATGGGATATTCAAACAAACTGTGTAAAACTAGATAATGGGCTCACTGTGACTCAATACCTAGTATTTGATTTGGTATCCATAATAGGGACTCATAGGGTCACCAAAACACCTTGTTCTTTGTTAAGCACTAAGGGATTACCATAGGTAGTGCAACTAAATGTAGTGCAACAAACCATAAAACAAGCCTCAAAATCATAGGAGCACAAGAACACAAAAGATCTGCAATCTTTGTTCTTGTAAAACCACAGCAAAGAGAATTGTGAGTATCCCTTGCTAACAGGGAATACCATTTCGATAAGTCACACCATGAACATCTCTATTGAGAGACATGTAGCACCATGTTGGCATGCAGTGCAAACAAAAAGCAGCTATACACAGAAATGTAGTATGGCTTAATTAGCTAAGACAAATCCAAATAGAAGACAACAATTATGTTGTCAACATCAAGGAAAAATTTGCATCTCCAAGATGTTTGCTGTGAAGTCATAATATGGTTTCCTAACCCACACCATAAGATGATAATCAACCACTGTCTTTAAAAACGGAATGGTAATGCGTACATGCAATATGTTGCAATGTCATTACCACCAACAACAAGAGTTGTACAAGCACAGACCTTGCTGGAGTATCCTTGCTACCAAGTACAAAAGGATGTCATACCAATGACTCCATACTCTAAATAGAAAAATGACATAGACGTTGATGTTTGAACCTTCCAATGATTCTGGTCAATCCATTAAATTGACTTGACATTGTTAACTTGCCGGTAGTTGACCCTTATAATTAAGGTGTAGTTTCTACACTACACTTTAACAATGTATGTCATTTGGATTCCAAGTGTAAGTCAACCAGAGTCTTCAACAATTAAAACCCAAAAGTGAATAATTATCTAGAGATCAAGTAGATTCTTGACCTGCTGACAAACCATGGTCTAATCAGCAGCTTCTAGTGGCACAGTGTTTTCCTAAACAAACATTCAGATGCCGCTCACTCATACCTACTATGCAGTGCCTATCCTCAATGTAGTGTAGCATTCATAGGATGGAATTGTTGTTCGGCAATCCACTTTTGCACACGCATATAAAAATTATAGGAGATACCAGGCAACACAAGACCGACCCTACTTGATCCTCATCAAAGCTAGGTCACATGGTCCGTGGAAGTACTGTTTAGTATAAAAGGTCATTTGCCCCGCAAAATATTCCGACTGTACAACAGTGATAATTGGACTATCACAAAAGTTATACGATAAGACAATCAGGGTTTCACGTGGAAGTAAGTCATAATACTTGGCTTAGGAGAGTATAAACACATCAGCTTTATCATAAGCCAAAATCCTCTCCACAAAGAACTTACACTTCATATAGTACAACAATGTGTATGTACAAATGTCACAAGCAACTTGCACATTTGTACCCCAACCAATAGGTTTTCTCTGCAAGTCTGGCTCGTAATCGGATTTTTCCTCACAGAGGTTTTACTTTTCCATGAGCCAGGCTGATTCTCCAATCATGGGGCGAGTGACATAGGCCAATTATCTACCCTACAGTAGTACTCTAGGGTAAACTGAAAGATACCCTTAATTTCTCAGGAGATGAGGGATATCTCACAACAATGGCAAGAACCAGCAAATAGCAAGAATAGGTTCACTACCCAGAAATACCATTTGGGAATAATGCTTTATGTCATCAACTAATGACATAAAGACATACCACATCTGTGTAGGATCCTACACAGTTTCATTTTGTGCAATGGAGCATATTTGCTTCATTGCTGCTTGTTACTAGCAAACAACTTAACTCATAAAAATCAATCTACAACAACGTATCTACCGTTTACTAATTCCATCGAAACGGCTTAGGTCAGTGGCCCTTGATGGTGCATACGGGATTGGATGGTTTGGAGTGGTGCTTTTGTTTCTTAGTGGTGGTGTGGACTGTGAGAAATTTTGTATTGTGGCAAAAAAAGTAACGCGCCCATATTTATTACATTTTTTAGGGTGCGTGCACATTTTAGCAAGTGATGGACGCTCCATAGCTCAATGCAAGCACTTGCAAGAGCTTGCGAGTTGTAAGCGGCGACTGGCACAATACCGCGACCATGATGTGACGACAGCATCCTCCTAAGTCGTACTACCACCAAAGTCGTAAGTTACGACAAGCTACTACCTCAAAAGTCGTTAGTTACGACAAGTTACTACCTCAAAAGTCGTCAGTGACGACCATGCTATGACAGCCAAAGTCGTCGTGACGACCCTGTTACGACAACCAAAGTCGTCCCTGACGACCCTGTTATGACAGCCAAAGTCGTTAGTGACGAACTGGTTACGACCGTTTGTCGTCCGTTCGAGGATAACTGACGACTCAAACGGTCCAACTGACAACAACTGATGACCCGAATACGTTCGACGTCACTGACTTGCCAAGATTTTTTCGCTTAAGAGAAGATATTTTTAGCGAGTTGCCTGTCTTGCAGCAAGACAGGCAACTCACAAAAAACGGACATTTTGGCGATAAAAGTTGAAGAAACTAGCGACTTGCGTGACTGAAACTTACGACATGTGACAACTCGGACACCAAAAGTGACTACTTACGACCACTCGACGAGTGCTGAGTCGTTATTTCTACGAACTTACAACCGTGTTACTACCTCGAAAGTCGTCACTGACGACCCTGTTACAACAACCAAAGTCGTCAGTGACGACCATGCTACGACATCCAAAGTCGTCGTGACGACCCAGTTACGACAGCAACACCTCGATCATGGCAAATACCGTTGCAACATCGGGGCCGCCACAATCGCCCTCACCGCAACATCACCCACTACCATCCTGCCGCTTGGCTTGGTCAGATTCGCTGAATTTCCAGAGAAATTGCACCTTTTCTTCCATGCAATTTTGTTACACGGTGACCATCATGCCCGAGAGGAAAGATGGGATTTTGATGAAGGTAAGTCCATTTTTAATCAAATCCCTGCCAATATTCCCCATTAATCATTAACTTATTTTCCGTATTGCTCTTTGTGTTGTGCTCACCTCGGTCTCGGTGGACTAGGTTGCCTGCCTATTGATTTTGGTACCAGCACATACAAGACTCAACAATCAACTGCAATATTGTAGAATTTGATTGGGTCGAGCCGCCATGGAGGGTTCTTGCTGCTGGAAATGATTTTGTGGTTGCAATAAGATGGGTATTAGAATTGATATCTGCAATTTGTTGAGGAAATGAGAGTAGGAGAGTGGATGATATGGGTGTGGCTTGACGACTGGACAAAATTGTTTCACGCTACAGACAATGAGCCTTTTTCATTACAAATATGAATCAATAGAAGAGCAGGAATTAAAATAATATATTTTAACAAAAGAATCTATTGAAATTATAGCCTGAAACATATTTTCACTGGTTAAAGTAGAGTTTATGAGAGCATCTGCATACAGCAGCAGTTTCGAGCTGTCACAGCATACCACATGAGAGTGGTATGTTCAACTTCTGCTTTAACATTGACGGCCCTCTCACAATTGCTCTATGCCAACATATGACTTGCCTCCAAAGAAGTGAAACACAACAATAAACCAGAACATATTTTTTGTTTGGGGCAAACAAGAGCCAGCTCATATGTCATAAATTTGATTTGAATTGGGGCATTTCAACTGTAAATTGGTGGTTTTGAAAGTGATGATTGAGTTGTTAAAGAAGTGAAATACATGAGGCTCCCTTGTTTTGTGAGTATTAATATATTTTCTTTACTACTGGAGAAACAATAGAGTTTATAAGAAATGTGGTAACCTGTTCAGTGTCAGATTTGGTCTCACTCCTGCTTAATGTTTAATTGAAATGTATTGAAATGATAACAGTTGGACACAATCTTAAGAAAATATATTGATAGAAATTATTAGCCATTTAGAGAAATTAGTTAATATACAGTTCATAATGTGAGATGTATACCTCAGAGTAGCACTTCAAAACCACATAATAAGACTTTCCCACTTCGACTTCCCGATGAAGTGGCTTTACTCTCTTTTCATAAAGTGAGCCTCTTCAGGACCATCGTTTTTGTTTCCCCTCTCGTCTGTGAATGGAACGCTATATTACAAATGCAATCTGCCATAAAGCCAAACTAGACCAAATCATTGTTTGTTGTGCTCAAAATGGGAGCACCTGGACCCCCTCTAAGAGCTTTTATTGTTCCTCCTTTGACATTGCAATAACACTAAAACGGGCCCACAGTAAGGCCCCTACGTCATAAACTGCATGACATACCATGGGGACCGCAAGATTCTGGCTGGTATTGTACAAATAACCAAAGAACACAATAGCTGCCCCGGCTAGCAAGGCATAAACTGGAGTAACGGCATGTAGGAACCCGAAGACACCGCCCTGAAACTACCAACACAATTTCATTTCCAAAGAGATGACTTAAACTAGTCTGGAATCCTCCGCGGAATAACCACTCCTCGCTAGCGTTAGGATTGCCAAGCCACGGATAATGCTATAGATAATTTGAAGGCATGAGGGACGATATCACAAACATCTATGGCTAAAATTGAAGACACTGAATGCATCACTTACCCCCATCCTGCCTCTGCTCCAAAAAAAATGCAAAATTACCTGTGGCCATTGCGGTATAAGCCGCCCTGTTCATTTGTCAATAAACCATGTTGGGCCTCAAACAGATGATCAACAGGCTCAGGAGAGTCTTTCTCATCCTCAGATGGCACAGCACCAAGCCTTGGGGACTCATCTCCATCATCTTAAGATGACATCGACCAAAAATCATCGAAAATGGAGAGTGTTGTTGGTGCTCTGGCGGGAGAAATAGGGCGCCACTGCCCAAACGGAGCAGGGGGATTGTGTATGGTATAAAGGATGGTGGATTGTGCTAGTTGGATCGGCGATCGGGGAAGAATTGGTGCCGTCCGAGCCGATAAGGACGTCGTTTGGTGAAATGTACAGAGACCCCTCTAGCCGCTGGGGATCTTAGAATTCTAGATAACATGAGCAATTATGAGACTAGAATATAGCTTAATATTCTATCAAATACAGTGCGTAAGTGGAGATAGAATTCTGCCATCGCTGAACAGCTGTCAGTGTGACACTCCGAGGGACTGTCTGTCCATCCTCCGTCCAGTCTGGCCAAGGAGAAACCCCGGCCGGGGTTTCTTTATATCACCCAAAAAGGTTTGACGGGCACCCGTCACTCATTGGCAGGACTGAGGCGAGGGACAAAAACATGACGCGACTGTGTCTCAAGCATAGTGCTTTGTCGGAACTCCATCGACTATCCTCTGGTGGACATGTTAACGGCGTGGTGTAATAGATTGGTCGTAAAAATTTTGGGTAAACCGCTCCGCTAACCTTTTGTTAGTGGATGGATTCATTATGGGCGGAGTTCGCTTCGGACACTAGCAGGAGTGTTTGAGCGGGTGCTTGTAATGCCGCAATAACGTGGACTCCTCTATCCACATGAATGCTATACGTTGGGAGATCCAGGCTTGGTGGATCGTTCGTATATAAGCCACGTTGGGAGATCAGTACTCTCCAATCGGTTTCAGTCACGCGATCGCGGATTTTGCGCCCGTGAATCGTGGCAAAGTCGAAAGGCCCATGAATGTACGTGCTTTCATGTGTGAGCGATACCCATTGCCGCATGGGTACTAGGCTGTGGCGTTTGGCTAACTGCTCCGACGTATCCGACGGTCGGATAAGGTGCGTCTCGGCTTGTATGGACGGGGAGCGCAGGTCCGTTTCCTTGTGGTATTGCAGCCACAAGCGTTGGTTCGTTGCGTTGAACCGTAAATCTGATGGGTGGATGATGTAGAAATCGACCAAGTATCTACCGTCCGTCAGGCATGACGGGCGAAGTGACATTGAGCCCTCCAGGTTCACACGCACAAGGCGCCATTCCCTTTGTTGTGAGAGGGGTATTTCGTGCGAGATGAAGAATAGCCTGTCGTCGCTTTTGACGATTCTGCTGGCTAAGGTGCTGAGGTCCGGTATCTTTGGCAGTTTTGATGCTGTCATTGAAGGGGGCGGACCATGATACAATGCTGAGGTGGTGATGAGGTCGTCGTCGTCCTCGTCGTCAGCGCGGAGATGTCGCCACTCCGGTGGGCAGATTTCATCGTTGAGCTCCGATAGTGTTAACCAACTAAATTCATTGTGCACTGTGCCAAAGCTGACATCGGCTTGTGACTTAAAGGGGTTAAAGGGTTTAAAGCCCTTGATTCCCGCTTCGGAGTAGGCATCTTTGCTGATGGGTCTGTTTAGCTGGCCAAACTGGTTATCTGGCCCATCGATAGGCTCGAACGGTATCAACGGGAGTGGGAATGGGGATAAGTGGCTGGCGTGCTTCTTAACCCTTGTGTTTTGCTGGAGGACGTGCTCTAACTCATACCATCCTCCGTCGAGATGCCGCGTAATGCGCCAGGGGCCTGTGTGCGAGTATTGCAGCTTACCGACCTCTGCCTTTGTCGGAGCGGGTCTGTCGTCGAACAAAGACAATGTCCCCTTCATTCCACTCGCGGGGGTCAGGTCGCCGGCTATTGACGAGTTCGCGGTGCATGGCTCGTTGTTCCGCTAGTAGCGCTTTCGCTACCTCCCGAGAAGCTGAGAGCAAGGTCGCTTGGTCTTTAGCGTATGACCGCACCGCCGCCGGCGTCGATACTAGTTCGAGGTGTTTGGCTGCTGAGATGTCGATTGGGAAGCGAAACTCCCTACCGACGGTGACGAGGCTACGGGATAGGTCTGTCCCAGCAATTGGGGCGGAGTTCCATGCGTAGAGTAGCAATAAGATCGCTTCGTCAGCGGTTCTAATGGACCCTCTTTCATTTGTGAATATTCTCAATCCTTTGTTGAGGAATCTATTGATCCGCTGTCGACAAGCATTGCTTTGTGGTTGTCGGCGGATAGTGTGTGGACATTAAGCTGGAGTAAGTCCACCATCGCTCGAAAGGTACTGTAGAATTTGCTGTCCTTATCCAGGACTATGGTATGAGACATGCCATATCGGAGCATAATCCTCATAAGGGCCTTGGCAAATGTTGCGCTATTACCTTTCTTAATGGGTTTGGCGCATGCAAATGAGGTCATACCGCATGCAGCGATGAGGTGTACCTTGTGGCCCTCGTAGCTGGAGTGATCGCCTGCTGAGTAGGCGTCGACGTGCAGCACGTTAAACGGTGCCGTTACCAGGAAGCCGTAGAGGAGTTCGCTCGACTGCGAGATTGTGCCATTGGCAAGGGCGCAACCTGGGCACGATCAACACATCTTTTTGCAGAAGGCGAACATCCCGGGCCAATAATACCTTAGTCGAATCCTTGAATAAGTGCGGTATGGGTTTAGGTGTCCCCCGACCAGGTTCGTGTGGAAGGCGATGAATACGACTTCTTGTAAGCATGGGGGAACCACCCGAAGCTTGACGTACGAAGATGCATTCATACCAAGCATCTCCTTCAATATGATCATATCATTCTCGATGATTAGCCTAGATTGTCGAAGTGGTCCTCTGTAGTTCACATCGATCTCTGCTAGGGCCTGCTTGTTTATCAGGCTTGGGTTCCTGATCATTGTCATAATCAGCGTCATTTGCTGATCGTCGGCGTACGCCTGTGCCCAACGCTCCTGGCTAGGTAGGCGAGCGTGTTGACAAAAGCTTGTATCGCAGCTGCTGGTGCTGCGTGCCGGCTTGGATCAAAGACTTCGCAGTTTGCATTGCGTATCTCGATGAGGCGATCAAAAATCTGGTCAAACATCCAAGCTGAGGTGTGGCCAGGGATGCCGTTCGCGAGTTTGTGCAAGTACTCTGGCTGAGAGAGTTTATGCGTTAGGTCGTTGGACAAGCTAAAGCATCGCGCGAGCTCAAATGGTGCGATGGGGCGAACGAAGATGCTACCTTCATGAGCGAACTCTATCCCAAACGTGTCGTTGAACATGTTGTCAGAGTATTGGGGTCGATACGCAGTGCAAAGGTGGTTCAACGACATGACTTCGGATCCGCTCTGGATAGAGGCGTCGTCCTGCGTCCTATGTAACAAATACTTTATCTGTGACGCTTTGGCTGGACTGAGTGTGGGGGCTACCTTAGGTTCGCTCACTCTGAGTGTCTCTTCAGGATGAGACGTGCGTGGGAGAGCCATCGATTGACTCTTTGTTAAACAGCTTGTCCTCTTTCGCATAGGAGACGGCATATTGGCGAGTGTTGAATTGTGGCCAGATATAGGCTGCCAGCGCCGGCGGTTCCTTCTGTGGTGGTGTTTTCAACTCTATCGAGGTTGCACCTGGCTGGGTGTTTTTGTGAACGGCAAGGATTAGCCTCATTCGGTCGGCTACCAAATCCCCAATTGCTGGGAAATACACCTCTGTCGCATTCACTTTCCATCCGTCTTTCTTCAGCGCAGATGTGAAGGTGCGAATAGTCCTGAAATCGTGCTCGAGGGTGACAAAGGAGATCACTAGCCCTAGTGATCTCATTTTTTGCAGTTGCACGATAACGGATAGCTGCAGCTGCCAAAAATCCGCAGTGAGTTTGCTCGTTGCCAATGCGTGTGTATGAATTAAGTACCCACTCAGTGGGGTGCTGTCTCCACATGTTCGTATACGGTTATACATCGCTTTGATGTCGTTTTCGACCACACAATGGGGTGTGAACTCTGTAAACAATGCCCTACCCTCCGGGGTTGGGTCGGCTGCCAGGACAATATCGAACGGCAGCGATCGTTGCTGAATTGTCGAGCAGAAGTGCCCAGTATTGAAACCGTACACGGCCCATTGAAATCGGAGGATTCGGTGTGCTGCCACCGGTAGCTCGTTATTATACAGCGTTGATGGGCTGCTGGCAGGGCCCACAGTGGTGGCATAGTCAAACATAACAGGCACGATGGAGAGCAGGTCGTGCCCGTTGCTATCCTCCAGTACAATTTGGGACATGAGTGTGCTAGCGACTGTATCGCCACCTTCATCGGTGGGGAAGTCAGGCGCGGGCTGGTTTTTGATGCGGGGGCTGCGATAGCCCGGCATGTTCTCTGGTCTGATCTGGAGGGTATCAGGCGATGGGTAATCCTTTTTTAGGGTGGATATGCGCTGGACGTAGTCTTTCATCCATGGATCATAGCATAGATCCTCCCCTAAGTAGCTGAAATAATCTGCGCCTGTGACCCAGAACCTCTTTCGATGTACAATGTCGCAGTTATGGCCCATGATTCTCATTTGCACTCGTTGAATGGCGGGGTTAGGTCCTTCATATGTTAGGATAAAACGGACGCCATAGCAGTCCGTGACCCATGTGGATCGCATTCCCCAGCACATATGGCGGCATTTCCCATAACTCCAGTCGCCGGCGAATGCTTCGCCTAAGTAGGAATGTAGCTTGGGCTCTTTGCCTCTCATTTTGCATGATCCGAAGGCCACGGGGTGTAGCTTTGCTTCGCTGCCCTCTTTTAGGAACTCGCAGTCCCCTCCTGCCATCTCGCGCGTCATTGCCACGATGGATGGCTCATCGTCGCCCGGCTGCGCTGCTACGTATGCAAATCCTTTTGCACAAAAATCTGAGATGATATAGACTCTTTTTCGATGGTCGAACGGCTTGAGGCATGGGTCGGCGAGGATGGCGTTTTGGATGTCGGTCCATTCGTCGTTGGCCGCCTCATCGAATTCCGTAGTAATTTTCTTTTCGTATTCGTCCTTCATGATTTCACGCAGACGAGTGACCCGCAGCTCAAAGAACGGTATGAAGACCGCGTAAAAGACAGCGAAGCCCACGAAGCTGGCAATGTCGCGAATGATGATGGGCTTTGGCCAGGTTTGTAAGAGTTTGTGCTTGGACATTGCGGGTCTATTTCCATCTCGAGACATGTCAATGCCTACAAACTCGATCCTTTTAGGAAAGAAGTGACATTTCTTTAGGCTGAGTGACAATCGTTGAGCTAGCATTGTCCTCAGCTGGCATTCGAGATATGCGAGTGCTATGGGCAGAGTCTTGGCCCAACTCCACAAATCGTCAACAATGATTCGTGTGTTGGTGTCCTCATCTATCACAATGCCCTCATTCTCTGCGAGCTGCTTCCAAGTGCTGTCGAGGTCATGCATGGCTGCTATGAAAATTGCTGGTCCATTCACGGGCCCGAATGGCATGACATTCCATTGCCACTTGGTCGCATTAGGACCTGCAAAGGCGAGCTTTCCCCTAGAGGATTCTTCCACTCGTATCTGGTTGTATCCATGTATCGCATCAGCTAGCCAGAACCACGCGCCATCCCCGAAGCATGTAAACACAGCAGAGTCGCACCGCGGGATGGGGAAGGCTATAACCCTTGTAACTGCATTCAGGGGTATATAGTTTATGCAAAATCGCCACACGAAGTCGTCTATGTTGGTAACGTGCTCTTGGTGGGGCTTTGGTGCAAGCAGAGCTTTAAAGAGCCACTGCCCCTTCTGTGTCTGGCTGATTTGATTAATCTTCTCAAGTGCAGAGATACACTTCAACATAATGGGAGTCTTGCGGGGTCCATAATTTATGTTCTTCACGCAAATTGGCCGTGCGTTCCCTGTGTCGATCACACATTCGTAATCTCTCAATTGGACGAATCTGCATTTGTCAGCAAACACCGGCCAGTACTTCTTGACGAGGCGGATGAGCTTGGATTGAACAGACGGATCTAGGTGGTCCAAGTTTAACTCGCTTTTGAGTTTGGATCCGTGCTTGATGGGGTCGAATTGGACGTTGAAGAGCTTGTCCGGTTTATCGATGGGTGGGGCTTTATGCAGCCGCTTCCTGATAATCTTTCCCCCGCCTGTCCTATGCAACATGTAGTCAAACTCATTTGTTTCGTCGGGGAAGCCTCTGTCATCTACAAAGGCATTGTCTCTCCGCCTACCCTTCTTGCCCTTTGGGGCTACTTGAATAGGGTCTGACTGGTGGGTCGGCGTCTGATCGCTCCTAGCGACGAGCGGCTGTGCTGATGGGGATGTGAATAGTGGTTTGCTTTTAAGCGGTTGTCTGTGTGTATGAAGCAAACAACAAGTATTTAAGTTTTAAGCTAAATTGCGAGTGATCTCAGACGATACAAGAGGCAGGGGCTCGCTCTGGCTCGGCGGAAGCACTCACTCCTCCTCGTCTCCTCCAGTCTCCATAGCTGGTTCGCAATAGCTCTCGCTCACATCGTTAGGAGGGAGAAGACAGCCCAACTCAATGTTGGTGCTGCTCCCATGGCTTATGGTCTTTTCGTCAACCATAAATCGAGCTCGCTTAGGTTTATTTACGCTAGAGACTGTGCTATTGGCGTACACACACGCCCAGTGCTGCTCTAGCACCTTCATCGTCTGAAGGAAGGCTTCGTACCCAGGAATGACTGCTGCTGACTGTGTGAAACCGTTAATATCAACACGCGCGCGCTTTTGTTCTATGGAGAACGGTGCACAGTCCAATGCTTTGCATTCCGCTGTCGCATCAGAGACACAAATGTCCATTTTTGTGGCTTTGATGAAGGGAAGCCCAAGTATTGCGTTGACGGAAACTTCTGGGCCACACTCAAAGATGACGCTCGTGGGTGCGCCGTCTAACGTCTTGTACGGCAAATGGAGCTTGAATGCTACTGGCAAATCAGTAGTTGTCTTCGTACCCTCTGTGTCTGCTTTGACAATACCTGTTAGGGTAATAGGCGCAAAATTCTCTGCCGTGTAGACTGCCTTGATGCAGTGGGGGAATGCAAGGGCCAATTTGGACCAAAAGAAGAGGTTACCCGTGTTAAGCAATGCCGCTGTGTCGACCAAGCTCATGATCGCTGGGCAATTCTCAGTTTCGTAATCTCGTCCGGTGGCAAGCCCGATGTGAGGCAAATTCACGTCGATGGCTACCGGGAGCATTGGTCTGTTCTTTTGACCAGTGAGGACGCTCGCTTCGAGGATCTGAGCGACGAGGACATTGGGAGGCTTTGGGCTAGTGCTCCCACTCCTCTTTGGTGGGCTGCGAGGGATGGAAACGCTAGACTCTGAGCGTTCATCGTCGCCTTCAGTGTTGGTCAATGCTAGGACCTGCTGTTTGATTTTCTTCCTCCCTGCTTCGGTGAGGTCATCAAGATCTGGCTCTCGCTTTGCCAGTCTAGTCTTGCGGGAGCTTCGAGATTCCTTTGCTCGTGCTGCTTTTTTCTTCATGGCGTTTTCGAATACGCCTTGCTTGTCTTTGTTGGGGCATGTGATGGTGCCCTTAAAAGAGAACCAATGCCCTCGTTGCCCACAACCATCGCATGGGTTGTTGTTGTAGTCACCTCTGCGCCCGCTCTTATCTCCCCTGCCACCTTTACCTCCTCTTCCTCCATGGTCCTCGTGCTGCGCTCCTGCGTTGTTCCCTTTATATTGGGTGAGAGTGCGCTCAGCTTGGCTCGAGAGTACTGGGGTGTAGGCGAAGGTCTGGCCCGTTGTATTACCAACGATCCTCTGTACTGTTTTAATCTTTCCCTCAGCAATTGTACCGAGGCGCTGAATCTCTGCGAGGGTCTTGCGTTGTTGGTGGCCATTTCTATCGTGCTGGATGGCATGGTTGGGGTAAAGCTCCTCAAATTGCGATTTGAGATCGGAGTGCATGCCCTGGATTATTAGGCTGCATAAGTCTACGGGCATTTCCTCCATTTGCGAGAAGGGACGTGCTGCAGCTTGAAAACGAAGACAGTATTCACGAAAGCTTTGCACGACTACGTGCCCTTCTGCATTCTTGCTCCATTGCTTTATATTCTCGAGCACGGCGTGAGGTTTGCTAGAATAGTTGGGGCAGATTGCAGTGATGATCTGCTTTTCAATTGTCGTGACTGCGAGGTTGTATATTTTCGTCTCAATGAGCTGCTTTAGCTCTTTCGTCTCGATAGTTGCCTGCGTGACGTTGAACGCTGGGTCCTTGAGGTCCACGGACTCGGCATACGTCACGTTTCGAAGAATTTGCGTTTTGACCTGTTTGGAGGTCAGAGACATGAGATCGGCTTCCCCGACGTACGTTGTCACCGAGATCTCGGTTCCGGTGGCGTTCGTTAGCGTTACCGTCGTCTGAGGGAGCTGGAAATAATATGATACGTCGAGGACGTGCGTGTCTTCGGGCTCGACCATGAAGTCCAAATAATCGAGTTGGCATCGAACTCGGACGAAGGCGACGTCCTCGGGTCGTCTCGCTGCGTTAGCGAGTCCATCCGTGATGGGTTTTAGCACCATCGATCCCGCGACCGTTGCGGTTGCGAGGATCGCTCCTGCCGAGTTGTGGTAGGAGAGGATGGTCAAGTTGTCGAAGTTATTCCAATTCTTCTCGAAGTGCCGCTTCCAATCAAATTTCCCACCGTCTACGGTGGTGGCGGCATTGAGCTGGTTCCCGAGCGTATCGAGGTAAAGCGCTGGACCAATGTCCAGGTGTTTCAGAGCTGCAACGTTCTGATGGAACGCGTGAGCACACTCGAAGTCGGGCATGCCCGCGACCACCTTTGGATAGAGCGGGGCCGTATACCTTCCGACGGCTACAGCGGTTGTTTCCTTCGGCGTGAAGGTTTCGACGGTTTCTGCATTCGCCATGATGCTGCGGTTTGTTTTTACGGCTGATCACGCTGTTGATCCGTATTGTTGCGGAGGTTGTTGTTCGTTTTCAAATCACAGGAGGCACCATGTAAAGAGACCCCTCTAGCCGCGGGGGATCTTAGAATTCTAGATAACATGAGCAATTATGAGACTAGAATATAGCTTAATATTTTATCAAATACAGTGCGTAAGTGGAGATAGAATTCTGCCATCGCTGAACAGCTGTCAGTGTGACACTCCGAGGGACTGTCTGTCCGTCCTCCGTCCAGTCTGGCCAAGGAGAAACCCCGGCCGGGGTTTCTTTATAGAAAAATGGCTGTTCTCGCGAGAATTAAAAAAAAATCTCGGCTAAAAAAAATGCGGTGGCACACCTCCGTGCACGACATAATACCACCAAAGTCGTAAGTTACGACAAGCTACTACCTCAAAAGTCGTTAGTTACGACAAGTTACTACCTCGAAAGTCGTCAGTGACGACCATGCTACGACAGCCAAAGTCATCGTTACGACCCTGTTACAACAACCAAAGTCGTCCTTGACGACCCTGTTACGACAGCCAAAGTCGTTAGTGACGAACTGGTTACGACCGTTTGTTGTCCGTTCGAGGATAGCTGACGACTCGAACGGTCCAACTGACGACAACTGACGACCCGAATACGTTCGTTGTGACTGACTCGCCAAGATTTTTTTGCTAAAAAGAAGATTGTTTTAGCAAGTTGCCTCTCTTGCAGAAGTTGTCATAGGTCCTTATTGTGGTTTTTATCATAGTATTAATAGGAGTAAATTCACACAATGATCATAGTACTAATTCCTACCAATTTTGCTCAGATTGATGCAAAAACAGAATAACATTATAATATGTACTGTATCGTACGGTAAGTACAATACCGCCCCGACACGGCCATCAGCCATTATATGGTATGGTACTGTACTACACGCTCATCATGCTGAAAGTCCGTCCTAGCCATAGACTGATTAGAATAGTAGATTAGATAAATTGTGAGCAATAGTATTTGTTATTGCACTAAAAACCGTCCTTATCACTAATCGTAGAGATATCATGGTACGGGTTAGAATCCACTTTGGACCACGTGATGGACTTTGAACCACGAACGACGGGATTTACTATTCCCACGTACGAATGTACGCGTCGACCCTCAAAATTCGTCGACACGAATTGTCAGATAGTCTGACTGTACTTTGCTACATAGTTGCGTGAGAATTGCTTGTGTGCGAGAATTTTTATATTGCTTCTACAGCATCCCATATCTGACATGCCTTGCTCCGTCGAAAACATACCAATTTCTACGGGATGGACTTTGAACCATTTCGTCATTTTTGGCTTGTTATGGCAGTGCAATTGCAGCTGTCTTCCGTCGAAGCTGAGGACCTGTAGAGCTGGACTTAAGCCCTTGAGATAGTCCCTAAGGGTTGTGCAATCTTCGCTGGGTGCCAGGAAGAAACACAAAACTTTATGATTTTTTTGGGAAGCGTTTGAATTGTTCGGTGGAGTACTACATTATTTACACATGGTACATACATAATATAATTACAAAGGAGTCACACATACGTTTTAAGGCCAATTTCAATCATGGAATATCTCTCGACGACATTGATAGGTAATTCCTATATTAATTATTGCATGTTTTATTCATAATTGATTTATTGTTTGCGTGGTGAATAAATAGTTAAGAATAATAAAGGTAAAAACATTTTTAGGCGTCCCTATTTGTACCTTTTGGTGGATATTTTGCATGGGTGCCAGTGGGGTGCCAGTGGGGTGCCAGTGGGGCGACAGTGGGGCGACAATGGGGCGACAGTGGGGCGACAATGGGGTGACAGTGGGGCGACATTGGGGCGACAATGGGGTTACAGTCACTGACATGCTCTACACGACACGTCGACACGACACGCCGGACATGCTCGACACGACACGACACGACACGACACGGCAGACATGCTCGCTCGACACTCTGGACATGCTCACCACGCTGGACATGAGCGACACGCCGGACATCCTCGACACGGCGGACACGCAGACAGACCTGACATGGTGCGACTGCTTGAACCCTCAGTGGGGCGACAGTGGGGCGACAGTGGGGCGACAGTGGGGTGACAGTGGTGCGACAGAGGGGCGACCGGAACAAAATGATTTTTGGGTTCAAAGGTAATTCATTCTTCCACCCGCATTGACTATAACCTCTAGTAGTATGGAAAATTATTTTAGTTTTTATTGAATTACTTTCGATTATTTTTGTAACAACTTATAACAAGTAAAGGTACTATTGATGATGATATTAGAACCACTAATCAACACAAATTCTACGAAACCTCAATCTTACGTGTATGCCCAATTTTTCGACCTATATCATGTATGTGTGTTAGTAGTATCTATTGTACCATAGTCTACATGATACTACGTCATGAATATGAAAAATCTGTGTTTCTTCCAGGGATTGGATATTGATGCCACACGAGTGGTCAAAGATATTTTGCCATCCCTGGGTTCAAAGTCCGTTCTGACTTGTACCGTACCACCATACTACACGCCCATCACACGCCCATGACACGCCCATCACACAGCCGTCACACACGCATCAATCATCCGTCGCACCATGATGTTTTCCTAGCATACTTATCATAATCGTCCATCTTCTCTCCCTCCACAAGTCCTAACCGCGAGCATCCTTCATCACATGCACCCATGTCAAAACGGCACCCCCAAGCTGTATAACTTCCTCTCCGTGATCTCCAACACAACAATGGCACAACGCTCCCTCCTCCTCCTCCCGTTCCTCCTACTCCTACTCCCCTTCACCTCGCACTCACTCTCCAACAACAACAGCCAACCACCAAAAAAACCGCTCCTCCGCCAAATCCGCTCAGCCCTCGCCCCCTTCACCCTGCCCTGGTACGAACAAGGCCTACACTTCTCCTGTACGAGTTGCGGCAAATGTTGCAAGGTCGATGGCGATGTTTGGTTGGCCCCGGAAGAAACCGTGAGGATCGCTCGGTATTTGGGATACGATGCGGGGGAGTTTCGGAGGGAGTACGTTCGGGCCGAAGTGGTACCCGATGTTGGTGGCAGTGGTGAGGATAAGGAGGCGTTGTCGTGGTTGTGTCTCAAGCGAAGGGAGGGAGCGTGCATTTTCCTGGATGCTTTGGGAAAATGCAGTATTTATGATGTGAGACCGATTCAATGCGAAACGTATCCGTTTTGGCCGAGTATTGTCGCGACGCGGGGAGATTGGGAAGACGAGGCGGTCGTGCCGGAGGAAGGTGTTCTTAGGGAGGGGACGAGTGATCGATATTGGACTGCGGAATTGGGAGGATGTGAGGGCATTTTATTGGATGGGGGCCAACATGTCAAGGGAATGGATGGAGGTAATAATGATGGCGAGGGAGTGAAAGTTGAGGTTCCCATAGTCCATAGAGAGGAAATCGTGGCAAAAATGAAAGCTGCCAAGAAACATTGGAAGCGCTTTCCTGTGGAAGACATCAAACAGAGCACTTGGTATCTGTAACTGTCTCTTCCAATCGCTTTACCAAATATTGCTTCGTTGAAAAGGTTCTTTTTGACATGCCAATGGATCAAATACAAATGATTATGTTACAATTTTCAGTTAGGTTCCAGCATTTCAGAATCATGTATATTTGATACTCCCTGAATGGCATCCAAAGAGGACATCACTAAGCACGCTTGAATAGGATGTAAACATAGTGTTCGCTAGTGTCAAAAAGAAACACGATGAATGTATGCAGTATCAAACTTGAATCAATCATAATAGGGAGCATCTCCGAATTCTAACACAAGAAAACTTACGCGCCAACATCCGTCATTCCCGGAACCATGGGCTTTGGAACTGTAAACGTCTTTACCTCTCTCCATTGAGCTGCATCAAAACACTCCAGTCGATCTTCCGGACGACCATACGAAATTACCACCATTACCCCATGTTCCTTATCCAGAACTCGATGGCATTCACTCATCATCGATTTGACTTTGTCCACTAATGCATTCGTATTACAGAGAATGGCATCAAGCATTCCCTTGCAAATTATCAAGTCGAAGGATTCGTCGTCGAATTCTAGTTTCTTTGTCACGTCGAGACATTGAAATGTCATTTTGTTATGCACTGGCTTTTTCTTGAACTCTTTCCTTGCCGGGGAGCTATCCGAGAGTTTGGTACGATTCAGTGCCGTTTTGCTATTGTTGTTTTCGACATCTTTCAATTTTCTTTCCTCCCGAAGCCGTCGGTGCATCTCTTTATACCAATCATCCGTATACTTTTTCTTCATTTGATCAATGACAACAGATGAGAAATCCACGTTTGCAATGTATGTGAATCCGTCCTGCAGCATGTTTTGGCGAGTTCGGAGTTTCCGCACCAAGGATTAATACTCGATTGGCGTGCGGGAATTCCCTGTCGGTTGTAGATTGTGTTTGCTTATTGTCTGCGCTGTTCCCTTGGGATGTTTGGGCATTGCCCGTGTGACACAGGTACTTGGGCGTGAGGAAGTGACGGATGCCGCTGTACGTCTGGTACCACTCGAAAGGTTCCTTGTCGTTGGAATATCGATCATCCCAATAATCGACGTCGTCGTATCGTGTCATTGCTGATAGAAATAGGTCGACAAGTTGAAGACTAGTAGGTCTCGCTACATTGAAAAGAAGCTGGGCCGAAAATGGCTGGTGGCATTTTAAAACGTTTCAAAATTGAACTTGTAAATTACTCCATAGAAAAAGTGCTGTTAGTCAGACTTGCGTATCCGCCCTCTCACAAACTTGGTGCTGAACCTCAACAATGACAGTTCTTTCGTCTCTTACCAACGTATTCCTTCTGTTGTCAGTACTGACAGCAACAATCCATCCATCAACAGCTCTTGATTGGAGAGCTCGTCGAGACAGACTTCTAGGAATCAAAAGGAAGAAGAAAGGTTCAAAAGCAGGATGGAAACGGACCAAGACACGAGCATTTTCAAAGAAGGACGAGAAATGGGAGTGGCAACGCCTTGATCTGCCTGCAGATGCTGGATTGCGAGTCGGTGTGAAATACCGTCCAAAAGATTGCTCGTAAGTCGACCAATTTTGGAGTCATTGTTTGTTGTTTATTACGTGATCACTCTCCTACTCAACCATCATTGCCTCTTACAATGGGTCGCAGAGCAAGAAGCAAGCCCGGCGACTATCTCTCGGTTCATTACAATGGCACTTTGTACAGCGATGGCAGTCTTTTCGATTCTTCGATCCTGAGGTGTGTGGTGGTTTTGTTCTACTCGTTTGGATAATCGTCTAAAATGATCTCGAGAATCTAACTAACTTGATTTACACAGAGAAGAGCCCTTTGGGTTTCAGATCGGAAAGCAACAAATGAACGAAGGCTGGGAAAAAGGATTGTTGAATATGTGCGTCGGAGAGAAGAGGAAGCTTGTCGTACCATCTGGCATGGCCTATGGCGCAACGAAGGCCCATGGATCAGAGATTTCGGGGAGGGTACAGCCGGATTCCACTGTAGTCTACGATGTCGAGCTTTTGAAAATACTAGACGAGGAAGAGGCGGCACCACATTTGGTGTGGGGGTTGTAACAGGCTCACGCGGCGCAGTATTTTGCGTTGTGAGGTGTCTACAGTATTGTACGGCAAAACCCGGTTTATAGGTGCACACAGGGTGCACACATATGTACAAAAGATACATTTTGGTGGTACTCATAATCCGGCGCAACTTAGCATTTTTAACATGATGAAAAATTATTGGTATCGTTTACAACTTACCCTATTTACCTCGACGTAGCCTAATTGTACCCATCCCGCCATTTTATCTCCTTTTTCTCTTCCATGCTCTCCACCCGTTGACCACCCGTCCACCATGTGAGCGAGTTGTGTGGTGTCTTACTACAGAATCGGAGGTTTCTCGGCAACTATCCTGAGTCACGTGGAGCGATGCACATGGGCGAATTGCTGTTAAGAAGGGGAAACTACCCTTGGTGGTTTTAGGTCCATTTGGGGGTTTCAATACCGAAAAATCAAAAATGTACACGTAGCTCTGTGTGCACCTATACACCGGCGGCACCTATAAACCGGGTTTTACAGGAATTCCATTCCGTTATCTCCCCATAACTATGGCTACTATATCCCAGTTCCTTCTAACAGTGAACTATTTAACCGTTAGAAAAAATGATAATTACCTGTTTTTCTAACAGTGAACTAGTTCACCAGTAGAAAAATACTAATTCCTGAGCCTTGAATGTATGGTTGCCGAGCTTTCACCTGTAAAATTGACATGAATGAGGCTTAATAATTTTTTTGCTACTAATCATGCCAAGCCAACATTACCTCTGGGGTGCAAATAAGTTTTATTGGACTTCTACACGAGTCACATAGGAATCAAACAGCTAACGGTGAAATAGTTCACTATTAGGTTTAAGATTGAAAAAGCTAGTAATAGTGAACTATTTCACCGTTAGAAAAGGAACTGGGATATGATACAGTAAAAATTGGTTAACAAAGTCCCCCAAAATGTCAAAAGATACATATTCCGAGGGTCTTAAGCTCTGGATGAAGTTAGTGTACCATAGCCTCCATGTTAAAATTCTATTTAGTGCATCGGTACTTCATTTTTTGGTTGTTCATGCCAGAACTGTCCGTCATCTCGATCCCGCCAAAAATTGATGTGGAGCATTGCAGCCCATCATCACCCATCATCCCAACATCTTCCATCATCCCCATGCCACCACTTCAACATCGAAAAGCCCGCCCTTCTCCTTCACATCTCCAGTTGGACATGTCAATCTTACATTGCTTCAGAAAACTTACGCCCTACACCGAGACAAAGAAGCGCTACATGGTTTCCTGTGTTTGCGGAATATAGAACTTCTACAAAGACAAAAGTACGCACTAGAAGTCGTAAAGTAATTAAATAAAAAAGTAACTAAATGAAAATGTAGAATCTGTTTGTAGGATGTGTTTGTTTAATGTTAAAACCACTGCATAATTAGTAGTCATTAGTATTAAGTAATGGATTCTTCCTTTATATCTTTCTCTCTGAAGGAGAAGCCTGAGGCTGTCCACGAAGGAACTGCCTGGAAGATCCACCCAGGACATGGCGGTCTCCTTGTTCCTGTCAAAGAAAAATTTTCTGCCTATGTGTTCCATTTCCATGAACAGGGCATTCAATGCACTAACCGCATGATCATGAGGGAGGTGCCATATTTTATTCCTGCATTTCAGCAGAAGTCAAGTACTGCGCAGGTGCAGATTGTTCACCAATTTACAAAACATCCAGGATTAACTCAGCGTATTGTCACCCATACTGTCCAGAAACATTTCTGAGAAACAGAAAATTGCTCCAGAGACTTCATTGCAATGATGCAAGAAAGGACTGTTGAACGGAACAGGGACAATATCCTAAACATGGATCAAACTCCCATTGCATACTCATATCATTCCAACAAGACTATTGGCACCAGGGGGGCAGAACTATCCAGGTATGTGTGTTGACCACTGATACAAAAAGAGTTACTGTTGTGGCAACTGTGACTGCGAGTGGAAAGATGCTCCCATCCTTCATGATATTCAAAGGGCACCAAACAGATGCGTTGCATCTCGTGATTTTGGCACTTACCCCGCACCTGGAAAATACGCATGCCAGAGAAGGCATGGATGGACAAAGAACAGGTTCAAGCATGGATCGATCTCATCTTGACACCGTACAAGGAGTAGAGACAGAGAAATCCTGATGGACGTCCACCCATTCTCATCCTCGATGCATAATGCATTCATCAGATGGGTTCAGTCGTGAACTGTATTCAGATGATGGGCATCAAAATTATCCTCATCCCCGTAGGATGCACTTACTTATGCCAACCAATCAATCTGGGAATCAACAAACCACTCACAAGTTTGATGTGTGCAAAGTGGGAGGATTGGATGGCAGGTAAAGGCGTGGTCAATGGTATTGCAAAGGAGCCATCCCTTCAACAAGGGGTTGAATGGATTGTTGGTGCCCACAGGCATATTCCAAATCAGATGGCAAGGAATGTATGGATAAAACAGGGGTAAGGGTCCTTTTGAATAAAATAAAATAAATGAATGTTTAAATTAATTGATTGTGCAGCATCCCGTTCACATCCTAACCCAATCTTTGCAAATCAACTGCCCTTCTGAATTGTTGTGTGAAATTCAATTTGGTCCTGGGTCGTATAGTTCTGTGATCACGTAACCTCGGTTGTGATGGAACAGAGCTTGCTTGTTTGAGTTTTTGTCATCACAGAGAACTGTCTCCTTAGTTCGGAAAACACAACCCTCAAGCTGGCCTCTACTACCCCCCACAGTATACTCCCTCACAGCAAAACAAACATGGCAACATCCGATCAATCCTCCTCAACTTGATACCCAGCAAGATGACTCCCATTGACTCAAAATCTGCATCCCTACATCATGGGAGGGCTCTCTCTCCAACACCCAAAATTGACCCATCCATAAGGACATTGAACACATGACCGTCCATTATCTGTGCAAATGAATCCCACCAAGATCATTCGAAATATGTTTTTGTCTGTGTTGTGTGTTGTGAATTTGTGGTGTTGTGTGGATGTGATGTGCCTGTGTGTGCAGTGGATAAATGCAAGAAATGGCATATCTCAATAACCAGAAAGACTTACGGGGAGCTACACATATAGGTGTGTTGCTCTAGATAAGCAGAATACATTCTGGTTGGTCTTCGAAATATAGAGGACAATTAACTAAGCCAAAACACAAATATCAAGAAAATTGGTTGGAATGATCTTATAATACGATGGGACCTGTAAACCTATTTTTATTGTAGGTGGTATTATCAAAAAATCTTTTGTCAGAATCCATTCAAATTCTTTTGATGAAGAATCAATTCAAAGATCAGACTTATGCCATGTGCCAGCAAGTGTGCTGACACACCTGGGCTTGAATTTCTATAAGCCCTTCTTCCCTGGGTGACAGATATTTTGTTAGCCCATTTGCAGTCATGCCTAGGACATATTGGCATGCACTCAAATTTGAAATAGCACAGCATATTTATGCACGAGTCTAAGCAAATTTATGCAATATATTTGTTTTTGCAGTCTGTGACTTGTGACAATCATCAAATTTCAGCAAGCACATCATTTTGGATTTGACAAACTTGTTTTTCTTTGTGGTTGCTCCCTTTCACTTGGCCTGAATGTAAAGTTTGATGGGTGATAAATTAAATTAAAAACCACAAGATATTGCAAGCAAAATCAACTGGTGTCTTATAGCTAATGAAATAAAGGATTGATTATTAACTGGATTAACTCTTTTCTGACGTAATCTAATGAAAAAATTCAACATCCAACAAAATATTTGATAAAACTGCTACATCGATGCCAAACCTTGACAATATCTAGTCATGACATATAGACAGCTGGTCCCATTATGTTGATTGTTGTTTCGTGTGATGTGGTGCCTTTGAGCTTTGGCAGGAATGCAAGATCAAATGGGTGAAAAGTTAAGTGCATCTGGCCACAAACGGCTCCTTTTGTGGGGAGATCTAAGATTAATCATTTGGGGCAAAAGAAAAATAGAGAAAATTAAGTCAGGCTGACAAGAGAGAAAAGGGCCTAATATCAGGTAATGAGCTTAGAAAAGGTGTTAGCCCGCCAATAAAAGCCCACTCTCTGGGGAATGGCGTTATCTGTTAAGTCTTTTTGTGGCACTCAATCTCTCACTCTCTATTTCTAGAACTCATTCTTAAACGATAAGGACCCTCTAGGAAATACTCTTTGGTCCTTCAAATAAGACGAGTTGAAATCTGAGAACAGATCTCATCCGTCTTCATGACGTTCGAGGAACCTCTTGGATTAATTTGACATCTGTTGTGAAGCGACCAGAGTGAGCCTTTCCCTGGCTGAGCAGCGAGGAGCAAAAAGAAGATTTTGTAAGGGCTCCGAATAGGCGACCCCAAGCATGTATCGAGTATACCATACAATACCATACAAGTTGCTTTTCGTTTCATACGACTACTCTCCATTTCTCGCTCTGATTCTCGAACAAACGCCCTTCAAACAACACTCATGTTGGGTAATGAGAACACTTCTCATACGTCCGAACGACGCTCGAGGAGCCTCCAGGATCAAATTGGGGGGTGAACTTGTCAGGAGGGAGAAAGCATTTCTCTGGCTCCACAACTCTCAGCAGCTCTGAAAAGCGGACAATATCCATCAGTTTCAAACTTATCAGAACTGCAGAATATTCGTATTACTATTAATAATTGTGTTCTTGCCAGTGTGTTCTTCCCTTATTATGACTCGCAAGAATCAGATGATATTGCAATCCTCTTCACGATACTGCCAGCAGCTTTCATGTGAAACAATCTACCTAACTAAAATGAACATGAGAACTGCCACAACTTGAGCTCAACAATGCTTTCGGGACAATATACCTGTGACGATCTCATGACTTGGCAGTAATCTGTATTGTGCTTTTGCTACCAATTACTCCGCAAGACATTCCCCTCTCCACCATGATAGAGCTCTTGTTGAAAACAAGGTAGCAGGTTTACGCGAGAGGCATCCGAACGCTACACTTTCATGGATTCTGAATGGAGGGTAGGCAAAGTACTCATAAAACAAAACAACGTTCCAAACAAAAGCAACAGACGCAGCTCATTATTTGAAGAATATATTATATAATACAAAACTCCATTTCGATCAAACAGCGAATCTGAAGATTATTGTCCCTTCCCTTCTGTAAGTTTTCCTGTCTCGCTCTTTCAGTTCACCTTATCCCCTGACTTACACTTCAAAACTGTACTCTCTCGACCTAAGCGCCAACAGTAGCAACAAATGAAGGTATCAGGAAGAGTTCTAGCTGTCAGCTTAGCATTGGCTTTTCAATACGCTGGTGCAAGCAGGAAGCTCCCTCATGGCCCGCCCGAGGATCCACCTAATGAGCCTGGTGAGGTAGAAACCCCAGATCTCGGTGATTTGATTCGTCTCCTCCGTGACGAATCAACCGGTGTACCGATTCTAACAGAGGTTGTGCCTGCTGGCAAAGAGTGTTATGAAGAAGGCGTGGAGGGTGGATGCTGCCTTTGGCCATTGGCATCGGAAGATTGTGCAGAGAGTTGCGTAATGGTGAAGGATGGGTATCGTGTCATCAATCCTGACTACATTGATGCAACCTGCGCTGTCACGCCGCCTTGTGACACTTGCACAATGGAGACTGACTTTGGACGAATCAGGTAGGTTAATGTTTGTCACTCTCTGCTCTTTTTCACCTGTATCAACATTTAATGAACTGGCCTTGCTTCCCATGTACCAGCTCGGCCCGTGCCCCTGCAGATATGTTCGACAAATCGTACGATGAGGCAATCGCACTGTTGCGACAAAGTGTATGCCAACTATACGAAGAACCATCTGGACGACTGGGCTACTTTGCCGAACTCGATGGAATCCCAGAAGAGTACACTATCGACTCGCCTCTCAGTAATCTTGCACTTTATCGCGAAGTCATGACTACTGGAGTATTGGATCTCGCGAGCGACCTTTTTCCCGGTTCGACCCCTCCTCTCACGCATCTTGCGTCCACTTTCTTTGGTGCCGCCTTCGATAAAACTGGGTCCATCAACATGGATACAGTGGTGTACACCAATGCCATTTTTGATTTGCCTGCTACTACGGTTCTCCCAACCAAGTGCATCGATATCCGAGGAGAGGTAATGGGAGAAGTCGCCGCCAGGAACAAGTGTTTCATTGATTATTCCGAAGAGCCTTTGGGGACGTACAATTATGACCGCGCACAAAACTTCGCAGGATTGCCCAATCCTCCATACGTCCCAGGGGGTGCGACCCAAAGTGGCGTGTTCGAGTTCCTCGAGGAGGCAACTGCCCCTCCTGCTCTGACCTTTCATATTGCCAACGCAGGCATCTTTGAAAAAGTCTTTCCAAGTGATCCTTTTGCGGGCGAGAAGGCCGCCCTGTCGTTTGCCAAGGCAGCAGACGATACTCGTGCTGTGATCAACTTCATGCACAACTGGCCGGTACCTAGTGACTACGTGACTCCTCGAGTTTGTACCCGCGTCCAGGCAACCCTCTATAATCTCTACATTGCCTCCCTTCAAGTACCAAAAAACATTAATGCTGGCGCGGAAGAGAGGGAACTTTTGGTGACCGTGGGCAACAGTGGGAGAGACACCGCCAAGGATGCAACGGTAGTAGTAACCGGAATAGTTCAAACCAAAGACGGTACAATGCTGGATCCGATAGAACTCGGCTACAGTGGAACTGATGACACTCTCGAAGTCGACGCAACGGAATCCTTCGATTTGGATCCTGCCGAGACAGTAACGTTTACTGGATTTGTCCCTGTCGAGTTGACGATGGGCGGCGAAGGGAGCACCATTAATTGGATAGCGGAAATCGTACCGCGCTCCGCCGGGGAAGACATCATGCCGGATGACAACATCATGACAGAGGAAACTGCTGTCAAAAGAGGCGCAAAGGCACCCAAGAAGCTCCGCGCATTGTAACCAGACTTGGATGTGCAATTTGATTGATTGGTTGTGTTTGACTTCTTTGACAAGTTTGGACCACTAGAGTAGAATTGGAATAGAATTGTGGATGTGGGTGAACACTGTGCTGAACCTGTTGCCCTCTAAAATTATTATTGGCCTGCTTTCGTATATTAATTTTTTTACCGTATCTATTGCCTATTACCTATTAGGTAGCTTTTGCGGATAACCGCGACCTACAATTTCAGTATGATAGGTACTGCAGGATCTACAGCTTTATTACACCTATTTAATGCAGGTGTTGTAACTTTGTACCTTTAGGTTAGATTATAGTTTTTTGATATCATCTCACAAAAAAATCTTTCGTGACTTGCCAAATAACTTGTATGCATTTGACTCTATCAAGATAGGGCACTTGGATTGACCCACATCGTCAAAACATTACTTTTATAATCATAGAGTTGATCGAAGTTGCCCCATAAGTACAATAACATACATTGTCCATGCTGCCAATCAAGAAGCAGTTCATCAACAGTGCATTCTTGTCAACCACCTCAGTCTCATCTGGTGCGTCATAATTTGATCAGTGGGTTTGTGACAAGGAGTGGATGAAAATACAAAATAAGTGTTTCTCCGATTTGAATCATCACATAAATATTTGTTGGGGAATATCATAAAACTGCAAAAGCTCAAGCAATTTTCTGGCATGCCGTAAAACATTTAAATAAAATTCCCTTTTGCAAGTTTTGGTCAAAGACCCTTGTACCTCTACTGTAGGTGCACAAATGGTAATCCCTCATGGACCCCTAATCTGAACCTGATTATGCTTAAGCTGCTAAGCTCCGTGACTTCACTTGACTCCCACAATAGATTGAGTTAATGCTCGTGGTGTCATAAGGTTGATGCAACCATTGGTTCTCAGGCTCCCATAATGGGAGTGGCTCCGCAAAAGAATTCCGTTTCTAAAACAATATCTAAGGCAGGTACTCAAACTCAATAGATGGATGGGGGGTGAAAGGAGAATCCAAGAGAGGAATAATGTGACCAAAAACAAGAATCTAAAACCTATAGAAGCCTTTGCCTGCCATTCTAATTGAAATTGGCCATGTCTATGAAAACGATGATGCATTTGAGTGCCGCTAGGAGTGAGTTGATGTGTTGGTATAAGTAATTCAATATCAGGACAAATGTTCATAACAAAGCAAAGTCGGTAATACTCACTGCAGCAATTGATGCATAGGCAGAGATGCATGTTTGCTTTACAAGGTTAAATTGTTATTATTGTTTTTGTGGAAGGTTAGTGGAACTGTTGGCAGGAAGGACCAATAAAATCTAGAGAAAAGGGCATGTTCTATATCACAAGCTGGTGTGAGAACTGGGAAGGGATGGCTTTGAGATCAAAAAGCATGTTCCCTGTGTTGCTGCCAAGAATATGTGGATGATTTTGGATCTCTCATGCGACTGTGGTAGTGGTTCAAGAGGATTTAGAGTATTGTAAGAATCATGTTTGGCATGGTCAAGATTATTTTTATGTTGACTTATTTATCAGAAACCAGTAATTGCAAAAGGATTCTCAGCAAGCATCTGAGATAGTCACCTCAAATGAAATAACTCAGCAATTGCTAAGTTGTTTGACATGGGACCTGATAACAATCCAACCAAAGCAACTTAGGCAATTCAAGAGCTCATGCAATTAATCATACACCTGTCCAAGTACAATTTGTCAACAGAAATAGAAGGTATACACATCATAAAGAAACAACAATTTTCTTTCACAGCTTTAAGGTCAAGAATCTAGATGCTGGATGAAGATGCCAGTATATTCATAGTCCACATATTCTAAAGCATCTTCTTACAATTGGGTCTCCTAACTTGAAAATGGAATTCATTACATTTTATCTTGATTATACTTTTTGCAATGCACGAAATTCTAATTCATGTCTGGTATTGGGATGACCCTTGAAGAGGTTGTTCTGATTAGGTTTCAAGCAAGCAGAGCTTGTTTTATTGGGTGATTCCACAGTGAGGTAATTGACTTCATTGAGTGTTATTTGAGGTTGAAGATAATAGTGAAAAATTCTATTCTGAGGAGTCTCAAAACAACTAGCCAACCTCTGTTTCAACTCTAAAAACAATGGATTTTGTTCTTTCTTTTATTGAGAGCTTGTATATAGCAAAATAGTTATGATATGAGCATCTGTATTGTTGCATAGAGTATTTTTATGAAGTAAAAGACCCAATGCAACAGTTCTCATGCCAACATGATTGCCTGTTTCCAAGATATTATATGCTTCACCAACGTTGTGATGGATTTAAAACGTAAACAACAGAATTTTATGTTCACTCTGACATCGAATAGCTCATTTAGATGTCTGTCAATATTTTACATTTAGCTTCAATTTTGGTCAGGATAGATGTCACATCTCTAATCAATTAAGTATTCAAGCACAGCTTGTACCCTTTTTAAACAGGAAGAATTGGTTTCAAGTTAACTCCTGAAGTTATGTAACATAATTTTATTTGAAAACCTCTGCCTCTGCAAATGAAGTCATAAATAAACCACATTTTTTGTATGACATGGTAGTCTCTTGAGAGCTGTATTTTTGTGGCATGCCACATAAAATTCATAAGTATGCAGATTATAGAGATTTATACGGTCAAGTGAGTTTTCAGAAGCGATGTTTGGGTCTTCGTGGTGCTTTATGAAGAAAATTAATGGAATATCTGACGAGAAAACTCACTTTGAAAGCAGCTTCTTATAGTTGTGAGGTCCATGTAGTGACATAGGCCAAGAATCAGCCTTTTTTGTACCCCTGGGTACAAAACCTAAATGGAGCATGAATCAGCCTTTTTTGTACCCCTGGGTACAAAACCTAAATAGGGCATTCTCAGGACCCCAAGTAGGAGAGTCCACCTCCCGACGGCATGGACTCCCCAACATGGAAGTTCAGAACCCCAAACAAGAGAACACCCTTGTGGAAGATCTGAACATCTTTCAGAAGGGTATGAACATACCAGGATGTGTAGAAGTCTACACAATGATCGTTTGCATCGTTTGGACTGGAGTGCAGTTCCACTGCCTTTCCATCCTCACAAATAATCACAAATATAGCTCATAAAACCAAATCTTTGACACCTGTCGAAACTACCTATTATTTTCGCGTGATATTTTTTTACGACGATTTTCGGCTCAGGTCACTATCTATAGATAACCGTGGTGCGACCTTCGCGCACCGAAGCCATCGACATCCAACTCTTCCGACACGAGGTACGCTAACAATTTTTTTATCGCGAGTGGCAATTTTCAACTTTTCGCACGAGCGATACGTTTTTTTGCACGATCGACGATCTATCCAAAATCGGCTACGCGATCGACGCATTCCTAGGGTTTCGCGATCTACGAGCTCTCCAAAAATTCTCCCGCGATCAGCGAGCATCAGTGATAAACTTCGAGCGAACGACTTCTGCGACCGAGTATTCCTACGAGTCGGATTAATTTTGTGATCAAGAATTCTCGCGAAATAGTTGGAAGCAAGACTTTCAAGAAATAAAAGCCGACCAAGAGAAATTTAAAAATAAAAAAATAAAAAAATTCTTTTTCGAGCTAACCTCAACAGGGCACCCAAGACCTTCTTCAAGGCCTTGTTTTATAATACGCCCCGTGGAGAGGCAATTAAGAGGATGTCGACCAACAAGTCAAGCCCAGAAGGACTCAAGCCACAGGAGTGTGAACGGAGTTCAGGGAGGTCCAAGCCACCCATTTCCTACATTTCCACTGCCATGGACACCCCGAAGGTAATCAACAAAATCAAGGTCTCCAACAAAATGACCTTGTCTGTCACCGTCTTCGACGAGGGAAGTCCTGAACAGTTCCTCAACCATGTCCAGACCTCGATGGAAATAATTTCCCAGAGAGGCTTAGACACGGACTACGGGGAAGCCTGTAAAGAAGATGAAAAGGCTGAGGCAAAACTGACTGCGGCTACTGCAGCAACTGCGGCCAAAGCCAAGTTCAAAGGGACGGATGAAAATTCCCCCATCCTCCAGTCGTAGAACAAAGCAACTGCTGCTAAAATCCACACCAGTGAGGCCATAGTGTCCGCTGGCCAAGCGATCTTCCTGCAGTACTCTACTCAATTGTCGGAGACTGCCCGTCGTCCTTGGACCACCATCGTTGGGGAGCAAATCAACTGCAAACCCTGGACAGATGTGTATGGGACCGAGCATCCCACAAAACGCCCGGCATCTTGGACCTCCTTTCAGGAATGTGTCCAGTTGCACCTGCAGACCGTCTTCAGGACTGATGCAGCGGAGCAGGAACGTTTCTACATCAGCAATGGGCTGAAGAAACCAAACAGGGTACCCATCAGGGACTTTGTGCAGAGGATCCAGCGCCTTAACGGGTATGTGGAACTCTTGCCGTGCCTGTTTTACTCTTCAAAGGCTGCAAAGTCTACGAAAGTATGCGGGCCATTTGATGATGCCGACTTGGCAAGCCACATCCTCAGGATGGTTCCTAGGAACTGGCAGGACCAATATGAGCTCAGTGGAGCCTTGGTACCACAGAGTGTCAGGGAACTTCTTGAAGTCCTTGAACGCATCGAGAAGGCCTACCCCACCAAGAAGGTTGGAGAAGGACCCAAGACCGTAGCCAAGGCTAACGACTCATCTAGGAAGAAGATGGTCTCTTTTAGTGACCTGATTCCAAAGAAACGTCGCACAGAGAAGTACTGTTCTCTCTGCAAGAAACATGGGGCGCACATACCACCCACAACACTCGGATTGCCGGAAGTATGACTCAATGGGACCCCGAAGTCAAGCTTCAAGGGGAGAAACCCAAATGGAAATGCTTGTGGACTAGAGAGACCTGCTCGAGGAGGAAGTAGCTATGCGCAGCTCTCCGCTAAAATCGACAAACTTACGAAGTCCAACAAGAAAATGAAACGCGCTATCAGAAAAAAGAAGCGTAAGCATCACGACATGAGCGACAGTGATGATTCAGACTCATCTTGAGATGATGGGTTGGGGAGTACTAAGAAATTTTGTAGTAAAATCGATTGTAATGAAATGATTAACACTTATCTTAGTCCGATTAAAACTTCCCCACGTGCCAACATAACATTTTCTGGTTCAAACAATACATGTTCGAACCTGGCAGAAGAACTAGGACATCTTCCAGCCAACCTTACACAGAGTGAAACAATAACCGAATTGTCGGACCCCGAACTGTCGGGTGACCTTTTCAATAGTGTGAACCCCCCTTTGACAGGTAAAGAAGGGCAGGTCACTACTGTAGTAGCACAAGCACGCTATAAAGCGACTGAAAATCCAGCCTGTAAGAATATCGAACACTCTACAGGGCGTCGTACCAGTAACACAGTCATCAGGATCCTACTAGACAGTGGATCTGATGGTGATCTCCTGTTCCATGCAAAGGGAACGGAGAAACGCTTTCCCTACTTGACTAGGCAGGTGCCAAAGTCTTGGCGCACGTCGAATGGGAGCTTCCTAACCAAAGGAAGGAGCGAAGTCAACTTAAAGTTCTTTGAGTATTCGAACAGTAAGGAGTACACAGTGACTCCTGATGTAGTAGAGTATGATAAGAAAAAGATGGCAAAGCCAGCGTTCGACCTCATTCTTGGATGTCAAACCATGAAAGAGCTCGGAATTGTTCTAGATTTTCGAACAAAAGAAATAACCATTGATCACATCATTTTGCCAATGAGAGACATCAATAGTCTGACCTCATCAAACTTGGATAAAGCCTGGGCTGTTAACAACAGCATGGCAAATGAACCACAAAGTACGCAGGAAGCAACACAGCAGGTAGTTAAAATCCTAGATGCAAATTATAAAAAGGCAGACCTCCAATCAATTGTTAGCACCAATTGTACTCACCTTAGTCTCCAAGACCAAAACTCGTTGCTGGAGTTACTCACAGAATTTGAGGAACTTTTTGACGGAACACTAGGTGATTGGAACACAGGGCCTGTGTCCTTCGAACTTAAGGAGGGTGCAAAGCCATATCATGGCAAGGCATACCCAGTACCAAAATCTCGCAAAGAAACAACTATCAAAGAACTGAATAGATTATGCGAACTGGGAGTGGTAGAGTTTCAGCCCGAATCAGAATGGGCGTCACCATCATTTATCACTGGAAAACAAGACGGAACTGTACGCTTTCTCACTGATTTTAGAGAAGTAAATAAACGACTAGTTCGAAAGCCGTTTCCATTACCCCAAATCAGTACAGTCCTGCAAGAGCTAGAAGGATTTACCTATGCTACAACCCTAGATTTAAACATGGGTTATTATACCATTAGACTGGATCCCGATTCATCCAAAATATGTACCCTCATTTTCCAATGGGGCAAGTATTCCTACCTCCGTTTGCCCATGGGCATCGTAGGTTCACCAGACATCTTTCAAGCGAAAATGTCAACACTAATGGGAGCCTTAGAGTTCGTGCAAGCTTACCTTGATGACTTGTTATGCATCACAAAGGCAAACCTGGAAGACCACCTTGACAAATTGAAAATGGTGCTTACCAGGCTACGCGAGGCGGGCTTGCGAATCAACGCCCAAAAATTGTCATTCTGCACCTTTGAAACAGAATATCTAGGTTATACCCTCACACGAACAGGGATTAAACCACAACAGAAAAAGGTACAGGCGATTCTCGCGATTTCATCGCCGAAAAATGTCAAAGACCTCCGTAAGTTTCTGGGCATGGTCCAGTATTATAGAGATCTTTGGGCAAGACGCGCGAAGTGCTTGCCCCACTCACCTCACTGGTAGGAGAGTGTGGTCACACCAAGGTCACCAGAGCCAATAAAACAAAAAAAAGTCCATGGTACTGGGACACGGTGCATCAAAAAGCATTCGATGACGTTAAGACTTCAATTGCCAAGGATGTAGTCTTAGCCTATCCCGATTATTCAATGGAATTTGAGATATATACTGATGCCTCGTCTAAACAACTTGGATCAGTTATCACCCAGGGTAATAGGCCCCTTGCATTCTTCAGCAGGAAGCTGTTGACGACGCAACAGAAGTACAGCATGACCGAACTAGAAATACTGACCATAGTGGAAACACTCAAGGAGTTCAAAGGCATGTTGTGGGGACAAAGATTAAAAGTCTACACAGACCACAAAAATCTAATCCAAGACGCCCTCGGATTAACCTCTGACCGTGTCTACCGATGGAGATTGCTCCTCAAGGAATTTGGCCCCGAAATTGTTTACATTAAAGGCATACATAACACTGTTGCCGACGCCATCTCTCGCTTAGACATCGGACCAATACCGAGTGAGCACGAGAACTGGATGACGTTCACCAAATGCTGGTGTCATTACACCATGCAAGAAGAGAGTGCGATAGACACCTCTGCATACCAAGAGGAAATGAATCTGGTATTTGCAAACCGCAGCGAAGAAGATGTAATCTACCCGTTAACAGTACGAGATTGCAGAAGCACAAAAGCTTGATACCAGCTTGAAGATGTTGAAAGACCAGTACTCGACACAATTGGTCAAAAGTACACATCTCCTATGCAAGGACGGAAAAATAGTCATTCCAAAAGATCTTCAACACCATGCAGTTAGTTGGTATCACCACTATCTACACCACCCTGGACACACGAGACTCGAAGAAACCCTTTGTGCTGTGATGTACTGGAAAGGTATGCAAAATACCGTCCGTAAATATGTCAAAAACTGTCATGCATGCCAAGTCAACAAGAGGCATAAGCATAAGTACGGGAAACTCCCTACTAAATTCGCCATCACAAACCCTTGGGATGTACTATGTGTGGACCTTATTGGCCCGTATACAATCAAAGGTAAAGATGGGACAGTAATTGATTTCATGTGTCTGACTATGATTGACCCAGCTTCTAGCTGGTTTGAAATAGTTGAACTACCGGTAATCACTGAGGTGATTATTCCCCTGGATACAAAAGGGCGGAAGGGTAAAAAGACCCATGAGGAACCTAAGTTAGCATACTTTGATAAGTCATCAGCAATGATCAGCAACTTAGTGAACAAGACCTGGTTTAGTAGGTATCCACGTTGTCAATACATAATTTATGACAATGGAAGCGAATTCAAACTTCACTTCAAAGCCCCATGTGACTCATATGGGATCACGAGTAAGCCTACCAGTGTCAAGAATCCACAAGCGAATGCAGTTCTAGAACGAGTGCATCAGGTGATATCATCTATGCTCGGAATAGCTGAAATAGACATGGCCCCTTCAGTAGAGACAAGCGATTTAGACAAGTTCGTGACGAACGTTGCTTGGGCCATTCGCTCAACATACCACACAGTACTAAAAGCCTCCCCAGGTGCAGCCATCTTTGGACGGGACATGTTGTTTGACATCCCCTTCCTGGCCAACTGGAATAAAATTGGAGAATATAGGCAACACCAAACAGACCAAAACACAGAACGGGAAAATAGCTCACGTCGTGATTGTGACTACAAAGTTGGTGATCAAGTACTTCTTTGAAAAGATGGTATACTCCGCAAAGGTGAAAGTAGATATGAAAGTGATCCTTGGACTATCACATCAGTTCATACGAATGGCACCATCAGGATTCAACGCGGAACCAAATCAGAAAGACTGAATATACAAAGAGTTACACCTTTTTTTAACGACCAAACTTAAAACCGTATTAAATGTCAGTTTCAAAAAAACAAAAACGGACTCTCCCTCTTCAAACAACACTTACTCGTTACACATGTTTAACAAACTCTTTAGTTCGTTATTGTTACTCTCATGAGAACCCGTTTTTTTCACCTAAAAACACTTAGGTTTTTTGGTTCCATTTTTACCGGATACTCCATTCGTGGGGGCGAGTGACATAGGCCAAGAATCAGCCTTTTTTGTACCCCTGGGTACAAAACCTAAATGGAGCATGAATCAGCCTTTTTTGTACCCCTGGGTACAAAACCTAAATAGGGCATTCTGAGGACCCCAAGTAGGAGAGTCCACCTCCTGACGGCATGGACTCCCCAACATGGAAGTTCAGAACCTCAAACAAGAGAACACCCTTGTGGAAGATCTGAACATCTTTCAGAAGGGTATGAACATACCATATTGTGTAGAAGTCTACACAATGATCGTTTGCATCGTTTGGACTGGAGTGCAGTTCCACTGCCTTTCCATCCTCACAAATAATCACAAATAAAGCTCATAAAACCAAATCTTTGACACCTGTCGAAACTACCTATTATTTTCGCGTGATATTTTTTACGACGATTTTCGGCTCAGGTCATGTAGCTGGAATTATGCACGCCATCATATGTCTGATGGAGCTACAGTGTCACTTTGACACTATTTGATTTTTGTGCCATCACTACTAGGAGGTAAAACTGATAAGCATATGTGATATCATAGTTCCTGTTCATAGTTTTAGGCTGTTACCACTAAAGGCCTTCCATTTTTGAAGGGCGATTGTTACAATAATTGATGTCCATATCATGTAACAGCTGATAAAAATAGGGTGAAAATGATCTGGCTTTCATCAGTCAAATAAAGATTCTTGATTGGAGCACATTGCAGCAAAATTTCTGGAATAAAATGAAAGAGGAAGGGTTAAAAAACAACTCTGATATTTAAATCCTTATCCTTCATGTCCTTGTGCTATGGGACGTTGCAACCTCCAGTGCGCTACACAAATCACCATGTGATGAAGAATAAGACCTCTATGCTATCTCTAACAATGTTCTCAGACTCCTCATGGACTACTTGATGGAACCGTGATTGAGGCTCACATGCCTTTTGAGCAAGCATTCAGTACCAGAACATCATAACTAAACCCAGTCTGTGAGGGTGCTTCAATCTTATGTTGAATAAGTGACAACCTAACGGCTTGACAAGCGCCATCACAGAACAAAGTTCTTCGTTTTGAATCAAAGCTTTCAAATCAGGCACCATTACTTCTTTGATGTTCATCAAGGATAGAACAGAACAACCATATGCCGTGTCATATCCGATTGAAAACCGCATTGCACTCCATCTTCCTATACAAAAAAGCTATGAGCCTTATCCTAAAGCGTGGACAAGAAAAGATTCTAGTAGTCAATCAAACAAGTCACCAAGCAAATATCAGTTCTTTGAGAGCAATTTAATATCTAATGCAGGGGCGCTTCGAAAATTCTTCAATGCAGTAATTAGATGCGTTTTCGCATGCTTTTGCCTAAAGTGTCGACTACCCCGTTGCCGCCTTTGAGGCGATTCCCAAGTCTACGGATGTGATGTGCTGCTCCAGAGCCTTTCATGTTGTGTTCTTCGAGTCTTCGTATAGAGTCAAAACAGAGAAAATAACAATGCAATTCGGTATGCAAATGACGCGATCTTTGTACTCATCTTCACAGTCCCCGCATGAGTTGGTAACCAAGCATTTTGAAATGAGATCACAATCGAATCCATCACAGCTTGGGTTATCGGGATTGTACATTCTTTCTCAAGCGCAGTTGATACAAGTTTCTCTCTGCCTGGGATCAGTTTCACACTCTTCTATTGCGTTGTCGACTTCGACAACGCAGCTGCAATCTATACCGCAACCTTTATAGATATCACATCTCCCGATTGATGCAATCTTCCACGTCAGAGCAGAGAAAATCTGTGCAGTTAGGCTCACAGACATAATCATTGCAGCTGCCAGTCCAACATTGCTTGCACGCAAAAAGTTATCGAAGTCACATGCTAAGGCAATCATGGACTCGTCTAAATATTTCACACGACATTTCCTCCCATGCCCCTATCAAGCGAATCCATGCAAAACCGAGTAGTATCCGAAGGTTCTTCATCGCAGCTATTTAGTTTTTATCTTGTTGTTGTTCTTATCAAGATTTTTTCAAAATCTTAGTTGTGTTGGAAACTGAGACCTTTTCTCCTTCTTCTCCTTCTCCTTCTCCTTCTCCTTCTTCTTCTTCTTCTTCAGTGAGACAGTTTTTTCACTTTTTGCAAAAACAGGTACTGACCATGAAGTTGATCCAATGTTACCTGTAAATAATTCATTTTTTGCTTGGACTTACATGGGTAGTTATGATGTTTTATGTCCTGTTTACCTTTAAAATTATATCTTTTTGTATAACGTATGACATTATTTTCTAGAATGTTTCTGTAAACTTGAAGGGAGCATTAGTCACAAATTATCATTTTAATCATATATGTACAACAATGGTTCTGTAAACTTGAAGGGAACGTTATCGTGTCACAAAAGAGTGCTACGTCTAACAAGAATGATATTGCAAACTAAAAATGGGTACATACTTTTAAAATGGGCGCAGGAGTGCGGCGCGCGCGAAGCGCCCGAGGCGCTCTCGCCCATTTGCAACTACTATAATACATATTAATTAAGCGTAGAAAAGTGGCATACTACTACAAGCACTTTATTTCAAAAGTACGTATTCCTTTGTCTCTACAAATCGCATTCTGTTTCGCTAGCTACAAAAAATCTTGCAGTGGCTCCTGGTAATTTTAGTTTTGGTTTCGTTAATTTATTATTATTGAGCACGGTCGTGCAGACAGCAAGCAATCTCCTAATCCCATTCACCCATGCTCAATATCATAGATGACGTCAAGTTTTTTACCTAGCCATCATAGAAAGAATCTATGATTTATCCGAATCTAAAAAATCCGTGACGCGTAGTCATCAAGCAGTCTCGGTCGATTTTTTCAATATCATAGATTCGTTCTATGACATATCACAATCCGATTTCTGGCCACACATACGCCCCGTCTTTAGGCCCTTCAATGCTACGTATCATATAACCCCCTTATGATACATTTTAAGGTAGATAAAAATAAGTACTATATTAAGGGCCCCATCTATAGCTTTGCCTTCTAGTGTCACCCCCTCCCACAACCCCCACCACCACCAATACACCCTCTAGTATGGAGTCTTAACTGATAATTGTTTGTAGCACTAGTTTGGTTAATGATTATGATGGTCCATTTGAACAACAATTCCTGTTGCTATTAGAGCTAGAGAACTCCACTTTTTTATATGGTACACATATCATTTGTGATGTATACATTTTGGCACACCTGTTGTACAAAATGAAATTGCTTACTACACTTGTGAAATATGGTGCATATATGTGTAACATAACAGTAATCCGAAAAATGCCATATGATCGCCCAAATTTCTACCAATATGAAATGGTATTACATATTACCAAACATAAGCTTAATAAGAATCACAACCTTAATTTCTTTTGAAGTTGTTACCTAGAAAGTTGGGAGAACAGATGAAACCTTATTAGGCAAGACATCTTCCTGTCATCCTCTGCTTTGTACAAAGATGTACAGAGCAGGTAGAATGGTGCCAACTAGTTCTTGGAGGCTTATTGATTTTTTGACTAAAGTAACTCCAGTAGCCTTAATGCATTACATTTATGGAGGGTGTGTGTTGCTGCTAATGGATTGAGCAACAGTTTTTAGCATTATTTCATGTTCGTTAATGAATATTTCCTTAGCTCAACCATTTTGAATAGTTACTTATTGTTTCTTCCTGTTTTCGTACAGGTTGTCATGCCCATACTCTTTGAGGAATACAGTGGATCATCAATAAGGGTCAGTCAGTGATGTTCTAATAATTATTGTTTATTGCTCATTCATTGTAGTGCACACATATCTTGTGATAATACTGTATTTTATACCAAATACCCTCTTGCAATTCAATTGGTATGACACATTGTTACACATTGCAATCGATATTCACTTCACTATGCTTCACTTACATCTTTGATTGCTCATCTTTTTCATGTTTACAACTGGGTAAGTCAGTTGATTGTATCACCTGCAGATTTCAGATGACTGACTCTATTTTTCAATCGATGCATCCTTTGTCAACATTACAGATGATAAGAATTACAATAGGTGTTTTAAATATTTATTGGCATAGTTGCCAAACTTCCTTCTAAAATGGTAGCAATAAGGGTAATGCCAATGTTGAAAGGAAAGATAATAAGTGCCACGACACTCTCACATTGTGCAACTGTGTTTTTGGGCATACTCAAAACCTTAACTAACAGTACAGAATTGATACAACCTCATCTAGGATCATTTCAGGGTATCTCTTTCTATACTCCATGTTTGCATTGTCAATTACATCATTAATGCAACTGTTTGCCAGAGGGACAGCTAGAAAGAAGAGAAAGTTGCTGCTGTTTGAGATTGCTATCAGTAGGCAGAGTAAATGCCAGGATTCAAAGGTTGTGCAAATGAACTATTTGGGGAGATATTTGGATGTTCCCACAGAATTGGACTAGTTGGATTAGCCGGGAGGGTTTTTTCATGTCTGTGAGAGGTGGGCATGTACCGGTATTCATCATTGTGTTGTTCAGTTGTGTGTGTTGTGAGCTCCTTACTCTTGGTCACAGGTGGGCTCACAGGATTTTTTCATCATCTGGAGGCTTTAGTAATGGGGTAAATGATGTAATGGTTCCAATAGTAGTCTTGTTCCAGTCTTGTGAAAATTGACTGTGTTGTGTGCTTGCAGTGTTTCAAGTAAATTTTCAGTCTTAGACAAATATTTTGTTGTACAAAATAACTAGGTGATTGTTAGACCTTGTTCAAGGTATTATTTTTGTCGTAGTTTATCTAGTGAAAGATCGTAAATATAGGTAATATCTTAAGATATTTCATATTACGCGAACAGTATGACCTATGAATTCGATCGCGGTTCAGAATTATTAACTATGACATCGCTCGGAATTGTATAGGTAATTTATCATAGAATCGTTCTATGATATTGACGACCGGTAATAAATAGTTTCGAGGGTTGGTCCCATATGTTGTGAAATGTGATAGCAGGGGTTCTCCTGATTGGACAAAAAGAAGTGTGTACTCGTACTAGAATGCGAAGGCTCGACGGACGATCACACAAAATAATGTTAGCGTGTTTTCACAATCACACTTGTTTTATGAGTACACACTACAACACAATCACAACCTTTTAAGTACTAGGCGCAGATGGCGGGATAGGCATTCTTCTATGTTTTGACAGCTAGTTTCCCTTGCTCATTCGTATTGATAACTGTACGGAACATGGGTTAACACAGGAAAACACTGTGCAAATATCTCTTAGATATTATTCAACAAAGGAACACATGATTACTTCTAAAACAACCATGATTCGTTCTACCGACCAAAACTTCATCCATCAAACTCTTCTTCTTCCGAAGACGAATCGAAATCCACATCGGAGGCAGAAAAGCTATCCTCGCATGCCATTGGTTCGACAGTATCAATCGTCGGTTCATCATCAACAACACGGACAAACGAAAGAGTATCGACCAAGTCTTCACAAACCGCCAACAAAGGTTGATCCGTGCATCCCTGCGTATGCAAAGAAGATACACCACAATAGTCGCTCCACTTTTTTCCGAGTTTGTTTTTAGTATCGCACTTGCACCCTTCTTTGAGAGTGAAGCAATCACGGAGTTCTTCGGAGGTAAAACTTGCGCATTGGTTGGATTTGCCATTGGTCGAGTGACCGCCGTCATTGGCCAACTGAGCGAGATTTCCTTTTTGGGTTTGACGTTGGAAGATGACTGTGGGTGACGCAATAAGTTTAAGTTCTATGAGAAGGTATTTTTTTCGGATATACGAGTGACAAACTTGTCAAGAATCACCTTCTTCCACTGTCCCAGTCGTAAACATACGATAAATGTAACACGGCTTCGTTTGCCCCTGTCTGTACACTCTAGCCATGGCTTGCTGGTCCGTAGCAGGATTCCAATCCGCTTGAAAGGGTGGCATCACACTTTGTTAAATACACACTCACCAGAGAAACGACACTTCATAACGTCCAAGAGTTTCACTCACCATCCACCATAATGAGACGATTGGCACCAATAAGATTCAACCCGCACCCACCAGCCTTGGAGCTCAACAAAAAGGCAAACGAAAGATTCACCGATCCTTTATTAAACGAATCGACCATCGGCTGCCGCGCCGAAAGCTCTACCGACCCATCCAATCGAACGAAGGGCAAATTCTTCTTGCGTAAGATGCACGATTCAATCACGGATAGTGCAGTGGTGAAGTTGGAGACAATCACGACCTTGTCATTGGGATGATGATCACGAATCGAATCCAGAAGACGTTCAAGAACTAACAACTTTCCAGAGAGCGAGACATCCTCCTCTCGCGGCGACAATGATGACGACTCACCCTCCTTACTCAACAAGAAAGGATGAGTGCACAATTTTCTCAACTCGCCGAGCAACCTCAAAGGATTGTCCGCATCCTCTCTGCCCCCCATCGATCCAATCGACTTGGAGGCCCGATGCGAAATCTCATGGTACAACTCGCATTGCTTCTCGGTGGGACGACAAAACAATAACAATTCCATCCGCGGCGGCAAGATCGACTTGAGCACATCCTTTTGCAAACGACGCAAAACAAACGTCTTTGTGATTTCCTCCAATGCCTTGGACTGCATCCTTCCTCTCTCCTTCTGCTCCCGCGTTGCATTCTTCGTATTGGCCTCCGACAGAGGACGTTCGTACCAACGACGAAACGAACTCAAATCTCCCAATATCCCCGGCACGGCAAAATTGGCAACGCTATAAAATTCCGAAAGATTGTTTTGAATGGGCGTTCCCGAAATAAGAATGCGCGCTTCGGCATGCAACGAATTCAACGCCGCCAGCGTCTGTGATCCGGCCGTATTCTTAAGACGATGTCCCTCGTCGACGACCAACAGTCCCACCCTCGTGGCCTTGGCGACAATCTCCCGATGGAGACGCAACAACTCGTACGATAGAATGAGTACCTCGGCCTGCTGGGGCTTGGGGGGGACGAAGGACTTGAGGGCGCGCAGTCCCTCGTCTTGGGCGCCGTTACGAACGATGACGCGTTTGGGTTGGGAGGCCTTTCCGATCCATTGGTCGAATTCTTTGGCCCAATTGGAGACGAGGGAGGAGGGACAGACGATGATGAAGCGACGGTCGCGTTGGTGTCGGTGGAGGGAGTAGATTGTGGCGATGGTCATGAGTGTCTGACGAGAACGAGGAGATGGAGGGGGCAATGTGAGACAATTAACTCCCAAAAGAACTGTAAAACGAGAGGAGAATTCGTGCTTCCACGATTGTGACTGTAGCCTCTACCTTTCCCAATCCCATTTCGTCCGCCAGCACCGCCCCCCTTGGCACTTGACCCATTCGTTTCTCACCGCCGCCGCCACCGTCTCCTCCACTCTCTGTTTCGTCATTGTCACGGTCGTCCATGATTCTCCGTTCAAACACCCGTCTCAACCCCTCATTGGCACCGGTGACACAATTCCAAAGAAAGACAATGCCCTCTCGTTGATGGGGACGCAATGCTTGTCGAAGGGAGTTTGGTAGCTGTATGCCAGATGCTCCGGGAAATTCATCAGGACTGCTGGTGATGGTGGTGATGGTGGTGTTGGTGGCGGCGGTGCCGATGCCTCTTGAAATTTGGGAGACGACGGTGGGACGAGCCATGATGCGTGTACGAGCATTGCGAAGGAGCGACGGGGGTACGTTGCGTTTGACGAGAGTCGGCCGGCTGCTTTCTTCTTCGTCATCGTCACTATCATGGCCTTCATTCTCTTCCTTCGCAAGGTTCCATTCGCCATTGGCATCCTTCTCCCTCTGTCCCGACGCGGACGAAGAAAGTTTCGTCGCCGTCAACGACGACGCCACCGCTGGTTTCTTCGCTCCAATGCCACATTTGCTAGCAAGCAACGGCTTCGCTTGCGGCCGTCGATTCATCCACGGATGTTTACGCAACGGCATCAACGGAGCACGGCGGCGGACCACAGTCGTTGTGGATCCACCGTTCCAATGACTCGACGCGCCACCGGTACGACTGGAATTCCCCCCATTGGAATCCTTATTGACCGTGGCCGTCGTCGTCGCCATCATGGCCATCACTTGGCATTCCCACGTGCCATTCAACGCCCAGACATCGTCGTCGTCGTCCACGCACGTGGCGCCATTGGCCGCGTCGCCAAATGTCTTGCGACTAATCTCGGGATGGACGCCGGAATAAAGGACGCTGGATTTGGAACGAGGGTGTGGATTCGACGCTTTATATTTGGATTTTTTGAAACGGGCGTTCCATTTTCGTTTTTTGTGGCTGCTTCCTCCTCCCCGACCGCCATTGCCGCTGCTTTCGTCGTTGTCGTCGTCATTATGATCGCTGCGGGAAATGTCGTCGCCATCGTCCTCGGCAACGTCCTCCTCGTTGTCGTCACGACAAGATGTGAGCGTGACTAAGCAAGACGGAGGGGGACAGACGGTCAATATTCCATCGTGTTTGGTGGTCCCGCGATGTTTGTGAACCTTGTGGCTACGTTTGTAGTAAAGGACCGAGAGTGTTCGTGGGGATGTCATCATGGTGGGTGGTGGATGGATGTCTTCTTTGGCCGTGTGGACGATCCGGAATGACCACCGTTTCTATACCACGAACGAGTGTAGGTGAATGCTTGGGCGGGATGGCATGTGAAGTAGAGGAGGAGTGGAGGATTGGTACTACTATGCAAAGGTGTGTGTGTGTGTGTGTCTGGGTTTATCGCTTAGGTAGTATTGTTCTCGCTCGGTCCACTGTTGGCTTGTTGGTCGTCGTATGTAGTCGGCCCAGAGAGCTACTGCTGCAAGAGAGGGAGATCTTTCGTGATGATTTCGACAGGAGAATGAAAGCGCGCCAAAAAAAATAACGCTCCCGTCTCACAACAATTGTATTGTGTATTGTATTGAATTGTATTGTACCTATTAAGTACGTAGTAAACAGTGGTATATAGGTCCTTCCCAAATAAGTAATATATTACCAGCAGCCGATGCAAGATTTTTTGTGCTGAGCTAACCTGAATGCAATTTGTAGAAACAGAGGAAGTAGTAGGTTTAAACATAAAGTGGCTTGGCGACACGTACCATAAAATGTGGAGCATAAGTACCACCAGTGTATAAGCTCCAAATGTCCGATTTTTGGAACATTTGCATTTTTATAGTGTTCTAACCTATAAATTAGAACTAAAACCCTCGTGGGTAGTTTCTCCATGTCATCAGCAACATGCCCATATGTAGCGCTACCCGTGACTCCCGATGGTTGCCGAGAAACCTCCGATTCGGTCAGAAGTCACTACACATCTAGTGCACATGGTGGAGGGGTTCACAGCATGGATGAAGCATGGAGGGCGAATTGTGATGTGCTGTGACGTAAGTACAATATCCCTACCTCAAGGTAAGTTTCAAGATAGCAATAATTTTTCACCATGTTACAATCAGTAGCTTGTAACACTGTATAATCACAACTAAAATGTATCGTTTAACACTTGTCCAATACAATGCCCTTCGAACTCTCGTGGACCACCCCCAACTAATCATCGTGGAAGCAGACAAAAACATGGGCGTGACCATCTTCGACCATCAAAAATTCATCGAACAAGTGCTCCAATAGCATCTAAACAACAAACAAACATACCAAAACATCACTAACACAATCCAAGACCATATCAAGGATGTGTCCGACCTTTTCAAAGAATTCTGCAACACCCACAAGGAAGCACTAGGATTTCGACCGCACCAAAGAAGCCCATAGCGACAACATAGCCCGCTTCAGGGCCACTCCGAAAGTCCACAAGACCCACATAAAACTTCGACCCATCGTCGCAAAAGTAGGGACTGCTGTTGCTGTTGAGTCAGTTAGCAAATGGCTTGATTGGGTCTTACAACAAGTCATCTCCCGTGGTGCCCGAAGGATAGTGAATCATTTAGAGATTCACTAACGCAAGTTGAAATCCCCGCCACAGCAAGACTAGTAACCTTCGACGTAATTCCAATGTATTCCAACATTGATCTAGATCACGCGCGCTCAATTATGAAGGGCTGGTTAGAGTCATATGACCCCCCACCCCATGAAAACCCTCTCCCCCTAACCGAGACAATTAGATGCACTTGATCTTGTGATGCGTCACAACATAATGAAGTTTGGTGACTCCTACTTCAAACAGCTGATGGGCACAGCCATGGGAACCTCCTGCACAGTTACGTTTGCCAACCTCTATTTAGGCAAACACAAAAAAGACTCAATTCTCCCAATTTTCCATGAAAACTTGAAGAGAATGAAATTCTAAGCAAGATTCGTAGATGGCGTCTTCCTTATCTGGGATGGACCATGCAATGACACCTGGAACTCCCTTAAACAAGTCTTCAACAACTTTGGAATACTTAAGTGGGAAACAACAACTCCAGCTGCTACCGTTAACTTTCTTGACCTCACAGTCACATTACAATCCAACAAAATCACTACTAAAACATACCAGAAAGTCAACAATCCATACCTTTACATCCCTCCACACTCCGCACACCCACCCAGAATGATCCATGGTATCATCTACAGCCTACTCAGAACTTACTACTATCAAAACAGTAAACACTCCGACTTCATCCACTTCTCCAAACTCCTCTTCCAACGTCACATCTTACAAGGTTGGGACCCCCACACCCTAGGGAATGCCTTCACAAAAGCCTTGGAAAAACTAAACTTGAACATAAACCACCCTCCCCAGCCAACAACATGCCCTACAACGGAAGAAGAAACACTCTACTTCCACATGCAATTCCATCCTTGTGACATTCCTAGGAGTGACGTCAGAAAAGCCTACAAGGAGACCTGTGAAGAAACTTTCAAGGCAGAAATTGGAATCGACTGCTTCACTATTGCCTACACTTGCCCTAAAACAATTGGGAACATTGAAGGCCAAAGCAACACTTTTTGAGACAGAAGGACACTCAGTAAGTAACCACATTACGGGGGAGCTACTTGACATGTAGACTCCCCCTACTTTCTCACACACTTCCAGTCCTATAAGTTGTCAGCTACACTGACAACATCATAGGACTCAATGTGTGTTTTGAAAGTAGTATTTATACTACTAGGTTACACTTCTATTTCATTCTTTCTCTTTCCCAAGAGATACGGTACCTTACGTAAGATACCGATCCCCCAAAAAATGTACTCAATTCCCCTTTAAGTCACTCAGAGCACAAAAAAGATTGCACGTCCCTGAGATACAGATCTCTAACTTACCACAGAAAAAACAAACAACCGCGTGGAAAACAGAGATACCTCACAAGATTATGATGGAGACAGTTAGCAAACAACTGAAAATGATGCTTCCTTTATCAATTCATTATTTCAGAATTGACCTGAAGAAGACTTCAAAACTACTATAGTCCATAGTAGTCATCGTAATTCTAACTACGCAATTGCCTGAGTATACTTGATTTTAATTTAAATAGCAAGCGTTTCCAAAGAGTCGAACCACTGTTCCAATGACTTGAGGCAGCGGTCAAAGTGCCACCGGTACGACTGGACTTCCCACCATTGGAATCCTTATCGACCACGGCCGTCATTGCCATCATGGCCATCACTTGACATTTCCATGTGCCATTCAGAGCCCACACATCGTCATCGCCATCCATCGTCCATGCACGTTGCGCCATTGGCCGCATTGCCAAACGTCTTGCAACTAATCTTGGGATGGATGCCGGAATAAAGCATGATGGCTGTGGACGTGGATTTGGAACGAGCGCGTTGATTTGTCGTTTTGGATTTGGAATTTTTGAAACAGGCATTCCATTTTCGTTTTTTGTGGCTGCCTCCTCCTCTTCCAACACCATTGCCGCTGTTTTCGTAGTCGCCGCCGTCACCATGATCGCTGCGGGAAATGTCATCGCCGTCGTCCTCGGCAACGTCCTCCTCCTCCTCGTTGTCACGACAAGGTGTGAGCTTGACCCAGCAAGACGGAGGGGGACAAACGGTCAACATTCCATCGTGTTTGGTGGTCCCGCGATGTTTGTCAACCTTGTGGCTTCGTTTGTAGTAAAGGACGGAGAGTGTTTGTGGGGATGTCATGGTGGGTGGTGGATCGATGTCTTTGAGGATATGGTACCCAGCTACTATTGTACCAGGCTTTGGCGTCGATGCCCCGAATGACTGTCGTTCTATACCACAAATAAGTGCCGACGGATGCTTGGGCGGGATGGCATGTGAAGTAGAGGAGGAGTGGAGGATTCGTAAGCAGCGGTGTGTGTGTGTCTGGGTTTATCGCTTAGGTAGTATTGTTCTCGCTCTGTCCACTATCGGCTTGTTGGTTGTCGTATGTAGTCAGCCCAGAGAGATGCTGCTGCAAGAGAGGGAGATCTTTTGGGATGATTTTGACAGGAGGATGAAAGCATGCCAAAAAAATAACGCTCCCGTCTCACAACAATTGAATTGTATTGTATTGTATTGTACCTATTAAGTACGTAGTAAACAGTGGTATATAGGTCCTTCCCAAATAATATCTCCTTATCTGTCAGATAAATCCACACCACAGAGTGTATGTCAGAAATGTAGGGTCGATCAAGGTAAATATAAAATCATTACTTTAATGAAACCTTTCTGGTAAATAGTTGTTTACCTTTATGGTTGATTGTTGTTTTGTGGATGAACGTCATGAAGGAGGCCTAGCACGAGGAAAGTATGCAGAGACTGCGACCATGATGACCGGCGGAACTTTGGCTTCTCTTGGCTTCACAGGGGACCGCGACACATCAAAAGCGACGTCGCCCAACTTATTGGGTCTCCTGGGGATGTTGGGGAGGCCTTGGGGAGGATGAACGGATGCTTGAGTGTTGATTTGATGATGCGGCTGCTGAGCAGTTGGGGCATACGTGTGGTGCTGACATCGATGCTGTTTTCTTGGCCTGTGGTGGTCGTATAGTCCCAGGAATCTATGGTATTGCTTGGCGACTGGTATTAGAAAACGATTGTGTGAAGGGAAGTTGTGGAGGTGGTAATGTTGGCAGTGCTGGTGTGGTCAAAAATGGTGTTGGATCGGTCATGGTTGAAGCATTTTTTGATGAATTATCATAAGTAAAGCATGTGTTTTTTAGGATCGTGTGACCGAGGAAAAAAACACAGACCCTTAAAAAATAGGCCAAATCACAGATTCAATCCTCATTTTTAGGCTTATGTTTGATTGGCTTCTACTGAACCCCCCAAACCCATATACCACAAGAAAGCTGAACTTCTCATCTACACTAATGTGGAATGTGTTCCAGAAGGTGGCCGATGGTTCTGTAGTTATGGATTTTTATATGCGTAAACAGCACCCAAACTGAGAAAAAACACGCTGGAGTGTGGTCTGACGGATAAGGAGATATTAAAAATACCAATTTTGGCGGATCTCATCCTACGAAAGAAGTTTATTAGTGAAGCAATCATGTGAACCAAACATGTATTTTCCCCTGCTCACATTCTAGAGCCATCCCTTCCATCCATGGCAATCCAAGTTATTATGGTGTGATGTGTGGGTGTGATGATAACAAATGGATTTGAAATACAGAAACGGTAAAAAATGACAATCTCATATAGGGTACTACTCCCTCCTCTGTCCTCTGCATCAAATCAACCTTCCCAAGGAAGAAAATCAACACGCATCACTCGAAAGATTTGAAAACAATGTTGGAACGAGGTACCTACTGCAAGATGAGAGGGTTTCACCCCAAACTCTACATCCAAAGCCCAAATTGGGATCCCCCCAATACAAGCAAAGAAATAAAAGCAATCCTTACAAAATTCACAGAATGCCCAAGGGAGGAACAAGTGAACACCAACCCTTACAATCTTGTCCAATGCAATATCACCAACCATGCAAAATTCATCGCAATGTGGGGAGACAAAAACATGTGCATTGTCGTCATGCTCTGAGATGTTTACAGCAAGCAATGCATGACAGAACACCTCGGTAACCCCCTAGTCTATGAAAAACATTGCCAACAACTACCACAAGAGAGTGATAGACGTGGCCCAGCCACTTCACTTGACCCCCAGAAACATCATTTTTGCATATGGAATTCCATTCCAGAGACAGAGACATTCCTCGTCCCCAGGTGCAGCAGAGAAACTCCAACAAATGTGAGGCTACTGTTGTAGCAAAACCCAATCTGTTCCAAGTAAATGGTGGAGAAGTTAGTAAATTCATTAGGGGGGAGGTAATTCTATGTTGACCCCCTTCTTTATCTTTTTCTCGGGATCTGATGCTCACTCACTTCTCGCACTGTCTTTTCTCATTCTAAGAAGTAAATTTAGGTGGAATGACTCATGTCCCATACAGCAACCATCAACATCATACAATTTCCCGCGATTTTGACCTAGCCATCATACAAATAGTGTATGATTTTGACGAGTCACAAAAAAGTGCAAACTACGTAGTGGGTCATGCTTTTTGTGTATCGTTAACCGAGACACATCAAAATCATACAAAGATTGTATGATTTCTCATAATCTCCGGCCTTGCCCGTTTCTCGGTATTCGCTGCGTGTAATGGCCTGCGAAATGGCAATCATAAAACATGATCGTTCATGCATATTTTTGATGTTGAGTGTTTTCTATCTGTATCTTACCTGAGGCAACTCAAGTGATAGAGCTTCTGGTTTAGGAGCAATATTTATGCTCTATAAGGTTGTTTTAATTTTGATAATCCATTTGGCTTCCGTGGAGTGCTCACAGCTTGGGGGGATTTTGGAAGGGAAATTTGCTACTGCCTGCACATTTGTTACTATTATTTTTGGTATTCACATAGCTAGTAGACCCTTACATGAATGTTCAAGAAATAATTTTCTGGGCATTGATTTCATGAAATAGTCTGGGACTATTGACACTTTCATGGCTATCCCCCTCCTGTCTATGAAATTTTTAATTAACTAATTCATTGTTACATTTTCTGTGCTAGTGCCCTTCTAACTTTAGCACATGTCACTGCAGACATGTGTAAAAACTCCACTCCATTGCACTGATGGGATGTACTAGGGTGAATGATCTCTTTAGGGACCAAAGAGGTGGGGTGTCGTCTTGGGTCTTGTTTTACGATGATTTTACATTACCAATTTTTCTTTTTTTCAATGCATGCTTTCAGTCATTTCCCATACTACCCACCTTCACAGAGCACAATCAACCCCTCAAACAGTTGGCCCTTGGAGAACACAGATGAATTCCCACTTGAAGTTTTGGTTAAGATGTGGTCATAACAACTCGCAGCCACTACCTTTTTCTTTTGTCAATTTTTTACTAGACAGCATGTGTTTCCAGTTCCCCCATCTCCACAGAAATCAACCAATCCCGCTCCAAAAAGTTGGCCTTGGGTTGTATATGCGAAAAGGCAAGAACTGGCCCCCCAAAAGTCTGACTGAGGTTGTGCTGAGTTGAATTGCATTTTTGAATTGGTCAATCAGGTGGAGGAATGACAAAGCTGCTGCCACTTTGATTCTTATGGTGACATACAGATTTTTACTTGGTGGGCTCACATTCTTGATCCACAAAGGATTCAACCGGCTGCACCAACATCAATATGCCCATGTCAAGTGACACATAAATGGACAAAAGGTATGGTAGGGGTCCATCATTGATCATTTTCTTATTTGTACAACTTTTGAAGTGAGAGCTCAAATACACATTGCAAGCACCCCTTTGTCAATGCAGACCACAACCACTGCCTTGGAACCTACCCCTTTTGTCAATGCAGCCCACAACCAACACCTTGGAACCGGAAGGATCATTTTTCAAGAAGGGCCTCAAATTGTGATTGTGCAAGTGATGTGAGTTTGTTTTTGATCATTCAAAGAACTGGGCTCATGTAGAGTGGCATATGGATGATGTGAGGATGTATTTTCTTGTGAACTGGTAGGGGATACTTGCATTACATAGAGGACCAATTCTATGACTTGCACTGTATACATTTCTACTGGAGCTGTCACTCAAATAATGATTGTATTTGTGAATGAAAAGGGGTAGCATGCTGGGCTAAAGATTGGTTGTTTATAAAAATGACATTTCTGTTGCTGCATGGAGTATGATTTTTTGAAACCAATGCATAATGGAATTGTGCCCCCCTCAATCAGGTGAAGGGTTGGGTTGGCAGGAGGCTAATATTAATAGTATGATATAGAATATACACTTTTTCACTATGATATTATTTTTACTAGTAAATTAACATGACCTTGATCTAATCCTAAAAAGGTGTTAGTATTATCAGATATATGACATTGAATTTTTAAGTTATTATTTCACATAACAATAGTATGACCTAGCAACATTTTTATATAAAATGTGGTATTATAAGGAAAAAATGGTTTGAAGAAAGGTAATATCTTACGGTTTTTGTTTATCATGTAAATCGCGTGACCTTGAAGTGCGATGGTAAAAATAATGATATTTACTACGTCACTTTTAGTATACATTACAGGTATTCCATCATACAAACTTTGTATGATATTGTTGTTCGTATATCAGCATGACACACATCAGAAGAGTGTTACAACCATGTATTGTACTTAACTGTGTCACATAAATTTAACACAGAGATAACTAGGCAAAAATGTATCAAACCCCTACAATTTTGTTGAATGTGGATACTGCATTCCCACCATGCAATCAACAAGCAATCCATCTAGCTTATCATGGAGATAGCTAGTAATTTATAGGTGCAATCAAAAATCATGTCTATACCCCCAAAGCTCACAAATTAGCAATCCATTGGAAGAAGATTTTGAAACTGCATTTCCTTTCCTAGCAGTCTTCCTTCAACTAATTGATGTTGCTCTGTTGGGGTTCTTCAGCTTATTGTGTTTGCAGAAGTGTTGATTAATGACTGCATCCATGTGGAACATAGTAAGCGCATGAAGATGACACAGACCATGAATCATGATCAAGCATCTCCTGGGTTGTTTGTCATTCCTTACTATTACTATTATTATTATGTGACTCCAGCTTTACAGTTGCTCCAATACAAGAGAAGCAGTCATGATGGACTGTTGGTATGCTGTTGCTAAGCTTTGGTATGCTGTTGGTGCACTGTGGAATACTTTCTTACGTAGGTTACTCTCTTATGTACACACATATGATCAAAGACATGTCACTCCATAGGGTAATTGAAACTCTTGGTCTAAATGTTTGATGATACACATATGATACAAAATTTTTGACTATGCATAAACTACAAGGTTTTGTAAAATACCACAAAATAATTCCTAAAATCATAGCATACTAATAATTTTTGAATTGTATTATGTAATGAAATTGATTTCATGATTGTACTTAGAGAGCATTTGCTGAGTTAAAAATACAATTGAGATTACACATGGTATCACACAATCTCACTTGAAAGTAAACATGATCACGCACTCTGTTGTGCTATAGCAGTATCTGGTATGATACCATCCAACCACACAAGAGCTCTATATGATGACCAACTCCCCTGTCTTCTGTTGTTTCACCTGTAAGTCCCCTTGATTGCTCATGTACTTCACCATGGTGCCTACAACACCGCATAAAACATGGCCATTGTACAGTAAAGTCCCAAAGTTAGCTTCTGATGTCATGTTGTCTTTGCTATTGTTGCTCTTGAGTGCAAGAAAGAAAGAGAAATGTGGAAGATGTCGGTCTGTCTGCTTTTTCAGTGCACTTCACTGAATGCTAGGCTTATAATTGCATAAAGTATACATGTGTAGTACAGTTTCACGTGGATATATTACATGAGATCACATTAGGTTTCATAAGATCACATGAGATCACATTAGATCACATGATGCCAAATAAGATCACATGAGATCGCACAAGATCACATGATACCATATCAGATCATATGAGATTACAGATTTCACACATCACAACATGAGTCAGACATGAGAACACAACATGAACATAGAAAAAAATTGTTACTCCTACGTTCTCATGACGATGATGCACATGCATGATTTATGTCCTCCGTGCATCGAAAAAAGTCGAGGACTTTGAGACTGATTAACACATAGCACCGTAAAGGGGGCAGTTATAGGGAACCTGGTAACTTTGTCAGGCGAAACAACCTACTTTTGCCAGACAAAGCATTTTTGTCAGTTAGGTGTAAGTTTGGTGTCCAACTAACACTGTGTTCAAGAAAAGGTATCAACTAGATTTAAGAACAAATTCAAATTTTTCGTCAGACAAAATCACCAATAAAGTCTTTGAGAAAAATAGTAAGTCACATGCTTAATGCTTACACTGGTAATCCAGATTTCGTAAGGCAAAATCATGCGATCATAAACTGACAAAAATCATAAACTGACAAAAAACGGAATTGAACCCTGGACCATAGGCCACAGAGCCTTAGCACAGCTGACCATGGTTGATTTTCTAAATATATAAATAACAAACGTGATTTTTTAAGTTGAGTTTAGAATGATCTCCAGTCTGATTGGAAGCAAAATGGGATACTTTTTATCTTATACTCATGTCTATATTTGAATGTCCCCCCAATCTGTTTCATCAGATGAAACACCTAACTAATTTGGTTCGGTCTGGCAAAGTCACCGGGTTCCATATAACTCATCCCAAAAATGTAAAACGGAGTAGAAACTCTTAAACAAGCAATGCTAAATGCCCCAAGACTGCACACTGCTGAATTTTTTACTCTATGATCCCATCTAAAGACAAGTATCAAAGGGAATTGATGACAATGATCCATCGATGGTGATCAATGACAATGATCCATCTCTGTCTCCTTCCACGAATCGCTAGTAAGTCCCCCCCCCCTTCCTCCCTGCACCATCATTCCCTTCAATACATGTCCGCCATCCCTTTGCACAAAATTTACTAGTGACATTACTCTTGGTGACTGAGAACAAATGTGAGATTGCATTGGAATAATTTAATTGATTGTTCTGTTTCAAAACATGCAATCCACCAACAAATCCTCTGTGCACAGACACCACAATCTTGGATAAATCTAACAACCGCCAAACCTAATGATCGGCAAGTATTTCTAACAACTTGCAATTCATACCTGATTTTTCATGAGGAAAGAAAAGGCACCAAGCAATCTTTATCTATCCAACTGTCCACTTTTGGGGTGGTGGCTGTGGTTAAGAGTGGGATTTGGGTTTATCAGAGGAGCTAGATGCAAGCTGCTTCCGGTATGCAAGGATGAAGGGACAAGTGTTAGAATGCGTGATGAAAGTTTGACAACAAAGTTTGAAGAGAGTGAGTTTAGGGAACAGGAAGATGGGCATTGATGCCAACTTTGATTGTCTGGAAAGCAAACAAAATGATAATAAATGGGGGGAAAGAATAACTGATTAGGCATTGCAACTTTTCCACCATGCAAAATCAGACACGTGACAACAATCAACCATGACAGCTTATCGTGAGTGATGTTGAAGGAAGAGTCGAGAGGCCATAAAATTCAGTGGCATCACATGAACACACTATGAAACAATGGTGTCTAACATGACATGAGGTCTAGCGCACTCCCAAATGCCTGCAAAGTTGCCAAACACCAAGGACGGGGATCTGTTTATTTTTCTCTTCAGAAATTACAATACAATCCACTCTTGTGAAAGCCAGCATCCAACAGAACAAATTAACAACACTTACTATTTTTTTCACCATGACCCCCAATGAATTTTGGTGCAATTTGTTGGTCGAAAGGTCAGACGTGATGTTTGTGTAGATCGATGAGGAGGGGGGTCATGGTGATGAGTGGGGAGGGAGAATTGAGGCGAAGCGACAATGGTCGGTGTGTACTTTCATGATGTTGGTGATGTGCAAATAAAAATAATGCGAGAGAGAGCACGCATGTGGGACGGATGAGGATGGGGTAAAGAAATGTACAGTGAGGCCCATCCTTATGGTGGCACGTACACATACACGAACTTCATCCAGTTTTTGCATAATTTCGTGTTCGTGTCGGTTTTCGTTTTCACCGTCCTTATGACAAAAGGTACATGTACAAGCGAACTTCCGTTGAAGTTGGGTCAAATATATCATGAGGATTTGTTAAGATACCTCTTCAGGGGGTTGTTTGTGCTATGTGGTCTTTTTGAATATCTGATGAGTTGGAATTAGATACTTCTAGTGACATTGTTTTTTGTAAAAATGCGAAGGGGCTTAATAAAATATTTTATATCTTGTTTGTGTTCATGAACCCTTTTTCACCGTCCTTACGACTGCTTGTACACGTACACCAACATGAACTTCATTCTTGGGTGAGCTTGGATTTTACCCGAGAATGAAGTTCGTTTTCCGGTTGATTCTGCACTCGTAACCTGATATCATGAACTTTACCTTCAAGTTTGTGTGACGATACGTACTTGTAAGGACGGTGATTTGCTGATATGAACACGAACATCATCTCATAAAAAATGCAAGTTTGGGTACGTGTACGTGCCACCAAAAGGATGGGCCTGAGCAGTGTCTGTGTATTTCATAGTAATTATTTAAGAGTTTCTACTCGGTTTACAGTTTTTATTTGATTTATGGGGCTACGTGATCATTCGTCTCAAAGTACTCACCTTTGTTTTGTTGTGCGGAGGACGTTTGATGAAAAAGTAATCTGAGTATATTTATATCAATTGGAATTCCAACAAGTAATTGGATGGAGTATGATTTTACATTTATAGATGTAAAGGAAATGGTATAAAAATTTTTTATCATGCAAATATTGTTTGTCTCACCAAATCTTGGAGAAAGACTCAGTCGGTGGGCCATCATCACCACAGGAAATCCCGGGTCATTAGTCCCTTCTGCCCACTATTGACACTCAACATTTACACTCACTATAGTGTGATAATAGTAACCTATAGTAACGTACTTCTCCACTTCCATGTCATCACCGTGTCCACTCAGGAGGCTCCGCTCAGGTCCTCTGACACTTGTGAGAGACATACGCAGACATTCCAATAGAAAATAGTCTACGAGTCAAGCTATGCAAAACAAGCGACCACGAGAGAGGATGAATAAGCTCAATCTCCGTCATCACAGGACCTGTCATCATTACGGTCAATATGCAATTCATTGCAAAAATTCACAGTAAATATGCCTATTTTACAAACCCAGTGATGTAGGGACTCTGGGAGTTTGTCTGTTCAGACCAAGTTCTTATAAATCATCAATGTCCTTGGTGCAATAAGCTGAACTAGACCATGAAATGTTCTACATGAATAGGTAAGATAGCAAACATCCATTCCTTTGCAATAGAAGTGTTCTACTGTAGAGTTGCCAGCCCAGCATTTGGAAAAGTACTTGCTCTTGAATTTGCATTTCTCAACAAAGCAGGATAGCTGTTGTGACCATGCAGTTGCAGAGGGGACAACTACCTCTCGCAACTAGTGCTTTCTTGAACAGTCTTACATCAAAATCTGTTAACTGTGGTGCTTGAAATGCCTTGGATGAAATGCTTGACGACATTCGTGGGTTTAAAGGAAACAATCCAGCATCGGCAAATGTCAAGCGAAGTTTATAGCCCCCTCTCAGACTGTGACATGTCCAATTCAAATCATGATCCTTGAAATCAGGAGTGGCCTTACCAGCAAAGCTGACAGCATTGGGAGATGCATCTTGGGATAATTGACATTGGTTACTTGGGAAAACTAATTTGACTTCTCAACTTAATCATGATGAAGTCACATATATAGCAGAAGTGAGGTATGATAAAGAATGTAACATGTTTTGAAAATATGATAAAAATATACTAAACTTGGAATCAAAGTATTCTATGGGATCTTTCTAGTCAGTCTTTGTGCTGATCCCATTTTATTCTCCTTCTTAAAGAACAAGTATGGTGGCTGTACTGTTTCAACAGTATGGGCTGATGTCAAACATGTGGACTGATATTTGTTGGGCCTGCACAATATGGAATCATGTGTTAGATGAGATTTGAGATTTAGTAAGTTACAAAAATAAAATGAACAAATCCATCTTTACCAAAAGATGAGTGCTGGACACCGTTATCTTCCTTATGCATTACGTCTTCTTTCTCAATTGTCAAGTGAGGACCCATGAATTTGTTGACAAAGTACATCAAGAAATGATGATTGTGTTCACCCAAGCTGAATCATGAGCAGTAGCTTGGGGTTGACAGCTGAATCTTGCACTGCCACTCCAAAACTAATCATCATGGCATTCCCAAATCCTGACAATACCATCAACAATACAACCTGATTGCAGAGGAACATTATAATGAATGCCTTCTACAATACCAAGCTTGAAGGAAATCATCTTGTCAGTGGTGAAACATACTAATTCATGCAGTTATCCTTGAGTGAATGACTTGGGAAAGTTGTACACTCAGTGAACACAGGGTTTGATTATAAATTGTATTCAAGGTGATTATTCCTCTCATGAGGAACAACGTTTGAGGAGCCAAGAAGAAACTCAAACAAGAGTCAACTACCCTTGCATCTTGAGTTTAATTTTAAAAGAGATCTGAATTTTGGATGTGCAGAGACATTGCTCATTTTGTGAATAGAATAAGAATCAGGAGGCAAAGGAATAGCATGGCCACTCCTGTCTGTGTCCCCATCATCGATTTCATATTCATTATAGAACTTATACTAAGGAGAATACAAATCTTGAGGCAAAGGAGTAGCACAACCACTCCTGTCTACTCCTGATCTTTGAATTCATCTTCATCGATGTTGTCATAGTTGGCACAAGTTACTGGAAATGGTGACTAGAGAGCAGCACGGCTACTCTCAACTACTTCACCATTATCAATGTATGTTTTAATTATTCTTCTCTTTGCCAGAAGTAGACTTGATGAGGAAGTACCGGGTCCATTGATAGCACTTGGTTCCTTGGGGGGTTCTTCACCTGAGAAAGGGTCATCCTCTGAAATGGGTGAGCAAAAGTACCGACTATACGATTTTTGCAACATCTGTGGCAACTGGAGCATGTTCCTGAAGATTGGAATATTGGGGTACATTTCTATTTGTCTTTGTGGCATTTCATGCAAGATGTGCATGGTCTGCCTGTGTTAGCCATGATGAATAGATCTTTCAATGGATTGAATGAGTGTCAATGGATCACCTTATTGCAATGGATCAAATGATTGCGATGGATTGATCAATGGCAACGGATTGATCGGTTGGAACAGATCAATTGATTGCAGCCAATTGATTGATTGCAACCTATTGAGCAATTGCAACAGATCAATTGATTGCCATGGATTATTCAATTGCAACAGATTGAGAGATTGCAACGGATTGAATGATTTGCAATGGATTTATTGATGGCAATGATAGATTGAAATTAATATTGATCACAATTGATTGAAGTTGCAATAGATTGCAATCGATTGAGATTGGTAACGATTCATATCAATCAACTGATTATCTTGTTTGTGATGGTGAATCAGATTGAGATATATTGATTTTGTAACCTTTATTGGCAAATCATTATAGCAACAGATCGAGATAAGTGATCAATATAGCTCTGAAGATCTACTGCAAAGCAAAAAGAGTAATAGAATAGATAAGGCAGAAAGTGATTGACCTGTATTAAAGATGAGAAAAAAGGTTACACATCTAATGTTTGCTGAAGTACAGACAAATAAATATAGTACAGTAGGTACAGACATAAGTCTGATTAGTTATTTTCAGATATTATGGTATCATATGTCGCTCAGGCTAAAAAAATTCCATATGTCCAAAAAAATGTTACGATTACTTGAAATTTGTGACTACTCATACGACAAATATGTATACTCACAAACAAAACTGTACACATACAAGGATTTTCTGTATTACTATAATTTATTATGTATCTAACTAACACTCTCTTACTAAGTGGCTCCCAGACATACTTCTACCGTAATTACTGGTGTATAAGAACTGCAAAATGTCGGGTCATTTAAAAAGATACAATAAGTGGTTCGTATAATACGAATGAAGTTAGTGTCCCTATCGCGATGAATAAAAAATGTATCTGAAAAAAGTACCCTATTTACTTATCATGTATGGTACAAGTACTGTCTGACGCTCCTTCCCGCCAAATATTGCACCATCACTCTCCCATCTCTCTGCCATCACTCTCTCATTGTCAACTTCTCATCACCTGCCATGTCAATTTCTGCCACAGCGGCAGCCCTCTTTCTTCATCAATTCTCTCTTATATTACTCAGCCATTTCTCGAATCGAAGCAAGGAGAAGTAGGAAGTCATATACATGACGTCCTCCTTCTCTCTCAGCTCATCTGGGCTGGTACGCGCCAATTTATTCTATGGTGCAAGCCCCTTTAAACATTAAAATAAACACTTCATTGATAGACGTGTTCTGTAATTGTAATGTAAATTAAATAATGGATGATCAACCATTCTTTACTTCATAAAATTTAAAATGGTCTCCATTGTTATTGCTGCTGTTCTTGCTGAAAAGCAGGCACGGACAAGGAGGTCTTTCTCCATGAAGTACAAGCGCCAAGCCCTCAATTCCATCAACGACATGATCCTTCACGGCCACACCGTTCGCACCGCATCCAACGCATTGAACCTCCCTCACTTTTACTACAAGAGATGGAGGAAGTTGGTTTCAAAGGCCAACCAACTAGCATCCACTAATGCTCTTGTTGCATCCGGCATTACCGGAGAGACTCGCAAGATTCACCCTGGCCGTCTTAGTCAACTTGATCCGTTTCAGGGTGAGTTGTTAGCCACCGTGTTTGAGATGAGACAGCAGGGTCTCCCTGTCAATACGCGCACTCTGAGGAAAGAAGCAGCAAAAGTGTCAGACGTATTTAAAAACAAGAGCATACAAGCAAAGATCTCAAGTGTGTACCGCTTCATCAAGAAAGTGGGCCTTTCCAACCGTGTTTCTACTCACGTGGCACAGAAGGACCACAGAAATAGAAGAAGAGTCCACTCACTTCCTCACTTTGATGAGGCAGAAGGTGTCTGGGATGGATCAGGAAGATGTCCTAAATATGGACCAGACGCCGATCCCATATTCTTTTCCTTCAAGCCGAACTCTCAAGAAAAAGGGTGCAAAGTCTATTCACGTCAGAACCTCCATGTCTGACACAAAGCGTGCAACTCTCGCGGCAACGGTGATAACCAGTGGTAAGTTGCTAATGTCTTTTCTTATATTCAAAGGCAAGACAAATGGCCGCATTGCAAGCAGAGAACTCCAAACTTACCCTGACGAGTGCATCTACGCCTGTCAAGAAAAAGCCTGGATGGACGAGTCCATGATGAATAAGTGGATCGATTTGGTGCTGATCCCGTGGAAGAATTCCAGGGATCCGTCCGTCACGCTGCTTCTTATTCTTGACGTGTATCGCGTCCACATGATGGGTTCAATTGTGAACTGCATCCAAGCACTGGGGATTGAGGTCCAGCACATTCCCGCAGGCTGCACATATTTATGTCATCCCGTTGATGTTGGTATAAATCGATCTATCAAGAAAGAAATGACAGAACAATGGGAAGAGTGGATGCTTAATGGGGGCGGTGTTGATGGTGGGATCACAAAGACTCCAACGAGAAGGCAGGTGGCGGAATGGATTGTTGGGAGTTACCAAAACATTAGTGAGCAGACAGCTCAAAATGCGTGGAAAAAGAAAGGCTACCAGTGGATTATTGATTAATTGAAAATAAATATATTAATAATATTTCTTTTTGTTGCAATCAATTATTAGTTGTTATTTCATAATATTGTTTAAGTCTTCCACCGCATTACTCTTCCTTTTTCCCAAAGGGAAGGGAGACAATCTCACCAACAGCGTAGCCATGATTGTGATGGTAGAGACGTCTTGCTGTCCGGTTTGGGTTGTAGGGTAGAAAAACATCAACAATCCTGACAATAACTCCATCTAATTTTGCCCCTTTTTCTCCCGCTGCATACTCCTTCGCCACAAACCCTACTCGACACCCATCCGTGCCATCCGTTCTAATGACGTAGCATGCCAACTCGTCCGGGACCTTCATCCTCAACCGCAACTCCATGCCAACTCCGTTGTCCGCCCTCTCCAGCACCAAAGAATTTCCACATCCATCTGGATGCACATCACATTTGCGTCCATTGTTGGACTCAATTAGACCCACAAGTATGATATGAAGCTGTGGGGGAGGGAAGGTGATGGAAATCATGGCAATGGCACAGAAGTGGGGCGTGGAATTTGGGTTGATTGTTATGTGTGTGAGATGCTGTGAGATGTGTGTGTTAGTTGTTTGCGTGATGTGTGGTGAGTTTTCAGTCATAGTACTGTAACTCAATGAATAATGGGACCCACGTGGACCTACACATATGGGCGTATTGCTCCCGATGCGGAGAATCTAAATGCCTAATGTTTAGAGTCAACAGGGTGTGTTAAATGGCCGAAACGGAAAATTTCCGTCGAAATGGGTCATTTTACAGTGGTGGTTCCTTTACACCGGTGGTTCTTATACACCAGTAATTACGGTAGGTAGTACATACCAACTATTGACCTTTTTATCACTCATTGATTGTTGGTCGATAGTTGGTCGGTAGTTGGTCAACATGTCAACAAGTATAAAAACAAAAGTCTATAGTATCGACTCTTGTCGACCAAAAAGTTGATAGAAGGTTGACCTATCAACTATAGCTGTTGACTTACTATTGACTTCTATCGGCAGAAAAACAAACTATCACCCAACTATAGATCAGTCACAGAAAAAATGGCGAAATTGCCTATCTTGCAGGTGTGAACATGAAAAAACTTCATACTTAACAGCAAGCCTGCTTTTAGAAATCAGTTGCTTCAACAAAAATAATGAATGGGCCCACAGCAGAGCATTCATGAACCCTGGGTCAAAAGCTTCGTCTGGCCATCACCTCAAGAAATGTGTGGTCGTAAGTCCCTTTCAATCTGTCGTTGTGACTCAAGCTATACACTCGGTCCTATGTGTGATAACGTAAGTTCTTCTCGACTTCCAACTTTGTCCTCTCGGGTCCTCTCCTCCCACTCTTTTGACAGGCAGAAAAGCAGGAAGATTCCGACTAAGAGTTGCCCGGAGAGGAGAGGAGATGAAGAAGTTCCAACTCGGTCATCGGAGTGCCCGACGAACCGGCCGCGACAATGATAATATTATAATTTTGTTCAAAATACAAAAGCTTCGCGTGCTACTGGCGATACTCGTCGCTCTTTGCGTTGCGTTGCAAGTTTTCACACTCACCGTCCACATGGGAGGCGCAAAGCATGTTTGGGATCAGTTGCTTCTAACGCAAGGGGGCATCGTAAAGAAAATGCGTTTGCGGCTTAAGAGGGCAACGCGGGGAGCCGATCCGCCGATTTTACATGTCTTTCAATACGGGGCGCCTCGCACCGCGACAACGACGCAATTTAACATGGTCTGCGTGTCGCTTTTTCTGCACGTTCAAATGCATCATCCCGAGATGCTGGAGAACACGATTTGCAACATGGGCGGTCAGGCGATGGGGGCGACGAGTGATGCCAAATTCTTTTACAATGTGCCGCAAGCAGTCAAGTCGCACATTGAAAACCCCGATCCGAAGCACTTCAAAGAATCCACAGTCATATTCACCACTGATTTCACCAAAGCTGAGGCGGCCCGAAAGGAATGGGAGTTAAGTAGTCAGGGATTCAATGTTGGCATAGTCCAAGACTTGGAAACACTGAAAGAATTTGGAATCCGCGGTCTGGTGAAGGAATATGCTGAATTTTTCGGTCTTACACCCGAGCACATTGAATTAATGACGCCATACTTTGAGCATTGGGATAGGTTACGTCAATGTTGTGGGATGCAAATGAGTCACAAATTCAGGAATGAACTCCTGCCTGCGCCTGATAAGGTAAAAGGCATGGAACCACATAAATTTTGTGGCTCCCTTGACATAGATAGTCTCGAGGAAGAATTCGTCAAGACTGAGTTGTACAAAATCCTTAATACGTACGAACTCATGAGAAGAATAAATAGGCCAGCAATGGTAGATGGGGATTTGAACGGGTCGTATTGTTCGCGTTACAACGATGCAATTCGAAAACACGGAACTGCCGGAAGAAGTAGTGGTCTAAATGCCATATTTTCCGAAGTCAAACACCATTGGAAGGAAGGAAGTAAAAACCCTTTGGAATTTCGTGGGAGCAAAAATAATGCATTTATCACCGACAACTAATTCTCATAAGCACAAGTCGACATCCTTCTGAAAGTTCAACGGAAGAGCCTCCATTTTGCCCATGACTTCATGATTACATTTCTTTTCGCCGGACATCCGCAGTAGAGTGAACACTTGCAGACAATGCTCACTGTAGCACTTTCGTGTGTAGATAGAGAGGTATCATGCAGGTGGGGGGTGATAAAGGATGGACAAAAGAAATGTGTTCTATCTTGTGATGTGCGTAAGACATTGGGTCCTCTTTGATGAACCCTTACTGATTTCATCAAATGATGCCTTCGGCTTCGCACAGATCAAATGATGAGATGCAGCAATAACATTGGACTAATTCCAATAAATTTCTTTTTGAAGGGAACTTTGGCTGTGCGAGGGGTCACGAGGCTTTCGTGTTCGCCTAACAAATACCAGATTATGAATGAATGACCGCAAGGGGAAAAGTCGTACGCCATAGATCGAACGGAGCAAAGTGCCAGAACAGGTATCATTGGCTGCTGTTGTTCCCGAGGCTTTCATGGCAATCTCTTACTTTGATATTGTGATCCAACCTCAATCGGAGGCATCGAAGACTGGTTCTAGTAATCATTTGATACATTCAGTTGAAAGTCAATGCTGGAATCGAGTTTTTGTGATGAAGAACAAATACATTTGGCGTGTGAGTCAAAAGCACATCGAAGTCATTTCACCCCAATGCATGCAAGATGGCATACACTGTGTCTGATGCGGTCATCGCCAACGAAGAAAAGTTCAAATCCCAATGCTTTGATAAACTTCTCATATTTAAGTCGGTTTTCCACTAACCTAGAAAGGCTTAAATTTCATGAAGATCAAAAAAGTGTATCAATGGGGGGATGTGCTTGATAGATACCGTAATCGTTCCAATACGTATGACAATGTGGTGTTTGATGTTCCTTTGGATATACCATGTGATATCATCATCTTGTTTTTGTTTGAAGTGGGTGGTCACATTTGCTGGTAGTCCAAAAAACTCAACTACTTTTCTCCTTCCAAAATGAGTGAAATAATGTTTGGAAACGAATTCATTCCTAGTTTGTAGGAAAAGGAAAAAGAAAAGAACATGATCCAAAGCTGGATTGATCACCTGCCTAGATTTGATCACAGAAAAAAATTTTATTAATTGTTGAGATACATTACTAAACATTACCCATTCTCAAAACAGAATTGTAATTGCTGTGGAGAGTTGGCAGCAAGTTCAGTTGTCAAGCTCTTTGTGGCTTAGTAGAGGATCTGTTATTGAGTGCCATTCTTTGATTTCCAAAATTAGGGCAATCATTTATTGTCTTTGTCTTTTCAAGTTTAAATGAAGTGTCATTAAATTATCATCCATTTAGGATAATTGCACAAGAACCAAAAAAAGGCAAAAATGTCGTTTTTAGCATGGTAGTAACTTACGACTCAGAGGGTCGTCACTTTGTCATAGGACTAAGTGTGTTGTCAAGGGCACCGACTCTTAACGGTGGGAGCGAGTAGTCAGTTACGTTAACTGACGACTCTGTTGGTTGTCACCGGGTCGTAAGTGACGGCACCAGTGGCCGTCAATGGATCGTAAGTGATGACACCTGTGGTCGTCATGGGGTTGTAAGTGACGACTCTGGGGGTAGTAACCTGGTTGTCATCTACATATTCTGACAACTCATCTGTAGTCACTTGAATCGTGATTCGACACTTTCTTTGCCCGGCACGGACTCTTAACTGACGAGAGTAGTCATTTGGTCGTAAGTTACGACTCTGTCGGTTGTCACCGGGTCATAAGTGACGACACCAGTGGCCGTCAATGGATCGTAAGTGATGACACCGGTGGTTGTCATGGGGTTGTAACTGACGACTCTGGGGGTAGTAACCTGGTTGTCAGCGACATATTCTGACGACTCATCTGTAGTCACTTGAATCATGATTCGACACTTTCTTTGCCCGAGTCGTCGCAATGTCTTTGGTTTGTGTCATGCAAGTCACCAGAATTTTAGGAGTAGTGACTTCCTTGATTTTTTTGCCAAAATGTGTGAAGTTTTTGTGAGTTGCCTGTCTTGCAGGCTCTTGATTTCCTGAATGGAAGGGGTGGATTGAAGGAAAAGAGGTTTGTGTCACAATATTCCTTGAAGTGTTTGTAAATCGCAACCTTTGATTTTGTAAAGTGCTTGTTGGCTTTGCAGTCATATTAAGTGTATGCCAAATAACAATTTATGCAGCTGTATTACATGTTGGCTGTCATACATCCTTGTTTTTGGTTCCTTTGCAACTATTAACATATTCACAACAACTACAAATTCTAAAACACTCCAACGCAAGTGGGATGGCAGTATTGCATTTTGAGCGTTTGTCATGTGGATAGATGAATTCTTTCTAAATGCTAGAAGAAATTTTTCATTTTCAAAATGATGATTATTATGCAAAATATGATTTGAAGTGAGAACAAGGAACAGGACTGTAGAAATTGTGGATTACCATAAGGCACGAGATGTTAAAGATCTTGGTACTAAGATGGAGAACTTTAGATATCCAATAATTATGATAATTAAAGTGATTTTCATGATAATGCCATGCATGAGTTTTGTCTCTCTGATGTATCTGCTAGATTTTGAGATACATTATTACCCACGTAAGATGGTGTCAACTTTACTCTCCAGAGATGTCGTTGAGACCGAAAGAAATTCCACAAAGAAGTATGCCTACACAAAAGGCATTGGTGATGATGACACTTCGGACAATGAGGAAATAGCTGTCCATGATGATCTCTCAATCTTCTATTCATTTTTGACTCTTATCAAGCAACCAGTTTCTTACCCTGTTCATGAGAACTACCAAATGCCCAAAAGACTGGTTTCATGTTTCTTGCAAACAGCCCAAGTTAGTGTTTGCAACATAACAAAGTTTTTAACACATTTGCCTCTCATGTAGGGTATGATACCCTTTCCCACTCTATCACTTCCCATTCATTACCTCCTCAGCAAAACCCTCCATCACTGCCCTCACCTTAGTATTATCTCCTCAGCTCACATCCCCACTACCTGTGATGCTCATCCATGGCATTGGTGTAAACCATTTCCATAGTCCATCATTCTCTGTTGCTTCTGAACTCTTGTTGCCAGATTCGTTGGAAGGAATGATAAGGTAACACAACAAAAATGAGGCATCTTGAAGCACAATGCTTCTTTGGGTCTGAAAGAGTCATAAGTTCTACAACTCAAAATGTTTTCCCATTAAAACAAAAAGATTGATATTTTGTCAGCATTCCCATTCCCACATATTATTGTACTGTCATCCAAAGTATGCAGACCACAGCTCTACCCTACCCTCTCCTCCATAGACTACTTTGAACTTGTCTATCTGCATTTACCTGTTGTCATGATATCTTTTCATCATATATTTGAATGGCATGAACATCAAAACAGTAACACATCCCGCTTCCTTTTCTATCAACCTAATTCAATGTATTGTACCATCTTTCAACGATATCAAACCACACAATATTGCCTTTTGTTAGGGTATATCCCAATACTTTTAAAGGGTGACGAAAAGTCACCCCTCTCGCCGCTGCTAATTAGCAATTTCAAAAGGGTGACTATTTGTCACCCTTTTGTAATTGCTTCCATTGTCTGTATCGTGCTTACGTATCTGTAAGTATCCAAAGCGAGATTGGAATTAATTTGATGGCACACACCGTACTACCTCGCAAAGCGATATCACTTTTTTCATGGGTGGTCAGAGCTCGTAACTACAGAGGAATCGTCAATAAAGGGTGACTTACGTGTCACCCTTTTGGAAATACGTACAGATGTACCGGTGTTCTACATAAAGGGTGACGAAAAGTCACCCTTTTCAAAAGTATTGGGATATGCACCCTCCATCCATCTTTTAACACCCATTACAGAACCATTGTTGACAATTATCCTAAAAAATGTGCACCTCATTTGGTACGGTAGGATGCATTGACTGGGAGTCCACGACGATGGGACAAAGACTCTCGTTTCTGTAGGAATCGGTATAGTACTAAAAAGGCCTATTGTCGCGCCTTCCACGGGTGAGAACAATTCCCGAAATTCCACACTTTTATTCATCACGCAACCATGACGGCCACACTCTCGTTTCTCGCCTGCTTCCTACCCCAAGTCGCCGCATTTTGCACCTCGACCGACACCTTGGTCGCGTTAAGTCCCTCCTTCCCCCCCCCACTCGCACAAAATCGTCGCCTCTCCTTCCCACCACATCATCATTCCAAAGCAGCAACACGCCCTTGGCACCACGAGCCACTCCATTCGACATCGACCAATTCCATCCCCAGCCCATCGGACACATCGTCCGAATCATCCTCGCCATGCATACCACACAATCCTCTCCAATCGGCCGGCCTCTCCTTCGTATCTGCCTCCACCAAATCACTGGGCATGCTCTTTTACAACATTGGCGGCATGGATCACAAAGACATTCAAGCCCTGCTCTTGCAAGCCGGGACGCATTTGGTCGAGGCCGGTTCTTCGTGGGATAACGATTGGGATGCCGTTCGTGATTCCATGGAGAGTGCCGCTCATGCATTCTATGATATTAGTAATGTCTTTGGGAGTGCCAATATTGACGAATCGTTGGAATTGGCGCTGTTGTTTGAGAACATTGGGAAGGAGCTGGAGGATATTTCGACCATTAGTGGATGTTGTGCCATTGGTCCTCCGTCGTCGTGTGGTAATTTGTTGGCCGTGGAAGAACATTTGACGGAGATTTCTAGAATATTGAAGAAGAATAGCGTGGCGGCGACCGATGAGCATATGATGTGTACGCTGTTTAAGGAGGTGGCGGAGTTGTTTCGGGATATGGCAGAGAGGTATTTGGATGAGACGGGACAGGAGAGTGAAGTTAGTGTTTAATATTTGAAAGTGAGGATGTTGGCATAAGATGCTTCGCCAATAAGATGATTCGCCAGATTGAAAGGAAATGAGAAGGGATCCATGCATCATTAGTTTATGATACCCGAGCACAGACGATGATTCCATGAGGCTAGGAACAAAGGGATGCTTGGCGAATATCCAGTCCACAATGTCTTTGGCTATAGATGCCTTGAGAAACTCATTGAGTGAATTGCCTTCTTACATAAGAAAGGAACCATATCCTAATTATGTTCTTACAGAAAAACAAAATTCTACCTTAGTACATGAGAGTTCTAAACCATGGCAAGATTTTATAATCATGAGTGAACAACCTGCTACATGTGTGTGGCTTGCAATCGAGTTATTCACACTCGTTGACAAGTCCTCCTCACTGCTGTCTCACTATGGTACCAAAATGTTTTAAGACATCATTCGGTTTCCCCCTGATTGCTCGTAATGTTATAGAGGAACCTGGAGGCATGATCAATGATCCGTCATTTGACCTCTTTTTTACCCGTAGAGAGGTCTCGGGGCATCTTCCCACCGTGATACCCTGTGATACAATGCAGATTGTTTGAACTGTACCCTGAATTGTACCGGATTGTACCCACCCATCTCCCGCCCACCTCCCACAAAGACAACGCAACACAACCGCGGGAGACATCAACAAGACACCAATCATCAAAAATCCACCCACAATCCACCGCACAACACCATGGCAAAACACCACCCCGACCTAGTAATGTGCCGCAAACAACCCGGCATAGCCCTAGGCCGACTCTGCGAAAAATGCGACGGCAAATGCGTCATCTGTGACTCCTTCGTCAATCCCGCCTCCATCGTGCACATTTGCGACGAATGCAATTACGGTTCGTTCGAGGGGAAGTGCGTCGTTTGTGGCGGGACGGGCGTGACGGATGCGTATTATTGTAGGGAATGTGTGAAGTTGGGGAAGGATCGGGATGGGTGTCCTAAGGTGGTGAATTTGGGGAGTACCAAGACGGATTTGTTTTATGAGAGGAAGAAGGTGAGTGAGGGTAGTGCGAGACAAGTGTGGACGTTGGTTGACAAGATGTATTCTTGTCTCGCTATACCTTTTATTTTTCACGTCTCATGAATTCTGATCTTTATTTTTCTTTCCATTTGTACAGTATGGATTCAAAAAGAGATAGCAATGGCGTATCCTTCTTCGTTGATCAGCGGTGCTGTGCATGTGACATCTTTTCTCGACACTGTACATTGTGAAGGCGCTTGCATGCAAATGAAGAAGGATGCGATTCATTTGGTTCGGGGGTAGATGGAGAAGGGGGGCAATAATCCATCGAAACATTGGGGCTTGGGGTGAAATGAAAGTGGGAATGGAGGGCAATACTCCGTCAAACATTGGGGCTCGAAGTGAAATGAAAGTGGGGGTAAGGTAATTCTTCGAATGATCTCTGTCTATTTGGGGATAGGACCCTCCTCCTAAATCCAGGTGATTTTTTGATTGAACTGGTGGCCATAGGATGTTGTTGTTGCGCATTGTACGTCTCCCTGTATTGCTTTCTTGAAGATAGTTTGGGGCAAAACAATCATTTGTGATGGTGTATAGATTGCAATGAAACTAATATACATATTACCGCGATGCATCATTTTAAGTCGTCGACATTCTGAAACAAATTACAATCAAATAAACTGATACATCATTTTCAACTGAAACAATAGAGATCTCCATCCCGAGACCATACCGTACACAATATCCCGCTCCATCGTTGAATTGGACGCTGTGAATCAGATGCGCAAAACTACGACATTTTCCATTCCACTCTCAACGGCTGTCAATCACTCCCTGCAAACGTTCCAGGAGGCAACAAACCCACAATACGACAATACTCCTTCTCCCGAACCAAAACATTCGTCTCTTCCACCTCCCTCCACTCCTCCTCACTCGTCATCATCCTCACCAACACGGTATCCTCCTCCAAAATGGTCAATCCATCCCCACCGTCGTACACCTCCTCGACCACCCCCGAAATAGGCGACACAATCGAGGTGGTGGCCGAATAACTCTTCCATACCGTATGATACAATTCATCGGCGGTGGAAATACAATTCCCATCCCATTCAATTTTTAGTATATCGTCCCCCCGATGAAGGATGGTATTTTTGGAATGTGTGAGGGAGGAAATGTCTCCAATGTCATCGATTCCTCGTTGGGTCATTCCAATTTCTACGGGAATGGCGTGTGTGGATGTGCCAGTAGTTGTTGATGATGGGGTGGGGATGGAGGATTTGGTGGTTGTGGTTGTTGTGAGTGGTAGGGTGCGAATCCATAAATGATGTAGGGGGTGGTAGAGTTTTCGTAGAGTTTGGGGTGAGAAGGATGACATTGGCGCCGAGAGAGGTGTGACGGGGGGAGGTTTGTGCGGAGGAAAATCGTCAGAAGAGTTTGGTTTTCATTGACGAAGAGAACTAGTGGTTTCCTTTGTTTATTTTGCGTTTGTTGAAATGAGTAACATGGAGTCTGAGAATAGAATACCACGGCGAGGATGTGTTTGTTGTTGAATTGCTGTGTGGCATTTTACGGCCTTCGGCATCAGATATCGATGAGTCAGCTTCATGGTTCGTATCATAATTTTATTAGGTGTATGGTAGCGTTGAAAAGATTCGCCTGCTTTCGCCTGCTGCAGATCTCTGCAGATGGATGATTGTGAATGTGAGAAGCAAGGGGTATGAAAGGCGTTTGTAGGGGTACGGTATCAAAAGGGCTTCAAAAGGGTATTGTACCGTATCGAAGGGCATCGTATGGTATTGTAACCAACGAAATTGGAAATTGGACAACGAAAATAAAGAAAGGGATCCTTCCACGTACGAATCAATAAGTTTCTTCCTATGTATGTAATTAATACCAACATTGGCAGCTGGTCCCTTGGATGATGACATCAAAGATACTTTGCGCAAAAGGAGCTTCAAGTTTCTCACATCATTCATTTCCTGCAATGAAACAGCCAAGTAAGTTGGTGTTACGATAATATTATGAATTGTTCTTTTCGAAGCACCCTTTACTTATTTGCACATTGCCTTAAAACGATCCATGGGTATTGTAAACAACTCCACTCAATTGAATAAAACGAAACGTCTTTTATTCCATTTTATTCTACATCGATCCATCACAGCTTGACATGAAATTCGCCCCCGTTTCACTCGTCCTCGCCATCACGGGCATCAATGGCTTCTCGATCCCATCGTCCTTCGCTCCCTCTCACCCCAGAACATTGCTCCACGCATCAATATCTTCGTTCGACGAGTCCTTCGATCCCTACGCTCCCCTCCTCGACAAACTGAATCAACATCTACCCTCCACTGCCGCTGTCACCTCCACCTCCACCACAACGACGACCCTTTCATCCACGGCCACCGAAGCAGCCATTACCGACACGCCACCAACACTCCTCGACGTCCTCTCCTCCACCCTCGATGCCGCCAATCAAGCCGCCGCCGCCTCCGCCGAGGTCTCGAAATTGGCATTCCAATACCGTCCTGCCTCGGCCGTCGTCACTGCCAACGTCGATGTCATTCACAATGAGGCAATCTCCACCCTTCTCACCGACGCACGAACCAAACTATCCGTACTGGAAGAGCAGTTGCATACCCTTCGAACCACGCCTGTGGCGGCATCCTCCACCACGACGAACAACGAAGTAGACCTCACACAACTCACGACGGCACTGCATCAAGCCATGGATACCTCATTGCACGCTGCCGAACTCGCCTCCCATTCCACCACGGAATTGGTGCATGCCATGGTTCGTTTCAATGTACAATTGGGTCAGGATATGAGTCATGTCGTGACGACGACGGGGGTTCCTCTCGAAAGTGTCGAGTGGATCCGTTCCCACCTTACGGAAAGGATGGATGGGATGCTGCCAAGTCTAACTGTGGGTGATTCGTCGATGGGGTGGCAACAGTTTGTCAATGTCCTGGATCGAAAATTGGACGATTTCAGTAGTTGGGAGGGTGGTGGAGCATTCTCGTCGGAGGGAGCGGCGGTGTTGGTTGTGTATGGGATAATGGCGTATTTGGTGGGATATTCGAGTCAGAGTAGTAGTATGGGTGTGGAGGGGTATAAGAGTCGTATTCGTGGTTGGATGGAGGATGGGACTTTTGATTTGGATCAGGTGAGTCGTCGTGGAATGTTGTGGGTGACAATCGATCTTTGTGTTTTTATTATTCTGTTGTTTGTTTGCCAAATCGAACGATGCTGACGGTATGGTGTTCAACACCTACTATTCTATTAGCTCGCAAAAGAAGTAGGGGTATTTACCAAACAATCTGGCAGCAGCGACGTCCAGCCTCACTTCCGTAGACTACGACGCTGCAGCCATGTTGACGTATCAATCATCCAGGGAAACGGTTTCCTTTGAATCCTTCAAAGCAAGGTACCTCTGTGAAACATCTGCAATGATTGCGAAGAAGAATCCCTACGTCAAAACAGGGAATGCACGAAAACCTTCGCTAGCATCTGCAGCACTACAACAAGACACCTTGACATCCGTCGATTACGATGCCGCCGCAAGATTGGCATATCAAACATCCAATCCATCCATCGATTTCAATACCTTCAAATCTCAATACCTCGCACAAACATCCGCCATGGTCGCCCAAAAACACAAGGCGCGCCATAACTCAGATGCACTCCTCCCCGCTCCGCCCATCCAAGAAATATCGGCCGAATCCTTCATGAAACAACCCATGGTAAATGTCGTGACGAAATTAAAACCTACCAAAACCATTGTGAAATCCACCCCCAAGCTGCCGCTGGCATCACCGTTGGCACGTCTCCTCGCGGAAGAATTGGGATTGGAACTCACGTCGATTGGGAAGGGTTCGGGGAAGAATGGAAAGATTTTAATTGAGGATGTAAGGATGTTTCAGGAAAGGATGGAAAGGACGAGGAGATCGATTGCTGCGAGGAGTGCACCTTATTTTGCCACTGCCACTGCCAATGCGTGAGTATAGCTCCATTGCTGTGGTGTGGATAGACGGACCACCACGCCGTGTTTCACGGCGAGAAAACAAAAACACAATAATGACGATTGCGAAATTCAAGATGTATCTGCTTCGCTTGCACAATGCCAATACTGAGACCCAGATCGAAAATTTCAATCTCGCGGCTGTATGCCGCAAAGAGAAGGCACTGACTTGCTCATATGGATCTTTGGACTACCGTCATGCTTAATACAGAGAGAGTCCCTTTGAATCATTAGCGTGCAGTGATTGGCTTTCATTCTCCGGAACGAAAAAATGAAATAATGACAAGTTCCAAGAGAAGAGAGTTTCTATGATGTATTGTTTTGAATAGTTTGTTGACCGTATTGAATCGGCATGTGTAGAAAGCATAATCAAAACAGACATTATGGTTATCAGAGAAACTATTGTCAGTTTTTTCAATTATCCATCTATTTATCTATATATTATTATAGCACTAAGGATTGGCACATGCGTGTTGGATTATATGGGATATTATTAGTACTTACCGTACCGATGTATGCCAATGATTCTTATTTAGGCATCTACTGGGTTTTTCCGGAAGATTCTCCACTTTTCCCAGGAAGCAACCGGTTTTGTACGATATTCACGGGAAATTTTTGAAGTATCTACTAAAGCTTAAATAAAGCAAAATACGTCGTATGTACAAACCTGTTCTGAATTATTAACAAACGAGCAAACTTCTCATACTAAATTGGCTTATATAAAAAAAATTCGGCGAGAACGTATGCGCTGACTCAGTTCTACCCGAATGATTCGTGCTGTCTACACAATTTTCATTTTCTAAACGGTCGATGTTCTTATCCGATGAGAAACTTTCTTTCCCCCGAATGTCCGTTGGAAAAGTCTTATCGCTCAAGGGATACAAGTAATTCATGGGAGGAGTCCCATGATTGCACATGCCCCGTGATTCATGGGAAACTCCCGCGATTCATGGGAGCCTCCAATGAATCATGGGAACCTCCCATGAATCATGGGAGCCTCCCGTGAATTGAAGTAAGGGATTCCCTATGAGTTTCCCATGAATAACGGGCACTTCCCATGAATCATGGGAGGCTCCCGTGATTCATGGGAGTTTCCCATGATTCGTGGGAGGTTCCCATGATTCATGGGTAATCATGGGAGGGTTCCCATGAATGGAGAGCCTCCCAGGGGATGGGAGAATTGGAGTGGCTGGGTCGGCTTTGCGACGTTTGACTTCTCTTGGTGTTACAGTGGCAATAGTTGGTTTTACATTGTTTGTGTAAGATTCTAAGAGCTGAAAGTCAATGCTCTTCCGTTTATTGTCTGCATCGACCACATCATTCTTCATTTTTCGCTCCCATTTATCGCAGATGACTCGGACCGATCCAACAGGGGCAACACTGTTACCAGCTTCATTTAACACGTTTGATACCTTTGCAATGGCAGGAATGATACATCTCTTGATCTTCCTTGTTGCTTCAATTCTCATTCTTACAGTTGAGTCTTCTGATTCAAAAACTTGAATATATGATTCAAGTTCATGAACAACATTGTTTAATCGATTTGATGCTTCAAAGAGCTGTTGTGTTGCCTGAAGTCTCAGATCTGTTTTGGTACCAGAAACTTTAGCATCTGAGTTGGATGTTCCAGATATGTTGTTGGAATGATTCATTGCAATGGACTATGAGCGCAATGATATATACATAATGGTTGTGTCATGTTATGGTTATATAATATAATCACCTTTTGAAGTGATGGGGATTGATGGACCAAAATAATCTGAAATTACCTTTAGCCATCATATATGTACATATAATGTGCCTCGTAAAATTACGCAACAATCATATATATTATAATAAGATGTGCCTCGTAAAATTACGCACTGTAATTATATATTATAGGTAGATATAATCGCTGAGATCTCGCTGAGATCATCATGTCGCGCCAGTATTTTTCGCAATATTTGCGCGCAGTAGCATGGGGTTACTCGAATGTTGAAAGTCCCCCATCAAAATATCATGGAAAAGAAACTGTGATGTCTTTAGAAAAAAGTCATGCGTGTGTGAAATCTCTAGTAACACGAAATAATTATCACTTTGTTTCTTTTCACGCTCGAGGACAGACGGCATTTGGGTTAATATTTTGTACGTAAATTGTTAGTAAAAAAATGGTTTCATAAGAGACTGTGCGGGAAACAGTTAGTTCCGTTTTCCTCACCGTGATATCATTACATTTAGGGTGGAATACTTTTGCCAAAATTTATGACGTGAAATTTTACATGGTTTCCGATTTTTGGCCATAAAATATTAACTTCGGTTTCTAAACAAAATTAACATGAGTATACTCATTTTATTGGAAACTCTCGTGGAAACCCATCTTATTTTATCAAATAGCTAGACCTTCTATATTTTATTATCACTCATACTATTATCGATTTATTAATTTAGAATTTAAAGGTAAGTTCACGTGACATGGCACGCATGAAACAGGAATGTTAGGGTGTATCGGTATTGTACAATACCATACTTGCGATCAATTTCTTACTACCTACTAAGTGTCGAAAACGTCAATTATAAAAACAAGTACTTAATACGAAATTTAAAGGTCTAAGTAAAATGAAAATGTCTAGAGAGATGAAATTTTTTGCTGACATTTTTATCTAGACGGCAGCTACTAGCAACTTTAACCAGTAGAATGCTAGCAACACAATAAACTAAGACATTTTTATCTAGAAATGAAGCTAGTAATTAACCCTCCAAGTGAGATTTGTCTTTAAATGTCAAAATGGTGTATAAAAACTGTATAGTACCTCAACACATTTTTATTACTATTAAGCATTACGCACACAGATCACAAATTCACACATTCATCACTATCATCCATTCATTACATCACTATACATCTATACCCCAGGGCCACCCTCATTTATGCGTCTCATTCTTAGAAGACAAATGTACCATCCTTCGGGCTATGACTACAAACTGTTTTGCTCACAATTTAGCTAGGCTGCACTCATGAACCTCAAGACATTTCTATTATTAGGCTTTGTCTTTCTGTACCTCAAGACGTTTTTATTACTAGGCTATACTTGTGTACCTCACGTCATTTTACTACTACTACTACTACATACAGGTCACACAATCACACATTCATCTATTCATTTTATCACTCGACCTCCACCCAGTGCCACCCTCATTTATTTGTCTCATCGTTGGACAACAAACGTACCAATTTTGGGGTTATGAGTGCAAACAGTTTTGCTCACAATTTAGACCTGTTGCTGTTGCTTGTGAAGGAACATATTCGCTGTTGGGGTATGATACATCAAGCAGAGAGGTTCAAGATCATGCTCTCCCTGAACCAGGACTGCTTTGTATCTCACCAGTGTACCCTCATCTATGAACTAGCTCGCATATTGATTTTCCACAAGAATAAATAATATCACTAAGACTTAATTTTGCATCAATCTTTGTGGAGGAGTGCGATCGATGGTGTGCAGGGATGATGGCTCTTAGAGCTTTTGGTATGGTACGATACTGTACGATAGAGCTCTTAGAGCTATGATGATATTCATTTTTAACACGCAAAAAGCATGCTACCGGCGCAAATATTGCAAAATTTTGCATTTTACGTAAGATATTTTTTAGTAGGAATTCACTAGAAGCTTATAGAGTTGTGTCTTTCGCTCGCCGACAAATCTCATCTCATGCCACTCTCGACGATGTTCCCAGAATCTTGAGTAGTACAGGGTATCTGGATTTTTCTTTGTCAAGCATTCCATTTTCATGCATACCAAACAAAATATTTTCTCTTGTAGCTGCTTTTGTTGCTATTGCAGGTAAGACAGAGATAAAATCAATGAGTGAACCAGTTTTCTTCGGACCAAGATTCAAGTGTTTCATCTCGTCACTTTGAAATGCTATTGTGACTTTCATTTTCATTGGATGCCGCGATGGATCAATATCGGTAACTGTGTGTCTCCTTGCTTCTTGGTTGATGACTTTAAAAACCTTTGCCAAATCAGCTGCTTGCTCTACTACTGTTCGCGCTGCATTTTGCTTATTTTTCTTGTCTTTCAGCATTCGATAGATAGTATCCTTTCCACAAGGTACCAGGTTTGAAGTTATCATGTGATTTATAGTTGGCCATTGATGTTTGTTGTTTTTGATAAAATATCAATCACTTCCACTTTAGTGTATTGAATTCCATTCAATGGGGATGGGAGAATTGGAGTGGCTGGGTCGGCTTTGCGACGTTTGACTTCTCTTGGTGTTACAGTGGCAATAGTTGGTTTTACATTGTTTGTGTAAGATTCTAAGAGCTGAAAGTCGATGCTCTTCCGTTTATTGTCTGCATCGACCACATCATTCTTCATTTTTCGCTCCCATTTATCGCAGATGACTCGGACCGATCCAACAGGGGCAACACTGTTACCAGCTTCATTCAACACGTTTGATACCTTTGCAATGGCAGGAATGATACATCTCTTGATCTTCCTTGTTGCTTCAATTCTCATTCTTACAGTTGAGTCTTCTGATTCAAAAACTTGAACATATGATTCAAGTTCATGAACAACATTGTTTAATCGATTTGATGCTTCAAAGAGCTGTTGTGTTGCCTGAAGTCTCAGATCTGTTTTGGTACCAGAAACTTTAGCATCTGAGTTGGATGTTCCAGATATGTTGTTGGAATGATTCATTGCAATGGACTATGAGCGCAATGATATATACATAATGGTTGTGTCATGTTATGGTTATATAATATAATCACCTTTTGAAGTGATGGGGATTGATGGACCAAAATAATCTGAAATTACCTTTAGCCATCATATATGTACATATAATGTGCCTCGTAAAATTACGCAACAATCATATATATTATAATAAGATGTGCCTCGTAAAATTACGCACTGTAATTATATATTATAGGTAGATATAATCGCTGAGATCTCGCTGAGATCATCATGTCGCGCCAGTATTTTTCGCAATATTTGCGCGCAGTAGCACGGGGTTACTCGAATGTTGAAAGTCCCCATCAAAATATCATGGAAAAGAAACTGTGATGTCTTTAGAAAAAGTCATGCGTGTGTGAAATCTCTAGTAACACGAAATAATTATCACTTTGTTTCTTTTCACGCCGAGGACAGACGGCATTTGGGTTAATATTTTGTACGTAAATTGTTAGTAAAAAAATGGTTTCATAAGAGACTGTGCGGGAAACAGTTAGTTCCGTTTTCCTCACCGTGATATCATTACATTTAGGGTGGAATACTTTTGCCAAAATTTATGACGTGAAATTTTACATGGTTTCTGATTTTTGGCCATAAAATATTAACTTCGGTTTCTAAACAAAATTAACATAGACGTACTCTCGCCAAAACATCGAGGAACTCGATCCAACGTGTCCTGTACGCTCGACGAATTTTTTTATTTATGCTAGCTAACAAATTCTTTTCCCAATCTTCTCAAAACTGTGTCTAATGTCAGGAAACTTTATTTCATTTAAGCCTTTGTTAGAGCATAGAAAGTTTCCCGTGAATTTCGTCCTAAACCGGTTGCTTCCAGGACATCATCCAAGGACATCTATTTATCTCCACAACACGAAAACAGAGACTCTTAGAAGACAAAAGAACTCCAACATGGAATTCTAAGAGGCTCTCAGAACTCTATGATCTACTTTACGGATTTTCTACTAATATCTATCATTTTACTTTTAACACTATTTTAAGCTCACAATTCTACTACGACTACAATTCCAAACTAACAGCAACTAATTTATCTACTGTCTAACCAGGGGACGCCCTACCTAGCCAGTCAACCTACCAAAACCTCGAGAAATATAACACGCTTCCTCTGCGCAAAAAGAGAAGAAAGTCAACGGTTGGGACCTGATCAATCTCAATCATCACAACAAGCGAAATCGTTGTACTCACCAAAAAATCATGTTACGAACGTCAGACATCGTCAACTACATCGAACACCGGTCAAACTAGTCAAGTCAGGGCAAGTCAGCCGAGCAAGTCCGTGAACAATTTAATACAAACAAATTCCCAACCATTCCGCCCAGAACAAGAAGATCGAACATTCCAAGACCAAACATGGCAGGCAACACACCATCAAATGCCGAATTGGCACAACAAATTGCGGCACTTACTGCTGTGGTTACCAATCTTGCCAATGCCATCGCCAACCAAGCTCCTGCTTCAGCTGTAGCTCCACCCAGCTGCCGCCTCCTTCCCACCTCACCCGGTGTAGCCGTTATTGAAGAGTTGATCGATTACACTACGAAACATGGTGCAAGTCTCTACGAGCAAGGAACAAAGCACTAGGGGCACCATTCAACATGAAATCAAGTCAAGTGGTGATTTTGAGAAGGAATTGCAAGACAGGGCAAGCATGACGGGCTGGGATCAAGGCGCTCCTACAGTTCACAAACAAGGACGGCAGACAAATCAGCCTCATTGCCGACACACCAAATTGACACAGAAACACTCAAGACAGCATGCAACGAGTTCATGACAGGCGTCAACGCAGACAAACGAGCAGCACAGAACAACGAGTAAATGTGGCGCTGCTTGTACAGCAGCCTCACCGAAGAGGCCAAGGCAACCCTGCTTACCTATAAGAAAGATTATGAAGTGATGGTTAACGGACAGCCCAAGATCCTAGCCCCTCTCATGTATACAACCATCATGAGGCTGGCAACCCTTGATGGAAACGCCATGGTCACGGCCCTCATGACTAACCTTCGCGAGCTCACGCAGTATGCGATAAATCACAATGGAAATATTGATGAGATTCATAAGTATTTCAATCAAAACTTCGCACAGCTCAAGGCACGAGGACAATCCGTGGACTGTGCATACAATCCTCTTTGAGGCTTACCTTCAGGGGGTTCCAGACGCCACATTCCATGATTACATGAGCAGGTTGCAAGATGACTGGATGGATCAGACAGGAGACATGAAGGATGCTAAGCACAAAGACATCATGAAAAAGGCAAAGGCCAAATTTGACCTCCTTGTTAACAGCGGAAAATGGGGAGCTAAGTCCCCAGATCAAGAAAAGATCATTTCCTCAGAGGCACAACTCAAGCAGCTTCAAGACCTCAAGCTTTCAAAACAGCTCCTCAACAAGCTCAAACAAGGACAAAAGGGACAAGGTGGCCAAAACCAGGACCAAAACCAGCCAAAGCAAGGGAACCAACAGCAGTCATCCAACAAGCAAAAGAACCAGAAGGACAGGTCCAACAAGAGATTCCAAAAGAAAGATGAGGAATGGAAAAAGAATCCTCCCAAGGACAACGAACCCAAGCAAAAACAAGTGGGCAAGAAAACCTTCCACTGGTGCATCCACCACATGAAGTGGACGCCACAAGCCAGAAGACTGCGGCAAACAACAGGCCAGACAAGGCAACCAGCAACAACAGCAGCAAGCCAACAGGCAACAAAACACAGCGAACCAGGCAACTTACGCCAATTTGCTAGCCCAATTGGCCTTGCAAGCTGCTGAGGCTGCTGAGGAATGATGGTGCGCCTCGGCATGGCTGGACCTTGGCTTGCCAGCCATGGCCGAGCCCACCATTATTTTGCAAATTCAAGCCTATTCACTACTTACCTTGTTCTGCATGTTCTGGTTCCTCGTCCAACACACCTGGCACTTCCATCGATACCTCCACCTCTACGCCATCCGACACAGTCACTGCATCCGTTACCACCGTTCTCGCCAATTACCTGTGATAAGAAGCAAGCAATCTGGCAAGAATAAGCGGTTCTGTGAGAAAATGAAGAAAAAGAAAAGAAAACTACCCAAGCTGACTCACCTGTTAGTCGCCGCCTACCGGGTTGGTTGTTGCGTCGAATGAGCCCTTCGAATTGCATACCGCCGGCGGCCACCACTCCTTCCGCTCCACCGTAATCCACATGAGGGAGAAAGCAACAACGAAAGTCAGCAAAGAGTATTCAAGAATAATTGCATATCAAGCAAACACGGGTGAGGACTTACCTACTCACCTTGCCCGCTTCGACACCTACTCCTTCCACCCTTGTTGACTCTCTCTGCACTGGAACCCTCTCCGGCAACAAGGAACACTTCCAGGACCTAAAACCATACAACGGGTCAAAAGTAACAGGAATTTCAGGGGGGTTAGAGATTAAAGGAGAAGGCACCTTCATTTTTTGGATCCAATCCGACAATGGCATCATAGATACCATCCGGATCCCAGGTAGTTTCTATGTGCCTGCCCTCAAGTTGCCTCTTCTGTCTCCGCAGCACTGGGCAGAGACAGCTCGAGACAACTCGCCTACGAAATATGGGACAAAAATGGAATCAGATGAGGATGGGTGCACTCTGCTGTGGAAACAGCAGACAAGAAGGAAAAGAATCACACACAACCCACTCACCAAGACACCAATTTTTGCAATGCTCTGGGAACCCTCCGATATCAAGCTTTTGAAGCCACCTACATGGCATGTGATGCCTCCCACCTGAGGGAGCAAGTCCGTGTCAACCTGAACCGCCTTTGCGGACACGTCGAGCCGGACCCAGCAGAATTTTCTGCCAAAGAGGACCTCTTAAGAAAGGAAGACCTCAAGAAAAGGGACAGCTCAAGGGCAAACTTACCAAGCAGAGATACAAGGCAGTGACAGTCTTCGTCGACCACTTCTCCGGCCTCCGCTACATCCATATGATGACCAGCACTTCCAGCAATGAAATCATCAAAGCCAAACTTGCCTTTGAACAATTCGCAGCAAACCATTTTGTCAATGTTGGGCACTACCATGCAGACAACGGCCGCTTCGCCGACAACGCCTTCATTGACCACTGTTTCACACGGCAACAACAACTCACCTATTGCGGGGTCAATGCCCTCTTCCAAAACGGACTGGCTGAAAGAGCCATCAGAACATCACAGAAGGAGGAAGCAATTGCTTCATGCCATGGCTAGATGGCGGGCAGTTGACCTTGCTTTGTGTGCCATGCACTGCGGTATGAAGTGCATCTTTATAACACTGTGCCTGTTCTGGAAGATGGAGTTTCACGACTAGAACTCTTTGCAGGCACCCAAGTAGGAAAACACATGCGGGATCCTCATACGTTCGCATGCCCAGTCTTTGCCCTGCAGAATTCTTTCCAAGAGCATGCTTAGGGCTTAATTTAGGCCCAAGTCCGTTTCATGCACGGAATGTGTACCTGGTACTGAACCTCGCAACCGGTTTAGTATCACCCCAGTACCATTGCCGCTTCGATGACTTCTTTGAGACAGCACGCCACAATAAGCCTGATATTGTGACGTCAGCTACATGGAAACAGCTTGCAGGGCTGAAGAGGCCCGATGGGACACCTACGGCCCCGGAACGCCAGCGTACGTTCCAAGAAGCCTCAATCCGACGAAATGATTGTGCGATGACTGCACCGAATGAGCCCATAGAGTTCGTGCAGGATCTTGAGCCTGTTGATGACGCGGACATTCTTGCTGACGCTCCAGCTGATCCCGTGCAGGATTCTGAGGGAGATGCTGTCACAAACGACGATTGCCGGACGCCGTACAAGTTCTCGCAGTAGGCAACGCAAAATGTCAAGAGCTATGGCCGACTCTGTGTCACAACGGACTCTACGGCAATAGAAACATGTTCTACATGGCCGCCAAGGGACTTCCAATGGACAAAGGAAGCTGACCTCTTTCACTATTCTCACCTGGAATTTCAAGATCGCATGAGAAATCCCATTGCGTTTCATGCAGAGATGATGGGTGACATCATGTACTTCCATCAAGCCACACGTAGCCAGATGCAGGAGATTTTGTAAAGGCTATAGTGAAGGACATTGAAGCACAGGTGCGTGACAAGCACTGGGTACTAGTCAAGAGAGAAGAGGTCCCACCGACACTGACGCACTTCCGCAATATGGGCTATGCGCCGAAAACGAAATCTCACGACCAACGAGATCAAGGGTCACAAGGCTAGGTTGAACATCCATGGTGGCAAGCAAGTCTATGGTGCTAATTACTTTGAAACCTATGCCCCAGTTGTGACGTGGTTCGCACTGCTTCATGATTATCCTTGCCATTTTCTTGTCCTGGGCAATGCGTCAGATAGAGTTTGTACAAGCCTACGCACAAGCTCCCATAGAGAGTGACATGTACATGGAATTGCCCCCAGGAATCAAGACTCAACATGGGAACTCTACGGACTATGTCCTCAAGCTACTTGCGAACCTGTATGGACAAAAGCAAGCAGGACGGGTTTGGAACCAGTACATGGTAGACAAACTCCGCGAAATCGGTTTTCAACAGTCACTAATTGAAGAGTGCGTGTTCTACCGTGACGACATCATTTTCATCGTGTATGTTGATGACGGGCTGTTCTTTGGTAGTGATGATGACACACTATCACTCATCATCAAGAGGCTTCGGACTCTGGCCTTAACATTGAAGACCAAGGTCATCCAGCTGACTATGTTGGAGTCAACATCAAGAAAACACGTGATGGTAACTACAAATTTACCCAACGAGCTTTGATAGATGCCATCACTGATGACGTCAACATTGGTGACTCGTACACCAAGCCTGTACCAGCCAAGGTAACTCTACAGCTACATGCATTCCGGGACTCACTGAAATTCCAAGGGAACTTCACACAGTCAGGCAAGTTGAACTACCTTGGACAAACTACTTGACCGGACATCATGTATGCAGTACACCAAGTTGCCAAATACTCACGCCCTAGACAGGAGCATGACGAGGCAATTGTGTATATTGTCAAGTACCTCAAGGCCACACGTCACATCGGCCTTTGCTTCAAGCCAGACACTTCCAAAGGCTTCCAATTCTACTGTGACGCAGATTTTGCAGGTAATTGGAACAAGGAGTTTGCAGAAACTGACCCTGGCACTGCGAAATCTAGGAGTGGATGGGTAGTCTTTATGCAGCCTGCCCCATTTGGGCCTCCAAGTTGCAGTCACAAGTTGCGCCTCCACCACTGAGGCTGAATACATAGCCATGTCTATGGCCCTCCGTGACGTCATGCTGCTCATGGAACTTATCAAGGAAATGAGGGAGCGAATTTGAGATTATCAATACACAGCCCTACGTGTATTGCAAAGTCTTTGAGGATAACTCTGGCGCACTTGAACTTGCCAGGCTTCCACGACTACGTCCATGTACCAAGCATATTAACGTATGCTACCACCACTTTTGTGAACATGTAAGGAAGGGCTTAATCAAGATCTTTCCGTGGACACCAAGGACCAAATCGCTGACACTCTCACTAAAGCCCTAGAACAAAACGACTTCGTCCGTCACCGTAAACTAATGTGCGGGCAGTGATCCACTATGCCTTTCACAAAGATCATCGGGAGGGAGTGTTGGATTATATGGGATATTATTAGTACTTACCTATGTATGCCAATGATTCTTATTTGGGCATCAACTGGGTTTTTCCGGAAGATTCTCCGCTTTTCCCAGGACATCATCCAAGGACATCTATTTATCTCCACAACACAAAAATAGAGACTCTTAGAAGACAAAAGAACTCCAACATGGAATTCTAAGAAGCTCTCAGAACTCTATGATCTAGTTGCGGATGGAGATCCTGTGGAGTGCCTCGGCCTCCGCTTCTGGCAATCGCTTGGATTCTGATGGGCTGGGATGTGTGTTGAGTTGCTGGGTGAGTTCCAAGACCTTGTTTCGGAGCACATGAGAGGGTCTCCTGTTTCAAGCAGTGCTTTCTCATTTGAGGAGGTATCTGCCCGGGGGCTGTGCCATTTGGGGCAGATTGATTGGTGCAGGTGCTGGCTGGTGAGTATGTGGATGTCTTGACTGTGCCCTTGGGCCTTTGAGTGTCAAGAGTGCTTGGGAGTCAACTAGGCACACATCCCTTGTTCTGGCTGATCCTGAGGGTAGGAGGTGCTTTATTTGGTCTACAGTGGTGGGTTCATCCTGCTGATATTTCCTTGTGTGCATCGAGGTTCAGTGCGTGGTGGATGCTCATCTCTCCGCTCCAAAGATGTCTATCCTTGTGAAGAGCTTTGTGATTGAGGCTCCTATGGTGTCGAGTGCAACCAAGATCAGGTGCTTCAATCATCTTATCCTGGAGATGAGTACCTTTCCTGCAAGCTTCGCTGAGGAGGGGGGGTATGGACATCCTGTTTGACCTCAAGACAACCCCATGGTATGGAAGGCCCTCTTTTTATTCTACCCAGGTCAGGAGGCCATGTGCAGAATCATGACTGCCGCAATGGATGCCCACTACACGTCTGAAGGGCACGGGTCTCTTGCAGGGCTAGTCCGTAATTCCCCGATATCAAGGTGAGTCCCTGATGTTGTTATTGAGGATGTGTCTCTTAACTCTCGGTCCAGTGAGGAAGACATGGTTTCTCCTGTGGCCTAACATACAATCCCAGCTTACTTCCTATGTTCCAAATTTGGCAAATCTTCCAGGTCTATTTATACTATTTTGGAAAATCCTCAGTTCCTCTGGGGGTGAGGATGAGGAGAACATGCCATTGAGGAGAGAGACTCCTCTAGAAAGCAGAGAGCACCACAATAAGGGGGTGAACGTAGAGGGGCAGGATGCAAAGGGGCGGGGATATTTTAGGTGTCATGAGTGAGGCCTAAAATGATTACTGTTGCAGTTCTCGTCTGGGGTGTTGAGAGTGTATTTCACGTAGATCACTATATCTTGCTTCATTTAGGTATGGGAAATCACAAATAAAAAAAGCCAAACATTGCATTCCAGAGTCATTCAGCTCTTGCTGGAGTCAATGAGAAAGACAACCAGAGACAAGTTTGCTTGAAGATGCATTCTTCTGCATTGATATCAAATTCAGATCAAAGGAAGACAAAATCCTATTTAATTGAAAAGATTCGACACATTCTTGGCACTGTGGTACAAAAAAAGACTGATTGCAGCCACGGGTACTACTTTTAGGTCAAGTTCCTATTTTCGACCCTACTTTGCCAAAATAGTAACTAGACCCCCAACTTCGCCGGTGCAGGCACGGTAAGAATTCGGTCTAGTTACCAAAATAATATAGTTAAAGAATTTTTTTCTCACAGGTTCCTTTTTAGGGTCGATTTGGTAAACGGCTCAATTTTTGGTTTTTTCGTCACTAAAAGAAGCTAACTCAGTTTATTGGCATAGAAAGAGATTCAAGTAGTAATTGTTCTGTACCAACAACTTTTTTACTCCTGTTCACGTATCACTTCTCAGACAATGACACTCTTTCCACACAATGCTGCCATCACAATGGTTCTGCAACAATGATGTCTGGTTTGATTTGGCGGTTTTTGGTTGAGATAATTTGTTGAACGATGCAAGGGAAGGCATTGTAGGCTTGGAAGGAACTCCGCAAGGAGTGCTTTCTCGCTTTGCCTTCCTTGAGTTGTCACATTCAACATCTCTCAAAAACCATCTACTGCTCGTGCAGTGCATTCCTTCCTTTGCAGTGAGGATTCTGTGTCAGTGCCATCTTTAAATTTCTGGGTGTGATGAACGCTGCAATTTGTTCAGCAAGTGCAAAGACAGATTGAGAATGTTGCTGTGTTGATCGTGGTATTACTTGTGATCTGTTTTTGCTGGCAGTAAATGGGGGCAACAGGCCTTTTTGCAGGAGGAACAATTGCCATTCTGCCCTGCCAATGGGGAGGAACTGAAGCAGGGAATTTTTGTTTGATCGGGATGCTTTTTGAATTGCTTCGGTGGAGGATGGGGTTGGCTATTGGTGGCTCCGCACGACATCAACATGTGGTGCTGGATAAGTCAAAGCTGCTGCCACTAACATTGACAACACTGCCACTACATACTCTTCTGTATGTATTGGGCTCTTTGGGGAGGCACCGCTTGTGTTGATATTTTATTATTGGGGCCGGAGACGAATCAGATCGGAGGATCATGTCATAGTGTCAGCGAATCATCCCACGAATGCATGAACGTTAACGAATAAGTTGACAGCCATAACTCTTTGCACCAATGGAACAACATTTGCATCCATTAGATGTAGCAATAACCCAGAATACATTGGGGCATCAGAAAAAAAGCAGAATAACAATTCTGTTTGCAATGAGAGAAAAGCCGGAATATTTTTGTGCCATATGCCTGACATTAAAAAAATGATTAATAAATTGAACTTACAATTTCACCCAGTCCAGCTGCAGCTGTGAGTAAATTGTTTGCCTATAATAAGAACACTCTTTCGGTGGTCAAAATGATCACCCGAGTAGCTAAAAACATATCATAGGTCAAAATGATGAATCATGTAGCTTCTCTGTAGCTTGTGCTTGCTCTTGTGACCAAAACCCATGGCTCCACTTGGAAGCATGGTTGACTATTTAGAACTGTGAGTTTTGCAAACAATGAAAAATGATGACAGTGGCTGCATGCCATTCATTGGTGGCCATAATTTTTACAGATCCAAGAGCATCAGGCTAGAAGCTCATAGTAAACAGGTTCAGCTATTTTATGAGTGCTAGTCTGATCACGCAGCATCTGTGCATAAAAATGAGTGGTCTTGGTTGACCTTGTGTACTTACATGTGCACTTGGTAGATACAGGTATGTACATGGATTATCACACCCTTGCAAGAGGACTGACTTTGGGAGTTAGGCTGCTGGAGCACGATGAGTTGCGGTGTGATGAACTCGTGCCAGATGTTTTGATGGTGTGCAACAGGATGGTGCTTCGTCCAGTAGTCAGCATAGTTGAGCTTGCCTGTGCGCCAATAGATGTGGAATTGGTCTTGGCATTCGTGATCGTGCAGCCAATGGAATTGCATGTCCATGGCCTTTGTTTGTTTTGGTTGGACTTTTCTGTTCACGACGCCTTCTGCTGTGGAGTTGTCGGTTTGGAGAGGGGTGGCAGGTTGCGTGTGGCCCATTTCCATCAGGATGATGCAAATCAAGACAGCCCCTCTGACCATGATGTACAACGCTGCCAGTTTGGCTTTGGTGGTGGTGGCCATGATGTGTTTGATGATGTGGGCAATGTTTAAGATGGCCCATTGTTGGGTGGGATCGCTGCATTGGAAGAGAGAAAGATGTGCCCACCGGCCCGGCTACGTGCACCCAGTTCGCTGAGGTAGCTGGTGTCACCATGTATGGAGAGGACCATGTATTGCTGGCGTTGTAAGTGAGAACCGCTTTGTCTTGGGTGGCAATGTAATCAAGGAGTTGTTTTGTCTGAAGTAATGTGTCAAGAGTAGGTTTCTCTTATTGGGAGGCTATTGAACTTATTGGGCAGAGTAGTGTGGGGTCTACTGCTCGTCTGAGAAACAGGAATTTTCCACGTACTTGTTGGATGAATTTTTTACTTCTGTGGTCGAGTGGCAGAGATGTGGAGGGTGTTTTGGCATACTTCTTTTGGGCATCGTAGCTAATGGGCACACTGAGAAAGGGTGCATGTTGCGGTGCTGTTGGTCTGGCATGCTGGAATTGGCAAAGCGCTTTGTCAATGTAGCCAGGCATGGAAAGATGGACACGACGTTTGATGTAGTCCCAGTCAAGTGTGATGCCAATGTAGCAGGAGCCGGTCCAATCAGTTGTGACTTTGTAGTGTTCCTGTAACACTGTAAGAAGATGTTGTGGGTGTTCTTTGCCGACATATTTGACGCCAAAGTCATCAACCACGAGGGTGCACTGAATAGGTCGCCATGTGTGGGACCATAGCCCCAGGACCAATGGGCTTTGACGGTATCCATGGGTATTGAGCCTTTTTCTAGTAGTTCGTTGGTCAGGAGACCTGCCTGTGGGAGTCCGTACATGCCGAGTCACACGAGGACATAGATGGTCCCATCCGGTTCGGCGATGTCTTGTAGGTGGTATTCCTCAATGATTTCCTTGGGGATGTCGCTGAGTTTGAGGCGGAGGTACTCAGGTCGTGGGAGTGGGGTCATGAGGTAGAAATTGGAGATGTCCATAGTCATGAACTTGGCCCGTCTGGTGGAGATGACACTGTTAAACAAAAGTTTGGCTGTTAGCATTTCGGCGGTGGGGGTTGCCACTTCACCGGGGTAATTGATGCAGTCACTGCCAATGGTGAAACGAGTGTGGTTGGGTTCGGCTTTCTCAGGGCGTACGGTGCAAACAAAGCATCCTTATGTAATGTCTTTGTGAAGGTCATGGGAAATGTCTGTTTTGCAGATGAACCGGATAGCGTCAGTGCCCCGGATGCCGCCCCCGACCTCTTGGGCAAGGTGACCGAATTCATTGGCTGAGGAGATGGTCCAATTGGCATGGTGTAAGAGGTGAGGTAGCAATTGGCGGTAATTGAGGAGTTTGCTGGTAGATTTGTTGAGGACTGCAAGGGCTTTCGTTTTCGAGTCAAGCCATGTGCGAGGTTTTAGGGTGGGCTATTGGCATGGGTTGTGGAATGCATGAGATGCGGGACCGTATGTTGTGGGCGGGAGGGGCAGCAAGTTTGGTGGTGGCAGCAGTTTGTGCACCGGCGGGCTCGTTGGGTGCTACTGGGATGGTCTGGTGGGTTGTGTGACGTCTGCTGTGAGGGATGGGGGGCTGTGGGCATGGCAGGCGCTGAATTGTTGGGCTAGGGATAATCGGTCAGGCAGGCAACATTGAACGTGTGACGCGCCTGGTGGGATCATCCAACCTTGGAGGTGCGTGCTTCACCCTTGGAAGGGGTGGGTCCTCATGAGGGGCAAACGGGTGGGTTGTAGGGTAGGACGCGCCGTTGTGTTGCACAGAGGCTTGCTGCAGGAGAGCTTGGAGTTGGTGAATGTCGTTGGTACCCTTGGAGTGTGCAAGGCCTTTCAGAGCATGGGCGAAATTTGCAATGGCTGCCATGATTTATCCGCAGGAGTGAAGCTGGGGTTGGTGATGTGTTTGTGGTGGAAGTGGACAGTGTCACTGAGTCGTTCACTGTTGGTGGATTTGATGTGACAGCAGTGTGTACGGTAGTGTTCTGAAGGGGTATTGAGGTACCAACCATCTACGGAGTGGAACGCCCAGGTTCCTCTGGAGTCTGTTTTTTTGTGAACTTGTGCATTGCATCCCATTGTAATGAGGGGCATTTTGTTATAGTCAAACGGGCCATTGCAATGTGTGTACGCTGAGACCGTAGGCGTGGCATTGGATTGGAGGAGTAGGTTGAGGGTGATTTTGGCTTGGGGAAGGAGTTTGTCCCAAAGGTTGAAAGGGAAATCATCAGTGACCCCGGCAAGTATGCTGAGGAAATGTGATTTGAAGTTGCGAATAGCCACTTTGGCTGCGTTGCGGCAATGGCAGCCGGGTGGGACAAGTTTGAATGTCATCTTTTATGTGTCCTGGATTAGGTCTTTCATGGCCAAGGAGACCTCATTGTCCAGGACATGTTTGCGGCCCGTTGGAGGTGGAGCATCAGCGCAGAGTAAGCTTGGGTGAGTTCGGCATCGGTGCGATCCTTGATGGGCTCAACAAGGATGGCACTACTGTCAATTTCCACCATAACCATGATGTATTTGTTGCCTGCTTGGGAACACTAGGGAAATTTGCCTGGCTGGCCAGTAAAAATGGTGTCGCACACTTGGTATACCTTTGTGTAGACATCTTGGACTTTGTGTCCCCGGAGTTGAGTGGAGTGCACCTCTTTGAAGGGAGTAGTTTTGGGTTTGGTGGAGCGTATGTTCTTGCGAGTCTGGTTGAGGTGTCCTTTGGGTGTCTCGACAGAGTTGGGGTAGTACTTTTGGATGTTTTTGGCTGCTAGGAGTGGCCAACCCACGAAGTTGCCGGCGTGGATGGCTTTGAGCCACGTGGACCGTACTGGTTAGTCACAGACGGCATGGATCCATTTGATGGCTTGTTCTGTGGATGGAAGCTCGTAGACGCTTTTGGCCTGGCTGTGGGCCGCATGTGCCTTTTTGGATGGGGTCCGGGGTTGCCATTGTCCACCGTGCTGGATGAGCGGTATACGGTAGCGGCCATGTTTGTCGCGGACTCCTATGAGGAGAGGCTTACCGTGGCAGGTGATGAGCACATGGGTTTCTTTGTGGATGGTGACACCATCTTTGGTGTATATGGACACAGTGCCATCATCGGCAGTTTTCCCGACACTCATGAGGGAAGTGGGAAAGTCCTCAAATGAGTGGGCAGCTGAGGCAGTGGGTGAGAGATGTGTGAAAAGTAAGGCAGTGGCATGTTTACCTCCACTGGTGCCTCAATTTGCCACCCCAACATGTTTGGTGGAAGGTCGGATGATGGGGAGTCCAGCGAAGTGACAATCATCCTTGCCAAGGTAGTGGCTGTTGGCACCTAAGTCATACGTGAGCATTGGTGAGTTGTCGTTGGGGTTGAAGTAGTGGACATGGGCTTGGGACTGGAAGGCGACATGCTTGGAGGAGGATTGGCAGGCGTGCCGTGCTTGCTTGATGTTGGTTGCTAGAGCATACCCAGTGTTCCTGGTAGCTTGGAGAAAGGTAGGATTGGGTTTGTGGGTGCGTGTGTGCGTGCGCATAGTCTAAGGCCTGGCGGTATGGTTGGAGGAGGTCGGCTTTGGCCGCAGCTGTGCGCTCATCCTCTGCCCAGGTGATGTGGTGGTCTAGGAGCACTTGATCAGCGGCAACCGTATCGCGTTTGATGCAATGTGCTTGAAGGCGGAGCAACGACTTGTGTTTGAAAGTGCTGGGCATTGCTGCCAATGCATGTGGGGAAGAACTATTGGAGAGGGTGGTCGTGTGATGTGGGTCTGCTGTGTACCGCGGGAGAGTGGAGTATGCGTTGCTAATGGCAATGTAGTAGCTAGGATTTGTAGTACTATTAGGAAGAACAGTGTTTTTACCTTTAGAAACTTTAGTCCATTCTGTAGTTGCTGACCCACCCCATCAATCGCCCCCACTGTCAGATCCGCTGGAGTTGGGGTACCCGCGGAGTGCTGCTGAGAAGTGGATTCGTGGTTTTTAGGGTGTGCCCATCTCCTTACATAGCCACCCCTGGAAGAAGCCCTTGTATTCTTGATTCCAGAATCAATCTTTTTTGGGGATGTTTGGATGTTGGCAGTTGCGACGGAAGCGACGATAATGTTTGCATGGGTTGCTGTGTGAACCACGGCGGCCCTGGGAACGTGATCTTGCCACGTCTTGGTCTCAGCGTGGTGCTTCACGGTTAGGTGTTGTGTTGCGTGAGTTGTTGCATGTGCTGCGGCGTGACTTGCCGGTCGAGGATTCACTGTTGGACTGTGCGGTGTAGGTGGCGTTGTTGTGGTCATCTTCGATGGACTGTTGCTGTAGCAAGGTGGTGAGGTAGGAGATCTGGTCGGTCACGGCATTTGCAGAGCCAGTGGTTGGAGGAGGGACTTCGTTGAGTTTTTGTATGCTGTCGGTGCCGGCAAGTTTCTGTAAGATGGTGGTGATGCTGCCGCTGGTGTGAACGTAATTGTAGGCGTAGGTGTGGCGGATGGTCTGGAGGACCGGGCGGAATTTGCGCCCCATGCTTCGCTGGCAGTGAGCTCAATGTTGGCTAGGAGGACAAGACACAGTTGGGTGTCGCCGATGGTGATGCCGTAGAAGTGCATGTGTGCAATTTTGGCACGGAGGAGTTCAATGTTGGTGATGACCTTTTTTTGGAAGTCGAAGCAGAAGGCAAGGATGGCAGGGAGTTGCTCGAGGATGTCGCTTGTGTTGGGAGGGTTGGCGCCCTGGATGGCAGCCGTGATGAGTTCGTGGAGCTCGTAGTCATTGATCCTTTGGTAGTCGGTGCCGTCGGCAGTTCGTAGGACTGCATCCGTGATGTCGGAGCTGACTTTGTTGGTAATTGCCTCAGTGGCACCCTCCTTTGCACTGATGACCGCTTCGTTGATCTGGTTGATGCGGTCGGCTTCGTCTTGTGCGTCAGCGCTCGAAGTGATGGTAGGGAGCACATGGTTGGGTGGTTGATAGTGCGTCGGCAATTGCAGGCGATTCATCAAGGACAGACATGATCGTGGCAGCATTGGACAAGCAGATGCGGGAGAGGAGTGACGGTGGAGTGGGTGTGCTGCTGGTGAGCAGTTTTTCCATTCCGTTGCCCGGGTCGCCGGGGTTGTGTGTGCTTTTGAGCACATGGCGGATGCCCGTGAAGAAGGTTGTGATGGCATCGTGGGTGTATTGGTTGCTCGAGTTGCTTGGGAGAGCGAGTTTGGTGATCGCCGCTTTTACATGGTCACGTGTGGAACAGGCATCAGCCATGGTGGTTGTTTCTGTTGCAGAGATAGCTAAACTACAGATGCAAGAGCATCAGGCTAGAAGCTCATAGTAAGCAGGTTTAGCTATTTTATGAGTGCTAGTCTGATCACGCAGCATCTGTGCATAAAAATGAGTGGTCTTGGTTGACCTTGTATACTTACATGTGGGTAGATACAGGTATGTACCTAGATTATCAATTTTGGTAATCGTATACTCCAACAGTCACCAAAAAATTGTATTTGAGAATATAGCAGCCGTGGCTGCAACTGGTCTAACCCCCTCTTGCTTCATCTGACTCTTCTCCGCAATCGCATGCTCAATATACAAAAAGTCACTGTATGTCATTTCCCAAGAAAAGAACAAGAATTTTGCATCATTCGTATACATACTCTGGTATTACACATGATGATTTTTATCACAATGATTGTTTGACTTGTTCAAAAAAAATGGCAGAGTCTGCCTTGATTAGCATCAACTATTCTTGTTGCCATGCAACTCTTATCTTAAGAAGTACCTAATCTTGGTTCACTGTTCTCTTCAAGTGCCTTGGCTAAGTTTGTGTAATAATGATTGACATTTCTTTTCAAGTACAATACATGCGTACATTTGCAGCTGTTCCAATATTATGTTCTCCTACCATAAATATTGGTTCATAAGAGCCCATGGATTATAAAACACACCCTACTTTTGAAATGCTAGAGTTGTGTCTCATCCAAGATTAACAAACAGAATGATGGGATACCACGGCCGGAATTGCCATCCTGTCCTGCCACCGTTGATCCCAGGATTCCCGGGATTAAGAGTGAAGTACAACAAGTAGTCCACATGCAGAACTTGGCACAATGTATAATATGTATGTCACGAAAAGATTGCACAGATGGTGTTTCTTTGTGCATATGATAAAGATAAGATTATTTTTTATGATTTATGCAATAAAAGATTAGATATTTGTGAATGTAAGCATCGTTTAATCATATGCCAAGTCATAATACGTATTGTACCTGCTAGCACACACCTATTAAGTTATTATATTTGTGCTGTGCCCTCGTACCACAACTTTTCTTAACAACACCCACAAAACAAAGTAATAAATACTATAATAGATGAGCATGCACACTCATTGCTTACATGTTTTACAACAAAGTGTGATGGAACAGCACGCTCAAAGTTGTGACACATTTGTGAGTCTTTTTGTTCCTGCACTTTTTGTGCAAATATTTGGACAGGTGGTTATCATCCCGGTTATATCCCAGCATATCCCGGGAAAATCCCAGTCAATCACTGATATTTCATATTCCTGTTGAATCCTGGGATGATCCCAATCTTTTGGGTCCCATCCTGGGACAATCCCAATCTTGGCAAAGCGTCTGGGATGAGAACAGGACACAACTCTATGAAATGTGTGTATTTCTAAAACTAAGCATTTCTGGACTAAACGGATAAGTTAACGCAGAAAACTTACCTTCTTTTGAAGATTTTGGTGTGTCACATAATAGGCAAAAGTTCGTCCTATCCAAAGTTATCATGATATCTACATTCTCTGTCAGCCTGTAAGTTGGGCAGGTTGCCTCCTAGTTAACCTACAGTTCATTTTTTATGACATGTCACAACAATTGGGGTAAAAAATCTTTAATTCATTTCAATTGCCAAGAAGAAAAACTAGATTAGACAATAAACAAGTATGTGTGTTTCCCTGTTTCTCCACAGAATCCATCATGTGAGAACTGCAGTCTCATTTTTGCACATCACCATGATTGATGCCCTTTCCAACGACCCTTCCCCTGATTGCACTCACGGCACCCATTGCTGTGATGGCACCTCTTCCCCAATTGGTTTGCATGCTCATTGACAACCATTTGCCCTGCTCTCAGCGTTGAGTTCCAAGAAAGTCACAGGAACAGAGTCCATCAACATATTTTTTCTGATGGTCACTCTGCATGATGTGCACACCAGGTAAATTCTCATTGTTTGGAATTGTTCAATGAGGAATTTTCCTTTTTATTTTATTTTTGGCTTCTGCTCCTTTTCGAATCAACACAGGGGATTGTTTTTATCCTGTGAGCATGTGGACAGATATGACCCTGTGTTGATTGAATCTTTGATTGTGAAAAAGGATTTGTTCTTGATTGCAAACACATTATGTATATTATAGCCATGCCTCATGCTCACTACTTAGACTCATTATTCAATTTCAAGCTTCATCTACATTGTCCCCTCCTTCTGCGTCTATTGCTAAATAAACAACCAAAGCTATCCTGGTTGATATTGTTTGGTAAGTTTCCTTCATTCGCTACTTCCATTGAACTGACATTGCTCAATTCTAATTCCTCCCATGTTAGATACTTTCTTTATTGTTGTGTATCATATTATCTTGTATTATTTAGTGTTGTGTCTATTGTATTTCACTGCCTGACCTTGTTGATGTGCTGGCAACTTTGCCATTTTATGTTCCTCCATGACATGAAATCAAATTGCATTTCTCCAGTTTGTCTTCTTCAACTAGACTGCTCACTCCGTCTTTCAAATATCACTGTGATCTTGTGTTCAATACACTGAGTGGATTGCTCCCTCAATCACTCCCTCATTGTCTTGTGGTAGTTGCATATGCACTTTTTGTTGATTGTTGGTTGCTCAAAAGGGATTCTTTTCGTAAGTGGTTGACTTAGATTGTCAGTTTTGTCTTTAACAATCAATTGTCCCTCTCAAACATCAAACTTTTATCATATCATTGTAGTGAATGCTCAGTTTCTCAGCCCCTCTATCCTCCTCATAAATCACTGCAAGAACATTGAATGATGGATGGATTTTTAGTATTGCACCAATTGCAGCAGGTTCAACTCAAAGCAGTAAAGAGATATTAGTTTTGATTTGCACCAGTAAATTTGGTTTTTGAATTGTCTCTTTAGAGACCAGAATCAATATGAATTTGACCCAGCTGATGATCACACATGCCATTATTCATCAATTTTGATTGGTGAGAAATCAGATGAAGCAATGATTGTACTTCATTTTCCCATCCGGTAGAATAAAATTAAATTCACTCACAGTTTTGAAATTGCTCATCTACACACTAGCTTTAATTACAGTTGTTTTGTTCATTTGAAGGAAAACAAGACAGGGAGTTTGTGTGTCAGTTTGGGGGTGAGCATTGGCGAGCATGTCTAAGTTTTGTTGACACTGCTACGAGGCCAACTGGCACCATGGTCATTGGCTGTCTGTCAATGAAAAAATAGAAAATCATAGCCTAACATCTTGAGAAAACACAGATTTTTCCAGAAATAATGAAATAATGCAATGACTATACAATAACTTAACCGATTTACACTCTTTTTCTGTTGACATGTCAGCAAAAATGTGTGTATTAAGTTTACTAGTAAGATCCTTGTTGACTTATCGGCTGATGGAGGTCATAATTATTGTCTGTAAAGGTATCTTTTGACATTTTCCGGCTCTTACGAACCGAGATTTACAGTTTAGGCCCATCCTTACGGTCACGCATACACAACAAACTTCATCCAGTTTTTGTATAAACTTGTGTTCGTGTCGGTTTTCGTTTTCATTGTCCTTATGGCAAAACATACACCTTATGGCAAAACATACACATACAAACAAACTTCCGTTGAAGTTGACTCAAAGATATGATGAGGAGTTAAGATACCTCTTCAGCGGCTTATATGTGCTATGTGTTTTTTTTAATATCTGTTAGGTAGGAATCAAATACTTGTAGTGACATTGATTTTCGTAAAAATGTGAAGGGGCTAAATAAAATATTATATTTCTCATGTTTTGTGTTCACGAACCCTTTTTTACCATCCTTATGACTGCTGGTACACGTACACCAAAATGAACTTCATTCTCGGGTGAGCTCCAATTTCACCCAAGAATGAAGCTCCTTTTTGTGTGAAAATATCACTCATAATGTGATATCACAAAGTTGACCTTCAAGTTTGTGTGGGGGTACGTACCCATAAGGACGGTGATTCACACACAGGAAGGCGAACTTTGCAAAAAGAGTCAAGGTAGTGTACATACACATGTGACCACAAGCATGGGCCTTATCAACATGGGATGATTTCCTTTCAACACACATATATCCCCACTCCCAGCTGCGGTGCATTAGATGCACAGCACACTTTGACCAAATCCGTGAAATCTCTTATGGTGAATTTAATGTACCTCAACTTTTGTACTATTCCTACGTATTATCAGAGGAAACCAATGACCACTTTTGCAAAAGAGTTCATTTCAAATCTCAATTTTAGAACAAAAAAATCAAGTAAGGACCCCACATTGACGGATTTTTAGATAAGCCTATGCTGTCTGGTACAACTTATGGCAATCAAGATTTTTCTTGAAAATGTCTTAGTTTATCAGCAACCGAGATTTTTCTTTTTCTTCTTCTTCTCCTTCTCCATGAGACACTTTTTTCACTATTGAATGTTATAGGTGAAATCATGCACATCCTGCTCTAAAATGCCTCAAAAAACTTATTTTTGTGTTTGATATGCATGGGTATTCGATGAATGTTGATTTATGATTACCTTAAAAAATATATCTAAATTCACTGCGCTCGTGCGCACGAAGCTCACTTCATTAAATCGGAAAGAACATACTACAAAGTCGTGCCTGTGCTTGTGGCATGAGCAAAGCAAGTGTGGCGCGCACACTAACTGGAGTCCACTGTTATATTCTTTATTTAACAAAACAAGACTTTTTCCTTTTTTCGGGCTCCCAACGCTTGAAAAAAATCTTGCAATAGCTGCTTGTAATAACATATATGCCTAACATTTCCGAGTTAATTAGCCAAACATTGTGCTCATGTATTCCTACGATAAAAATAATGCCCAGACCAGATTACCTCTAATGGGCAAATATGTCTTTTTGAATCCCTACTGAGGCTATGTAGAAATGGTCCAGTTATGGTGCACTAGATGCACCATGAGGAATATCATGGGAAAAGGCACTACTGTAAACTGCGGGTCTTAAGTACCATCGGAGTATAAGTTCCAATCGCCCAATCCCATGGTCATTTTCATTTTTCTCCTGTTTTAGCCCATGATTTAGGTGTCTCGGATGGTTTCTCATTGCCAACAGCAACATGCCGATCTCTTCCGTGCAATTTGTGAGTCATGCCGAAAAGCGGCAAAACTCACAACACATCGGAGCACAACAGAAATAACCATTCTGTTCTATTTGCCCAAGAGTTGGTGCTCGAATTGGCGGGAAACTGAAAACTTACCGTATGGTAAGGCAAATAAGGTAACTTTTGCGGATACCAATATTTTTTCACTGATTAAATCGCTAACTTTTATTGTAGTATAAGTACTATTGAAATGTATCTTTTAACATTTGTGGTAACTTTAACACCCGCAGTTTACGGTACAATACTACTACTTATATGTGTTAGTAGCCAATTGTAGACCCCCCGTCTATAGACCCCACCTCACAGTATAGACCCCCCCCCCTAAAAATGATTTGGCGGGAAATATTGAACTGCCCTTCTGACAATCATGGCACGAGTCATGATTCCAAATTTATTATTTGGATGGTAGTGTCCATGATGTCTTGATAAAGTCTATAGACTAGTTATATAAAATTATACGATAGAGTCTATCGACTTGTATTTTTTTGATCATGGAGTCTATAGACTATCACAAGGGATTTATTAATAAGTCTATAGACTATCACCCTCGCGAAGATAGTCTATACTTACAAGGGTCTACAGACCCTTCCTCTGTTCACAAGTGCCAGTCACGAACAGTCTATAGACTCATCGAAAAGGGGGGTCGGGTCTATAGACTAGTTGTTAAAGTCTATAGACTCACACCACCTTTTTCGATGAGGCTATGGACTGTCATGAGGGGGTCTATAGACTATCATGTGATAGTCTATAGACCCCCCCCTCACAGTCTATAGACAGGGGGGGTCTACAAACCGTTTTTCGGCAAATTTCGTGGAGTCTATAGACTACAGGGGGGTCTATAGACTGTGAGGGGGGGTCTATAGACGGGGGTCTACAAACTGCTACGCACATATGCACCGTAAAAAAAGGATGGGGATATGCCGGGATATGGACAACACAAGACTTGACTTTTGCCCTACTGTTGCCCTACTGTTGCCCTACTGTTGCCCTACTGTTGCCCCATGCCTGTGGGAGCCTGTGGGGCTGAGCAGGGCTGAGAACAGCAGCCATCACGTTTTGTAAGGCCCCAAAAATATACATGGGGTTCAGGGAACACCAGGAAAATTGATTATTCGCTAAAAGATATATATATAATATTATGTGCCTAAGCTATAACTGGATAGTGGTAGGGTAGTACTACCATACCTAAAGTAGTAGATTATCTGTCAAAGTAATTAGGCATAACGTTATAATATATTATACACGACTGACTGGCAATGCACTAAAAGGAATGGATACCATCTACATCTAATATAGCAACACTAAATAAATCTCTATTATGCAATATTTGAATCTAAACAGATTGCTAGTTTCTCTAAAATAGATACTCAAAAAGTGTTAGATCTAGATTGTATGATTTAGAAAAATCACATCACTAGAAAAGAATTAATCATCTAACTTCAAAAATCTACTTCTAATGTAGAAAATCTAAGATCTGCAATCATTGCTAACCTATGATTTCACACCCCTGGCAAATATCAGTTTAGATCAATTCTTTTTCAAAATCAATCTAATCATGAATAAATCTTCTCACAAAAGACTTGATTTCATCTTTAAGGCTTAAATAAAATGCCAACCTATCGAGGTTGGCAAATATATTGGGGATTGGTTTTCTTTTGGAGAATTAGTTTTCTTTTGGCATTTACCAATCTTCGTACTATTCCTATGTCACAATGATTAGGTATCCGGTTTTCTTTTTGGAGATTGTCTTTTATTTTGGAGATTGGCTTTTCTGTTCACCATTAAAGGTAATTAAAAGCCGATCCCGTGCCGGTTAACTTATACCATCGCCAGTTTGTCACCACGGCACACGAATGTGCTGGTAACCGCATGAGAACCATCCTAGCCATGAACCGTTTGATGACGCAGTACCGAACGACCTGTGAATGAGTTCTGTGGAAACACTATTCATGTACTTCATGATATTTATATATGAGCTGTTCCTACTATAGTATGGTACAACGTACGTTAGGTGTGTCCTTTCAGTATTGGTGTATCTACCGAGAGGTACCATAGTATTATTATGCGGTGCGCACGAGTGATGAGGATTGTATGGTAAAAAAGTAGGTACGATAGGTTGCGCACATACACTACCGTACCTAGGTATTAGCTTCAGGACAAATGCAAAACGTTGTCGCCTGATATAATATTTCCTATCTACAAATAATACAAAGAAAAGTTAATACTTAAAATTAATTAATGTACAATGGAAGGGATGTCCCTCAGTTGTGGAAACTACTAATCACCTAAAAAATAAACGTAGTTCCCTTAACCCCATGGAAAAACAAAGGTGTCCTGTCTAGAAAAACTCGAATTACCTTACTTAAATGACTGGGATAGGAGGGATGACATCTCTTTGACCAAGACATCGGTGCCCAAGTACTGTAGAGGATTTTTTGGTGGTTGGTCGGGCAACTTTCTCCCTAACTAGCCCTAGTTGTGACCAAATTTTTGGTACCTGTATACTGTAACGAAGTCAGTCTGGCATTCGGTCAAAGTACGAGTATTCTTTTCTAGATTAGCGATTCTTTTCGGAGAATTAAATTTTAGCGAATCTTTTCGGGGAAATATTTTTGGCTACGCGAAATTTGACAGAGGGAACGTTCCCGCCAAAATATTTCTATCTCTTTGACCGGTCGTTTCGGTACCCAACTACTCAGCGGAAAATTCGTGGCGGGCAATTTTTCCGGTCAGAGTACTTAACTACTTTGAACAGTTAGATTGGCGGTCAATTTTGGTACCTGGGTCTTAGTTAGTAAATTTTGTTAGGATGTCACCCCTTCTACTGGGATAGACTGGGATGATGAGAACAGCAATATTCGGCTATTGGTATTTATATAAAAAATAAGGATTAGATTCTCATAAGGTTCAGTGTTCTTTTTTAAAATTATTTGGAGGGCACATTTTATTTTTTAGAAATGAAAGGTAATCAGCGAATGTTTTACCGCAGGCGGCAACCTGTTTATGGCTGGCGGTAAAACTTTACCGGCGGCGGTAAAAAAATAATACCGCCGGCCGTAAAACTTGTACGATACTGACTGCTGTAATTCCTTTGCCGATGATGATGTGGGTGTGACCACGAATCCATGTGTACTGATTCTGGCAGGTTCGGTGAACTGGCGGTACATCCCTCCATGGTAGTATTGTACCATCTGCAAGACAGGCAATTTTCGACTTTGGCGATAAGTATCGCCAGAAGGAGTCGCCAGATGTCGCCAGGAGATTTTGACGGTCGCCAACGGTCGCCACTAAAGTCGCCAGGGTCTTCACTAAAGTTGTCAGGGGTCGCCAGGGTCGCTTTTCGGTCGCCACTTGGGTCGTTAGGGGTCGTCAGGTGGAGTCACACTGGTCGTCAAAGAAGATCTGTTGGGTCGTCCGTTAGGGTCGTTAGTCGCCATGGTCGCCATCGAAGTCGTACTGTTGGCCACTTGCTCTGACGCACGGGATGATCAGAGACGTGATATTTGTGGAAGGTCGTGGAAGTCGCCAAGTGGGTCGTCAGAGTCGCCAGAAGGGTCGTCACAAGGGAATCAATGAGTCGTAACAATGGTCATCAAAAGGTCGCCAGCAAAGTCGTTAGGGTCGCCAAAAGTCTTCACCAAAAGTCGCCAGGTCGTCAAAATGTCGCCACGCCGCAGTCGCCAGAGTCGCCAGATGGTCGTGGAAAGTCGCCACTTGAGTAGAAAAATGCAAAGTCGCCACTTGTCGCCAGTTTGGCTCGCCAAAAACTTCCACGTGGCAAAGTCGCCTGTCTTGCTGATACTTTGGTGCAAGATAATTGTATTGTATTATTATTATGAAGTGTTAACAGCTGACAGTAAAATGTTAACCGTAGGCGGTAAAATGTTATCATCGGCGGTAAAGTGTTAACCGCCGGAGGTAAAATATTACCGTCGGCGGTAAAGTGTTTATCGCTGGCGGTAAGAATAATTCCGCCAAAATTAAATTTTGGCGAGAACCTTTCAACGATGAGTACTAGTGCCAGCTTGCAGTGGGAGTGAGAGTCAATACCGTTTAAAAATGAGTCTCTACCTACGATAAATTACGTTTTTAAACCAAAACGCTGGATATTGCAGATGAGAACACGCCGTTGAGGAGACTGCTCTAAGACCCTCTGCAGCCCTGGGGTCTATTTTTTTTTGTATTGGGTTATGATCCCCTATATAGACCCCCGATCGGCGAAAAATCGCGTTCAGCCCTGGGGTCTATACGCTCTGGGGTCTATAAAAAAATAGACCCCCGACTTTTTTTATCGAGCCGGGGTCTATATTTACCGAATATAGACCCGGGGTCTATATTTCAATTTTTCGAAGGTCGACCGGGGTCTATATTTTTAATTGTATGAGTTCCTCCCGTTGATTTCCACGATTAGCTTCAGCAGCCCTTCTCCGACTTCGCGGAAACTTTGGTCTGCTGGCTCAGTTGGTTCATCGTAAACCTGAAAAACAAAAGTTCACGCGTTCGGTTCCCAGTGTGTACGTCTCATTTTAATTTATTCGGAAATGGTCTCCGTGAAATAGACCCTGCGATCAAAAAATATACAAAAAATATAGACCCCACGGCTGCACGGCCATCACGAGGGTCTATTTTTTATTCTCCGAAAAATTGACCCATAACCCATCAAAAATATAGACCCCGAAAAATAGACCCCACGGCTGCAAACGGTCTAAGAGCACCACAACCTACCACAACATGACTAGAGGGGGGAAGGGGCGGGGGATATTTTAGGTGTCATGAGTGATGCCTAAAATGATTACTGTTGGAGTTCTCGTCGGGGGTGTTGAGAGTGTATTTCACGTAGATCACTATATCTTGTTTCATTTAAGTATTGGAAAACACAAATCAAATAAGCCAAACATCGTATTCCAGAGTCGTTCAGTTCTTGCTGGAGGCATTGCGAAAGACAACCAGAGACAAGTTTGCTCGAAGATGCGTTCTTCTGCATCGATATCAAATTCAGATCAAAGGAAGAAAAAAACAGATGAGAATCTTGCCAAGGGTGTTCATGACACAATACCCAAGAGAGGCAAAACTCGACCTGTAGGGAGCCTGATCATTGAGACAACAACTGTCAGTTGCCCTTCCTCCGCAGGATCAGTAGATTCCAGCCCTGTCCAGAAAACAACCACAATCATTCGAAAGGACCCGAATGGCGAGGACTGCCGCGAAACAAACACGGAAGAATTTACCATTCCAAACAGCGTAAATAGGTCAAATCACGAAAGTTGGGCAAGTGACACCCAATCCTACGTTCTCCCTGATGGAGCCGGTGTCATCACAACCACAAATACCAGCAAACTGATCGGTGAAAGTTTGAGTACTGTTGACACCGAGGTGCATTTAAATCGTATTCATGGGCATAGACATAGGCATGGGCATGGTCATAGACGCAGGCATGGACATGATCATAACCACAGTCACGAAAGAGCAGAAAATATCCAAAGACGACATATGAAGTCGGCGCCCAAACCTCCTTCGCTTCACAGTGTACCTATTAATGATGCGGTCGTCCATCCAGAGCAGAGGGCACACAACAATGCGGGAACCGTTGATATTAATATTCTTCCTAGCGATCAACAATCACTAACTCCCTTGTGCCACTATGATGATAAAACGTTACAACCTGATGGCATGGAGGGCAAAGACGTCCATTCCAATAAACCGTTTCTCAACTCCCCCCACCCTGAAATCATCCCTGACGATCAAGTCTTCAATCCTCCACAGTACCTCACGAAAAGAGGTATCATCTCCAAATGTTTCGATCATGGTGCACCAAACGACCCACAGGGCCGGGGAGTCAATCGAGCCATGAAAATCGAAATGGGTAAATCAGGAAATGTCAGCATCCATGAAAAAATTGACAGCACCCCAAATCAGCCTGATCCGTTGATCGTAATTGAGCCTCCTCAGTCGAACTTCATCACTTCGAACATCGCACAACTGAATTCCGACGAAGAGATTATTCCCGATGTCAATATGAGTGAGTGGTATTCCAATCACAATACGAAGCATTTCAACAAAAACAAGCAACATCAGAAGCATAATGAAACAAACACGCCGCCCTCCCTTGTCTCCAGTGGTCAAATGATTGATTTGATTGATACGAACCGGCGTTCACTGTCAAGATCAAATGATGAGGACAACAGTATTCATGTTGCTGAAGCCACTCCAATATCAATATATGAAGCAGAGCTATGCGACGAGACAGAAGTATATGATGCGAGGGTTGTGAATGAATCAAGAGAGTGTGTTTCCAGCTCCAGTCCACCATTTTATAAGTCTAAACGATGCATGGCAATCACTCTTTTGTTCGTTCTTATGTTTGGGGTGAGTTTGAGTATATCGATGGTATACGGTACCGACTTACCTGAAGAGGCCATCAGCATGGCATCACCTCCACTAGGGGATGCTTCCTCAGGTATCCAGAAAATGATTGAAAGATTTATCCTTAGAAGAAATGCCACGTTCAACGACATGAACGGAAATGACCCAAGATTATTAGCTCTGGATTGGATATCGCACAAAGATACAATGCAGCTGGATGTCGGTGATGAAAAACTCTACCCGCGGTATATCCTTGCTTTACTGGCATTCCAGTTTGATTCCCTTGGAGTGAAAACCACAGCGAGGAATGGTATGTGGCTGACTGACTCAGACGAATGTGAATGGAATGGTGTAAGTTGTGTCGATGGCAAAGTGACAGGTTTGGGTTTGTGTAAGTTATTCACTGAGTCCTTGCAAACGTGCCCTGTTTTCCCAGAGCAAAATCAGCAAAGATCTCATCAAATGGTTTTGTTCATGTCAACAGCACTGACTAAACTGATTGGAGAAATCCCACCAGAGATTAGTGGTCTCACCTTCTTGGAACGTCTAGAGTTGCGTGAAAATTGTCTGTTTGGTACTATCCCACCAGAAATTGGTTCGATGTCACAATTAAATTACATCGATCTTGCTTTGAATAGATTGAGCGGTATTGTCCCCAATGCGTTGTATGATCTTACCTTCTTAACTCATCTCAATCTCGGTTGGCAGTCAAGCAACTATGATTTCTATAATTGCACAGGAATTTTGAACAAAGAGAACCACGGTCTCAAAGGCAGAATACTCGAAGAGATCGGCCAGATGACGAACCTCAAGGAAATTTGGCTCAACGAGAATGATTTCTCTGGGTCAATTTCATCCGATATAGGAAATCTGATAGAACTAGGTGTGCTGATATGATAATGAATTGATTTCGATGTTCCAGCGAAAGCTCGGAAGTTCATGAATGTCTCTTTACATTTCCAGAGATTGTAAGTGGGGATGGCAATGCCTTCAACGGCACAATCCCTGATGAGATTTCTTATCTAACTAAACTTAGGGAGTTGTCGTTGGCGACAAATAGCTTTTCTGGGCCACTTCCAGAGAGTATCGGGGAATTAAACGTGTTAGGTAAGAATGTAGCCGTTCCATGTTTTCATGAAATTCGACGGTATTCTTCATTCTTGTATCATTGTACTGCATTATTTATATTTTACTACCATCACTTCATGTTCTAATGAAGAGTATCTAGTCTTATGGAATGATGATAATGGAAAATTGAATGGAACACTCCCAGATTCGTTCTATAGTTTAGAACACCTGAGAATGATCTCTCTCGGAGGAAACTCATTTGAAGGTCCAATTAAGTCCGGAATAGGGAATATGAAAAACCTCAGTGTATTTAACATACAGGGAAACTTTTTCACGGGGGCTTTGCCTTCTGCGCTTGGATTATGTGAGGAATTAGGTGAGTTACAATCCCTGCTTCCTCTGTTTACTTTGTCTATAAGCCAAGCTGTCATTCATTGGCTTGATATCCTCGCTAAAACAATAAATCCATCATTAGCAATAATTCAAATCCAAGACAATAACATCACAGGCTCTGTTCCGAAGGAAGTATGTGAACTGAGAAATAAAAATCTCGTTCCAACGTACATTGGTGAACAAGTGTTCACAGCAGACTGCTCTCCAGAAAATGGAGAATCTCCATTAGTAACATGTGATGCTGACTGTTGTATAACATGCTGCGAACACACTACCCACATTTGCATAGATATTGTATAGACGCTAATCAAGATGTTTACACTGGAAAGTTAGCCACTCGACTTGCTAGTCAGGACATACAACTAACCTGTCTATTTGAACCAGCACTCGGCTGTCCGGTACCTAACTCACATTTTCGTGGTACAGGGAAAATATCCACTGTCTTCGGGAGCCCAGGGCTAGTTGAAGGTCATGCCATGTGCTACCCGCATTGGTACGGAGTGGGTGATCACCGCGTCTTCCTCCTGGAAATATCGGCGGCCTCGCTCTTTGGTGGGGAATATCCCAGAATCGCTCGTCCTCAATCACGACTGCTCACGTGCAAGATTACGCGAATTCGCCGCAAGTACTGCTCATCTCTATCCGCCCTCGTTGAGCGACATAACATGTCAGCCAAATTAACGCTGCTCGAAGAGCGCAGTGAGGTTGCACCATGCAGTGTCAATCAACGTTGTCACGACAAGTGGGACCAAGAAATGGGTGACTACATGCGCCACTCCGAAAAGATCTGCACGAAATTCAAAAGCTGTACCTTCGAGTTTAGCCCGACGGTTGGGCAATGGCTCAAAAGGAGATCAGTACTGAAGTGGCTATTACGCTGGCATGATGGCAAAGTGCCTGACACGAGGAACATGTGCAGAGCAGCTCGCCGTGCTAACATAAAGGATCCCTTGTCTCTCACCAAGCAAGAAGTGCAACTTCGACTGCACGGGTGTATGGAGCAGCTATTCGAACTTAAATCACAAGCACCGATGCTTCGACGGAAGCATTTACAGTGGAGACTTAAGCTCGCCAAAGAGAGGGGAGATGACATTGCGAGTTCAGAGGTTTTGCGGATAATAAAGAATGAGGCACGCCGCCAGCGTCAACACGCTATTAACCGAGTAGTCAAAGACAACAGAGGACGGTCAGTACTAAGTGTACAAGCGCCAACTAGCGACGGTAACCAGACTTACTGCAAGCAAGGAGAAGTGGAACAAATTTGTGGCGATCATCTAGGTAGCAGGTTCTCTCTTGGTAAACGAGCTCCACTGTCTGCAACTGAACTGCACGCTGAGATTGGGAATCTCAGCGACACTGACGCAGCCCGTCGAATATTGGAAAATAGCTATAACTTCTCTGAACACTGGGATCCGGCGACCGTCGACCTCCTTAAAGCATCAGCACGACTTCATCTCGAGTGTGAAGACGTGGCCACCACCAGTTGTGATGTCACGGTGGAGGAATTCACCGACTTCTGGGCTACCTGCAAAGAGACAACGTCATCCTCCAAAAGTGGTCGACAACACTTCGGTCACTATCGAGCCGTATGTGATGATAAGGCATTGACTCTCCTTCATGTGCGTAGTATAAACTTGGCAGCCAGACGCGGTGCTCCACTTAGTCGTTGGAAACAGGGTGTTACGGTTCTTCTCAAGAAAGTGGCCGGCAATATTCGAATTGACAAACTAAGAGCGATTTGCCTCTTAGAAGCAGACTTTAATTGGTGGTTGAAGGTTGTTTTCGCCAAACGCATGACCCAGCGGATGAAGAAAACGGGAGTGCTGCCTCTAGAGCAGGGAGCTACGAGTGGAAAAACGGCACAAGATTCCTCAATGACAAAACAGCTGTTCTTTGACCAGGCAAATATTCTCCACACTACCTGTGCAGTGTCGAGTAACGACGCGGCAAACTGCTATGATGCAGTGAACCATGCGGCCGGGAGCTTCGCACTACAAGCCATGAACGTACCAATCTCTCTTATTAAGTGCTACTTGATCTGTGTACAAACCATGCGTTTCTATCTTAAAACTGGTTTTGGTCTTGCCACGACAAGTTATGGCGGCACGTCGCAAAACCCGTATATGGGACTTATACAAGGAAGTGGTGCGGCTCCGGCTGCATGGACAGCCATAAGCACAGTGATGCTCTTGGCATATAAGTCGAAAGGATACGGGGCAGTCTTTACTTCTGCCTGGTCGGGCATTGTCCTGGGGATTGCTGCCCTTCTTTATGTGGATGATACCGACCTCCTCCATTCGTGTCCCTCCTCCATTACGACAGAGACAGACTTCTTTGACAGGGTTCAATCAGCGACGCGATACTGGGCCTCTCTTCTTCAAGCCACTGGAGGAAATCTCAAACCCGAGAAGTGCTATTGGTATCTTCTGTCCTACAAGTTCGCCAAGGGGTGTGCGGTACTTAAACCCCTACGTGAAATTAACCACCATCAGCTACGGATACCACAGATCCATTCCAAGGATGTTGTCATCAAACTCAAAGGTCCTTCGGAGGCGTCAGAAGTGCTTGGAGTGTGGACTAGCCCGTCGGGTTCTGGGGACAAACAACTTCACCACATGATTTCAAAAGGACAGAAATGGAGTCGCAGGATCACACACAGCCCTCTGCAACCAGCTGAGGTATGGCATAGCTTTAAAACACAAGCTCTGCCCTCTGTCACTTATGGCCTGCTACCACTCATGTCGTCTAGAAAGGTGATCGATGATACCTTCTCGTCATGGTACTTCTCCTTCCTTCCGTCGCTGGGCGTAAATAGGAACATTGCCAAAGAGTGGAGAACCCTTCCGCGGCAGTACCATGGCCTAGGCCTCCCACGAATGTCGTTAGAGAAACTTGCAGTTTCATTACATTACATCCAGCGACACTGGAATACGCAACAGCCAACCGGTACATTCCTTCGATGCATCTATGAACTGTGTCAACTGGAAATAGGTTTAGCAGGCAATTTTCTCAATCTGGACTACACGGTCTTTGGATGTCTGGCGACACATACATGGTTTAAGGTACTCTGGGAATACATGCACTATTATGGCGTGAAATTAGAATTGGAATCGGTCGATATTGAGCCGGTCAGGGAAAGAGACAAAGTCATCATGGAAGAGGCAACCTTAGTGCTGCCACGCGAGCAATGGACGAGTTTTAACAGAGCGAGAAAATTCTTCCAGGTCTATTTCATGTCACAGTTGTTACTGTGTGATGGGATGACAGTAGATCCCCTCAAATTGAGCAAGGACCAGCACGTGTACACAGACACCCGCATGAGGTTCCCAAAAGAACATCCCACGGCTGCAGATTTGACACTCTGGCGCGACACCATTTGCTTACTCACGTCTCCCAATTTCCGGTACCCGCTGAAGTTAGGGAAACATTTGCGACTCCCCTATGAAAAGGTGTACTGGGTCACCAATGAATCAAGCGACTGTATTACTCGAATGAGTGCGGATGATAAACCAAAAGTGTACCGCCCGAAAACAAGACGATACTCAACAAGGGGCCGTCGGGTCTTTCATGAAAGCCTTGGTTCGAGTCCGCCCGAACCCACCCATATTGTCTCGGTCCGGGAATCCACACCATCCGGGATCACAGTACACTCCCAGTCGCCTCTCAAACTGGAACGTCCTGCACATCCAATGCAAACTCTAAGTGAGGTCTGGAGAGCAATGAAACCCTGCGCGCTCTTACGGGGCATCAGGATGACCGGGGATGGTGAATGGCTTCTCGACGCTTTTCGTAGTGGCACGCTGGTAACATGTCACGATGGCTCGTTCATGCCTGCAATGAGTGTCACTCATAGCTCAGCGGCTGTCATACTTTGTTGCACTGGAACGGGGAACATAGCCTCGGCATCTTACTGTGAAGCGACTGCTCCTGAGGTGGCTTCTAACTATCGTGGTGAACTCATTGGAGGAGTTATCTCTACGCTCATCCTACGGACGCTCTCCCTGATGATACACCCTCAGGTACCACCACCAGTCCGTATTTACTGTGACAACTTGGGAGTAGTCACACATGGGAACAAGGTCTACAACACACATCCAGAGAGACAGCCACATCTGGACCTGATTCTGCTCATTCAGCGTAATATTGTCCACTCCCGACTGCAAGTGCAATACATACACGTCTATGGTCACCTAGATGATAACCTGGAATTCTCCCAACTCAGCCTCCCACAACAATTGAATGTGATGGCAGACAACTTGGCCAAGCAATGCCTACTACATCACATCAACAACAATATCGACTGGGGCTCGACTTACCCACACGAGCCAGCTCGAATCTGGGTGGATGGAGTCAAAGCAACATCATCACTCAAAAACGCGCTTTATAGATCATGGGGGTCCAGGGTGGCCAAGACCCTCTTTCAACGTCGATGTATAGTGGACATACACAGCTTTGATCGCATAGCGTGGGACCATGTCGATAGAGCGATGTCAAGATATCCACAGATGTTCGCGGTTTGGGTGACCAAACATGTCTCAGGATTTAATGGAACCAATCGTCACCTGTCGCGGTATCAAGCGGAGATTGTGAATAAGTGCCCCTGTTGTGGTCACACGGATGAGTCCCCGGCACATATCACCCGCTGTCCCAATCCCGGTCGTCGGGCGGTCTTTGCAAAAAGTGTCGAATCGCTCTTAGATTGGATGGAAAACACCCACAGCGACATCCATGTAGTTGAATGCCTAGAAACATACTTCCTTCAACACGGGGAAGGTTCAATGATTACTATTGCGCGTTCATTCCCACATCTATCCAGCTGGGCAATGGAGCTGGACACTCTAGGGTGGGACAATCTCCTGGAAGGGAAAATAGGTGGTGAACTCCTCCTCTTACAAACAAGCAGTATGCGACTAAGAGGCTCCAACCGTCACATCAAATCCTGGGCGACGGAATTCATACATCATCTACTAGGAGTCACGCATAAACAGTGGTGCTATCGCAATGCACGAACGCATCTACGTCTCCTTGATGGAAAAACCGAACTAGAACATGACGCGGTCATGGAGAACGTTGGACGCTTGCTATTCACCAATCCCCACACCCTGCTTCCACAACACAGGCACCTGCTTGACTTGGATTTTGAACAGTTAGGAGCCGGTTCGACGACTGATAGACAATACTGGTTGGCACATGTTGAATCCGCCATTAATGCATTTCAGGCCCTGTGTCAACAGTCTCCCCTCGTACCGCAGTCCTTCTCTCCCACTGCAGTCAGCGACGAAGTCCGTTTGCCGCTACATTAGCCCGCCACAGGGCTGATTTCGCCCCACTTGGGGTATGAAGAAGAACCCATTACCCACCTCTCTTCTATATGGCTACTCTGCCATTGCTCTACCTAGTTGGAAAAGAAAGACTACCTGTCCGTGCCTTGATAATATAGATATAATTGCACGATTTACTAAGCGATATTTGATATTTGCATAGATATTGTATAGTGATCCCCTAGTAAATCATTGCCAAACAAAGATGTTTTATGAGATTTAAGCATTTTTAATATTATACTACGTACTATTTATATTGCATGTGCCGATACATCCTGCACCAAAAGGTATTCCACATAGGAATCAACAATTTGCAGAGAGCAGAGACAAGATTAAAGATAGCCCCAGAACTGTGCAAATGGAGACTTGAAGTCTACAACCAAGGCCAACAACCCAACACTCCATATGCAGCAGAATTGATTGTGAAAGAAGAAAGAAGAGCAGAGGGGAAGGCTACCCAAGAAATATCTGATGTCATAGAGAGTAGCATCATGTAATGAAGCAGGGCGAGACAGGGGAGGCGGCAAAAAGGGCCAACCAAGCCACTGAGCAAACAGCAGCTACCTGTCATATCAGTTTACTCTCCATAATGACTCATGTCACAAAAGAGCAACCCAAGGAAACAGATATCAAAATAATCCCGGCACACCAAACTCAGGGTGCCCAAGAATCTGACCTGGGAATTTGTAACATTTTGAAAAGACTAAGCCATTCACCTTGTCCAAATGATGGGCCACCTACAGTTTAACAAATGGTCAAGACCAATAGCATTAGGATGTGAGGAGTTGACTCATCAATAGCAAAGCATCCGGAGCATCAATTGCCTCATGATTGCTGTCATCATTCACCACATCAGCAATATGGGCAAGCAACGTCCCATCAGCGTCATCCACATTGGCCAAAGAGCTTGACAAATCTTGTGTATGAATGTTACTTTGTCTATTTCTTGAAGCAGGGGCATACACAACAACAAGAAGGGCTGAAAGAGAACTCTAAGCACAATAATGATGTTTTTTGATGAACTGGCACCTATCATTCCAACTGACAATTTCAAATCAGATTCATTTGACAGACATGTTTGCAACAGCAGTCAGCACAGTGACAGCCTTTTTGTAGCTGTACAATACAACTTGTTACTTGCCCTATCACCTAGGTCACAGCACTGGGATTTCTTATTAGATTTTCCACATCATAATTTAATGGCAGTTGTGACAATGATTCTTCACGCAAAATGTCTTTTACTTGCTCTGCTAGTGACTACTGCAAAAAGTTGTTTGCAGACTGTGTGTTGGTGACAATTCAGTGGGCAATTGTTTGGTGTGTTGAATATGATTCCATTCATTTTGTTGAGCCCTGTATCTGTAAGATGTCATTGTGCTTCTTTAACTTTGTTATCTATTGATCTTGTTGCATTGCTCAAAAATCATCAACAGCACCACGTTTCTCAATGATCATTGGAGATTTCTTGAAACATCACAACAATTACATGGAATCAAGATCCATTGATAGAAAATGCAACTTGGAACAGTCTTTCCACACCAAAGGACATAGTGGCACAACATTTCCAAAGATGATAAAAGTGTGGGTGTATAATTAATGGTAAGGAACAAGCATAGGCATGGGCATCTGTTTTTGTCTGGCTGAGAGAATATCACTATATGAGCAATAATTATTCAATTTGGCTGTGGGAATGTAAGTATCCCTCATCCTGAACATAAAATGAGGCTTTCTAGTAAATTACAATAGCAAATTGGGTTTTTATGCATAGTTGGTCAATAGTTGGTATGTACTAACAACAACTGCTATCTGATATGGTTGGTAGTTGGTTGATAGTTGGTTGATATCAGCAGTCAATAGTATCGACTCTCCTAGTCAGCAAGAGGATTAAAGAGTTGATAGATCAACCTCCTAGTGACTTTTTGTCAACAGGAGTTGATATTATCCATTGTGTAGTCAATACTTTTGACATTTCTTCAATCCCTTTAATTGTGGTTGATATCATTGATACTTCGTTGATAGTTAACCAATTTTTAATTAAGTTTACTGTCTTGCAGGAACATGATTTTGCAGTATCTTTTACAGCCAAAATCTATTGTGGTCAAAAGATTGTTTTAAATAGTTTCATTATGTGTGTTCTTGTAAAAAACGTAACAACTGCATGAAAGCATCATATCCCACAAGACGTCAAAAGTTTAGGTGCTACTGAGGAGGGACCCAGTGATGTATTGACAATCAAGCAAAGTAACTTGTTGTAGGAGTTTTCATTCAGACATTTCAAACGTCATAAGTTTCAAGTGGCACAAAAGCCTTAAACTTTAACTTAAACTGTACAACAAGTATCTTTCTTTGTTCCTATCAAAAATATGATGTAAAAAAACTTAATTAAAAAATGATTTTTGGATTCTTTACTAAGTCTATGGTATACTACTCTTTTTCTTAAAAAAAATGTATATAGATGCTTGGATTCTTTATGATGTCTATGGAATACTCTTTTTCATTTAAAAACGTGATGTAAATAGATACTTTATCTACATTAAGGGTGAAATATGACAAGATTAATTTGGTGCAAAAGTATTAGGTACTTCTATACTCCATACAAACAGTAATCCAATAGACACAAAAGAGAGAAACAAATATGTGAAAGCTTTTCACATAGTTAATTAATGCATGACAAAAACACTATGCTGGAAAGATTCAATCCTCAGAAAATGAGAGTTGACTAGTGCTATCAACGATTGAGATTTTTGGGCAAGAAGCAGTCCATAAAAGGTTATATGAGAGCCATTGTCTTTAGATACATTTTTAGTGTACCTATTAGTCAATGAAAAAATAGCTTTTGATCATTTGAGGGCAATTCCTGCACAATGTTGCAATGCCCAGTATCCTCAAGAATTAGTTTGAAAAGAATGACAGACAAATAAAATATTTGACCAGAACAAGATTTCTTTTGAGCCTTATATCATGATAATCACACCATTTTACTGTGTACATGCATTCTGGAGGTATGGATACATAATAGTCAATTTTAATATTATGAATTAATGTTTCATCTTTCACCTTGGCGGATGCTGACTTTATTGCTCCATAAAAATAATTTGTGTTCAAGTGAAGGATAATGGATGAATAAGGAGACCTTCTATTTTGGTTCATACAACCTAGCCAGCCCCAATTCGTGACCATACAGACATGGGGCTGTATTCAAATTTTGGATGACAATGACAATGCCAAAAATATAATGTTTTGTAGCAAAGGTAACACAATAAGAAAGTTGCTGTTTCCAAGAACTTCGGCATGAAAAGTGGTGGTAAAATGATTGCATAAAACTTCTAGAAACACAATTATGTTATATGTTACCTTATGTTGCATATGTTTTCTTTTTACATGAACTCCCAATAGTCAAAGCACAAAAGTTCACACAGTGATCAAAGCATGAACAACCACTACAGATCCTAAATTGTATAGCATATTACCCTTGCGTCCTTTTTAGGCAAACTCCAAATAATATGCAAGTAGAGATGCAATCGTCACCGTTCCATCATAGTAAGCAGGATGACTGAATCTAGATTATAAGGAAATTGTATGATGATGACACTTTTGTTGTTGACGTGACCGTTCATCAACACACATTGGGAAGACGCATGTACCATGCCTAATATTTGAGAATTTGTCTTGCCTTTGGTGACATCATTTCCATTTTTTCAATGAAAAAGGCAGCAGAAATGTCAAACTCTCTGTCAAGATTAGAACAATGTTGATGTGTGCATGAGTTTGTGATTTCTGAACAATCAATTGTGCTTAGACCGACATTTGCCCTGTTGTTTTCTCTTTTTCAGCTCTTTATGCTATCTACAATGACAATGTCATATGGATGGTGTTGTACGAGGCATGAACTGGGATGTCATTGATGAACAAATCACTACTTTTATTGTATGGAGAGTATGAAAACGGCTCTCATGACCCAAAGTTTTGGGTGAAGCTCTAGATTATGAAACAAATAATACTTATGCAATTGATAGGACTCCTCACACCAGATAGACACATCAATGAAATTGTATTTTTGAGACAAGACTGAATTAGCCAATGTCTTCTGTGGTAACAACAATCATATTCAAAGGAAGAATTGAATGGTTTTTGGCGTCACTAGGACAGCTCAAAAGTACCTTAGATATTCTCACCCTAAGATAGAGGGTGTTGGCCTTCTGATCACTTATGATCTGATGTGTTTGATTGGATTTTGGCACATCTATTGACTTGGGTGGATATTCCCGTGAATAAGAGATGTTGTCATAAAATCGTTTCATACCGATGAAAGATTTAAAAAAAATTACGATGCCGAGAAAAAATACACCTGCACAATGACTGTTTTGGCCACAAGCGAAAGCTTTGACTTGAAGTTGGAGTACATTCGTTTATAGAGAGTCTCTTGAATTATTCTTTTGCAGTGATTGGATTTCATACTCCAGGACAAACATGGAACAATGCCAAGCTTGAGTAGATGAGTGTTTCTTACGTAGTAGTTCTTATTGAAACAGCACTTGGAGGTAAATGAGACTAGACCAACACGTGATGACTAATGTAAATACAGGTTGGATGCATTGCACTGCAGTGGCTAAAAGTCTCATACACCTTTGACAAAGGCAAAACGAATAGAAGCATGAAAGGCGGTTACTACGATGTCTTGAATAGTTGTCGGTATTGAATCTCGGTGCTTGCACATAAAACAAATGAAGCCCTCTCCATAAATAACTCTCGTGACGAACCATTTATTCTTCCGGGCATTTCGCTAGCTTGTAATATAATCCAGAAACTTTTTCAACTTACTCCTCTCAATCTCATTCAAAAGACTAAACTTCGTTTCATGCCTCCCACACGACGAGCACTCCTTGAGAACCACCGCCGCAACCTCATTGCAATGAAAGTAATCCTGTCTATGTGGACACATGTAGCTGCAGGTTACATCGCCGTCAAACTCCGGACTCATCCGTATATTGTGTTTTCGAAAGGTATGTTTGCATTTCAGACACATGTCCTCGTCCTTATGTCTCCCTACAGGACAATGGCAGAGGAACATCGTGGTATTCTTGGATCGATGCTGTTCGCCCAATTTCTTGACATGGAGACGGGGGACGTTTCCAAAGGTTGTTTCGAGAAAATGCAACGTCTCATTCGGTTCCATGATCCATTCGTCGATCTTTCCCAAGCAAATTTGGACGGATATGAGGTATTCTTTCAAATGCACTAGGAACGGTGCCAAGATGTCATCATGCAACACCAAACAATTGTGGAAGTAGGCTTCGTGATCGATGTAACTCGAATGAGGCTCCTCTCGATAGGTGGTGGGTTTGAGGATGCCTTCGAGTTCGCTGGGGATGTTGGAGAGTACTCCCGTTGGGAAGGACTTCTCGGACTGCGTTGGATACACGACAAAGACGGTCTTGTCGTTGCCGTGATATTGAGAGTGGACTTCATCGATTTCAATCCGGGCATAGGTCGTGGTTCCTCTGCGACCGAGTCCGGCGGAACGTCGTTTGTCGTCTCTGGAGATGATGGCAGATGACATGCATCGATGGAAAATCTCGGCATTCGTTTTAAGGATGGCGCGAATTTCTTGGACGTTTTGATGAATGTCCGTTTGGATGTGTTGCTTGTTGGAGAGGTCTAGTTTCGTTTCCAACAAAGAACGCCGGACGTGTGCGATGTATTGTTGTGGATCATCGGGGTCTTCGGTTGGTTTCATGATAAGTTGTCTCTGCGATTACATGGACGGCACGATGGCACCATATTATAGGACAAGATGATCACATGTCAGGACTCGCTACGCTTAATCAGCCTTCTTCTAGAGATGGGTTCTATCCCAGGGCATCTGAACATCTTCTTCTCATGACTGAGCATCATTCTGGTCGTGCCAAGGTTATCATGGCACAAACAGGCACTAACCGTGACATTGGTTGTACTGGAGAGGGCTCATAGGAGCTCATAGGGCTCATCTGCGCAGCCAGTGTATGGCCAGTGTACTGACATAGGGTCTCGTACATTGCACGATACTGTATTGCAGCGGGGTTTCAAGATTTTTTAAACCCTAGTTGTGTTGGAAACAGAGACACGTTTCTCCTTCTCCTCCTTCTTCTCCTTACACATTGTTGGGATTGTTGGAAGTCGTTGGCGTGTGGATGGCAAGCATTAAACTTTCTGCAGTATAGGAAGGATTCATGACTAACATGCAAATCCACTAGTTATATCCTACAGCTAATGTTGCACTTCTGAGCCAACCTATACCTCCAGCTCATCATCGTGATTGTGAAGGGGCTTTCCTCACAACTGACTATGAGACAGAATGATAGTATGATAGCTGCACAATTCATTCAAGTTTGGAACCCAATTGAGGCAGTGCTTCTTGTCAATTGTTCCCCGTCACAAAGTCAAAAGTCAGTTGAAATCAATGCTCTCAGATCATCTTAAGATCAACCACAAGTATGATCTTGTCTGTCAGCATGGCAACTTTGGAAGATGACAACCTCCAACTGGAACATCCAACATTGGAAACAGTCAAAGAACTTTGGATCTTGTTGGCTGGAAGAACAAATTTGATGGGACCATGCACACTGTCATCGATGATGCTCTTGACCCATTGAGTATAAGTGTGTTGTTTGAACAAGGGGAAATGAGAGAGACAATTGTTTATTAGGGACTGTGACAAGTACAAACCTAAAAACGTTTTAATAAGTTTGAGCATTTATATAAAGTAATGCCTTAATCTCAAAATAGCTCTGTTGATATCTTTGACAAGATTCCTACGTCTTTGTTGAAAATGACTGACTGCTGAGAACTGAAGTCCGTTACTGTCTGGCCTGCTTCCTATACATTGCACATAACAACAGCTCTTCCATCATGCCATCAAACAAACATAACAAAGGCTGCAAAGTGCATGTAAGGGTTACATCTGGGCCAACATTGGCCCGGCTACCCAATGGAATGTTCAAAAATTAAAAACTCATCCACACAGTCATATTGTTCACATATTCACATACATTATTAAATTGTTATGTTTTGTCAGAACAGGTATATATTTGATTGGTTGCAGCCTTCTTGTATGAAAAATGTAGAGGATACCATGGAAGATAAGAAAAATGGCCAAATATTCTTCAAACAAATGGTTGTCCTTATTCATGTTCTTTTTTACTTTGTGGCCTATATATGCATCTGAACAAACAGGTTCTTTTCATTTGATGATGAGAAATATCAGTTGAGATAATACAATCATTCATAAGATTAGCAATGCTATATCCATATCTTTCTCCAGCAATTGTTCCAATATTGACTTCATAGTAAACAGTGAAGGGTGTGATTATCATGACATAGAGTCAGTAAACTTCTAAAAGAGCACAAAAAATAAAGTTTTAAATTTAATGTTTGTATTGTCATGGTGGTTTATGATGGAGCTCAGATTACCGTTTGTAAGATTTTTGCTAGCACTTATTGCAAGTTGAAAATTGGGTTTCAAAATGATATAACTGAAAGCACTGCTTATCAAGCACTTTTCAATTGCCTCATGTGCAACCAAGTCCCTCTTCAGTAGTGTTATGATTTTTGACCATGTTGTGGGATATCCATGGGGGTGTGAGATATCTAACTACAATGAGCTGCCAATATAATCATGTGATGTGTGAGGGTCTTTGTCACAAATGAAGTGGGATTGGTCTCGGAGAGGTAGTTCTACACCTTCAATGGCTGTAGGTTATGGCTGAACAAGTCTACTCACAGGAGCTGATCCTTTGAGCATTAGAGATGCAAAAGTTTTGGCAGGGTGGAACTTTGTGGGTTAGCTGTGGGTCCATCTACGTAGTGAAGGTGAGAAAAAATGGATTCAGTGCATGGCCAAGTCAGATCTCATAGTAACATTGCTACTGGTACTACCATTTGTTCTTTCGCTACTAGTGGGAGGTTCAAGACCCATTAGGTCACTAATGGGTTAGAACTTCCATCTTGAAAGAAAAACAAATACTTATCTATATTGCAAGCAACTAAGATTGTATCAGATTAGAGACAAGAGGTAAATCTTCAGAGCTTTGGTGTTGAAGATAAATCTGTAGGATAATACAAGAATAAGTGCTTTCTGTTAATGCAGCAAAAATGATAAACTCTGCACTTCATGATGGACAACTAAGAATCAAGAATACTGTGGCTACATTGCACACAAATAGAAAATCAATTCTTCTGATGAGTTAATTTGCCTTTCTAGATTCTGTTGTTATTAAACACATCTTTTGCGTCAGACTTGAAGCATTGCGGATGCATGGCTTAGTGCTGCAATGCTGCAGCTTTTTATTTTGATGACTCACAGACTGTGACAGTTTAGCAATGGCACAAAAATAAATGTAAACTTCAGTACAATGGTAAACCATTCCTCTAATGGTAAGTTCCAATATACTATTGGGATACACAGTTGATAACACATAGATTACATTCAATCCTTTAATTACAAAGTTCACGCCTAATCACCCTGCTAATCGGTATCATAACCAGTATCATTTTCCTCTTCTAGAGACTCTAAATCGTCCATGCCGCTCATATGAGGCAAGGCCTCGGCAGTAAGTGGGTCCAAACCGTGAAGTCTAAGACCGAGCATCATTTGTTCTGGCAATTCTTCCTCCGTGTTACCCTGGACAACAAACCCCAAATCAATTGTCAATGCTTGTGTATAACTCCTTACGACAGCCAGAATGTTACGTGCCGCTGCGCTGGATACAATGTCCAAGTCGGCCTCCAAATACTCAGCGAATCCCAAATCTGGCTGAGCAGGTTGATAAGTGTAGGATATCGGAAGTTTTTGGCCGACAATTGCCGGTTTCCCGCCAACAACACGCTTGCAAACCCAAGGCCCTTCTACAACGATCGGGACAATCTTCCACACATCATTCTTCTCCTCGGAGTCCGATAGAAAGAAGTTGCACAACCCTCTCTCTCCTGGTGACATGCTTGATAGTGACGGTAGTGGAGCCGAGTTATCGCCCTGTCCGTGCTTTCGTTGTAAAAAGGGGAGATACTTCTCAGGGATTTCGTGATAAGAGACGAAGACCCCCCATGGCAGACGATAATTGATGATAAATGTTGGCCTATCTCTGACCTTCCCACCCAATATTTGACTGTTACGTCCTATATTCAAAGGAGGGTTGTCCGTAAGAAAGAGATCACAGCCACGACAAGGCAGCAGGAAATCACCCGAGGGCACTTTCTTCTTATCCGTTAGGTAATCAGGTCCGCGCACGTGAAAGTTACTTGCAGCAGGTGAGGACCAACAATTCAAATGGCTCCCAATCGCTGCACCATCTGGAAATTTCTCAAACGTCCTTGCCGCGTACTTGGGTGGATGTATGCGAGTAGAAATCGCTTCACTGAGCCTGCGGAGGGACACTTGCATCAAATTGAGTGAAACAGAAGGTTTGGGGGGAGAACGGTATTGTGCAAGGGATGGGCGTGGAGGCGGTTGTCTTTCGACGGCAGGATATGTTCGGTTACTGTCGATGGCATCATCGATGGATGGCTCCGTTGTAATGTGGTTTTTGGATGAAGATTCTTTGCCAGGAAGCATACGTCCAATGAGGGCACTCGATGCAATCAATAGCACTAGGGTATCGAGTTGCATTGCAATAGTATAACCTTCCATGACTTTGAAAAGAGTTGTCCCAACTGTAACGATCCATGAAAACAAAATTGGATCATCAGGAAGCATTCTGTATTCCAAAATCGATCGCTTCGCTTCCTCTCCTCCGAGTGACATCCCATGTTTCGCTTCTTTCTCGTCTATGACCAAATCGCCCGCACTTTCACATAGATTGTGCTCCTTAGCTCGATCCACTTGACTGGCGCGACGACGCACAGATCGAGGATAAATGGCTACAGACGCATCTTTCTCCACGGCATCTTGTGGCGCCACTGTACATTTTGAATCTGACTTGTTCTGCTCTTGATCCAGCACGACATCCGTGAGAAGAAAATACTCAAACCTTTGAATCAATTCCTCCAAAAGGGGGGGAAGCGGTGTACCCTGTTTGACGAATTCATAAGCGCTGACGAGAGCAGAGATGAAATCGGAGAATGCCTCGTTTACGAGTGCTCGTCGACGCTCTGCCACCTTCTTGACGTGCGAAAAACTAGATTTCATTCCGAATTGCCTCTTCTCGGACAAAATTGCTTCGTAGAACTCATCGACTGCTTCCAGAGCGCTTCGTACGTAAATGGGAGCTCCTTCGTGCAACAGTTTGGATGTCCTCCTCATGGCGGGACCGTCAGTTGCGTTGAGAGCGTTTCCGAATAGGCCATCCAATTCTCCCGCTAAATCGCTACTGCGTGGCTCGGTGTTGGTGATGTATTGGAGGACTTCAATCGGCTTTTCCAACGCCCGGAGAAACTTTCTGCTGCTCGAAACCAAGAGTCCGCCGGAGCCTTTGCCCGACTTGATTTTCGCGTAATAGTCGACAATTTCCACCGCATAGGAACGCAATGCAAACGCCAAGTTCCGAAAATCTACGTACCGCTTGGAGCAGCAATAGGTCTCCAAGTCTTCGTCGGTCGTTCGAGGCTTTGCGGGGTGAGTGGACTGGACTTGGAGGATGTAATCGGTCTCTATGGGGGACATGCCTAGAGCCGTATTATCCCCGCTGCGCCGTATGTCGACGTCCACGACATTTACTGAGAGAGCGCCTCGCAAAAGGCAGGCATGGAGGACTTCGTTTCCGCTGGATTGCTTCATGGTTGGCTGACGTTGGCTGTCGGTGCAGGTTAGGGTTGCCTCTCACGAGGAGGACCAAAACTCTCATACTACCGGAGGTGTCGTAGACAACATAGAGCGGTATTGTACGAGTACGGTAGGTGTTACTCAAGATTCTTCAAATTGATAACTAGAAACTAATACACATTACTCTCAGAATCTAAGCTCCAGTCAAGATAGCTGTGACATCAGTAATACAAGTTTCCAAAAAATCTCAAGTGCCTTTGTGCTTCTGCCACCCGCAGAACGATAGGATCCAATAGCTAGGCTCAGCAGCAATGCTATGGATTTCAACTCTTCTCCCCAAATCGCAGTGGTTAACACCTCTGAGACTTGATCTTGGTGGGAATATCACCCTCAAGAGCAATAGGGTCCTGTGTCGAGACCGAACTGCTAAGGATCATAGAAGAAAGCCAAACTTGGGTATCGCTCTAACCCAGTATCCGAAGCACTGGGCAGGGAGGGTGGGCAAAAATTATTATTTCAATCCAATCGGAGCAAGGCGCCAATCCTGTAGCTAAAAGGGTTGCCGCAGTGATTGAATTGCGGGGTCGACCTGGGTGTTAGAGAAAAGTGAGAGGTGAATGCTTCCTTTGCCATCTTCCGTTTTGCTCGCAAAAGCAAGCAGTCCCATAAAGGTCCCAACAAGAAATCATCTTGAAAAGTGATCGTAGAATGCAAAGTAGCCTAAGTAATTTTTGGAGTTCTCATCCCAAATTTCAAGATGAATTCCCAACACGAAAATGGCTTCGGATTAATTCCCAGTCTTCAATGTTGAAGTTGCTTTTTCACACCAACAGAGCTGACGAGCTCATAGAGGTGTTACTCAAGATTCTTCAAATTGATAACTAGAAACTAATACACATTACTCTCAGAATCTAAGCTCCAGTCAAGATAGCTGTGACATCAGTAATACAAGTTTCCAAAAAATCTCAAGTGCCTTTGTGCTTCTGCCACCCGCAGAACGATAGGATCCAATAGCTAGGCTCAGCAGCAATGCTATGGATTTCAACTCTTCTCCCCAAATCGCAGTGGTTAACACCTCTGAGACTTGATCTTGGTGGGAATATCACCCTCAAGAGCAATAGGGTCCTGTGTCGAGACCGAACTGCTAAGGATCATAGAAGAAAGCCAAACTTGGGTATCGCTCTAACCCAGTATCCGAAGCACTGGGCAGGGAGGGTGGGCAAACATTATTATTTCAATCCAATCGGAGCAAGGCGCCAATCCTGTAGCTAAAAGGGTTGCCGCAGTGATTGAATGCGGGGTCGACCTGGGTGTTAGAGAAAAGTGAGAGGTGAATGCTTCCTTTGCCATCTTCCGTTTTGCTCGCAAAAAGCAAGCAGTCCCATAAAGGTCCCAACAAGAAATCATCTTGAAAAGTGATCGTAGAATGCAAAGTAGCCTAAGTAATTTTTGGAGTTCTCATCCCAAATTTCAAGATGAATTCCCAACACGAAAATGGCTTCGGATTAATTCCCAGTCTTCAATGTTGAAGTTGCTTTTCACACCAACAGAGCTGACGAGCTCATAGAGGTGTTACTCAAGATTCTTCAAATTGATAACTAGAAACTAATACACATTACTCTCAGAATCTAAGCTCCAGTCAAGATAGCTGTGACATCAGTAATACAAGTTTCCAAAAATCTCAAGTGCCTTTGTGCTTCTGCCACCCGCAGAACGATAGGATCCAATAGCAAGGCTCAGCAGCAATGCTATGGATTTCAACTCTTCTCCCCAAATCGCAGTGGCTAACACCTCTGAGACTTGATCTTGGTGGGAATATCACCCTCAAGAGCAATAGGGTCCTGTGTCGAGACCGAACTGCTAAGGATCATAGAAGAAAGCCAAACTTGGGTATCGCTCTAACCCAGTATCCGAAGCACTCGCCACCTAGGACTCAAAGTGAGCATGTACACTTTGCCTACAGTCGAAACGACAGAGGTTGAGTTCGACTCCATCCCCAAAAAGAATAACCCCAACCCCCTTTTAATCTCCTCAAAACTCATAACGCCAATGATGGACGGAGGAGGACAGGCTTCATGAGTCGATACTCAGTGTAGCAGTCAACCATATCCCTGGGTACAGGATTTCCTCTAGCCTGCCTATCCTTCATCCATCGGCACTGTGCTTCGATATCTTGCTTGGCAACTCCACGAAGTCGGCAAGCAGTATCAAAAAACCGACGACCTGACCGCTGAATTCCGTAATCTTCCCAAACTTCGACTGCCGGGTCAATCAGGTCAGGGCGCTCGTCCTGGATCTTTTCCAGTTCGAAAAAATGATCTCCTTATAATCAGAGGCCCTAGCTCTGGAACCATCCTTCCTGGCAAAAGCCCAGCCATCAGTTCTGTCATTGCTTAAAAGAGTGAAACAGAACCTCTGAGCCCATTTGAAGAATTCAATGCCAGATTTTGTGGTACCGGCTATAGGAATTACATGACCTCCAATCCCTCCGCCTTCCATCTTGAAACGGCCAACAATTGGCCAGCCTACTGCAGTAAAGTCCTCCTCGGCTTCACTGCGTTGTATGTCATGAAGCAGACCTGCCAAATCAGCCCAAACAACCGTAGCCTCTCATGCCTGCCAAGCATGCTGCCAAAAAGAACATGACAGCAGACAACCAATGAAGGTCAACTTGATCCAACTCTTGCTGCCTATCCCACTCGAGCTCAAACCTGTCCAGCATTTCATGGACAACCGCCAAGGAGTAAGCTCGATCTTGTCGAGTCATGACTCCAGTTCGTATGCGAAAGCCTCTAGAGAAATGGTCAAAGAAAACTTTCTGTGTGGGACACAAGGTTGCTCGAAATTTCTGGTTTTTGATGCAAAATTGAGATCCAATCCTGACCAAGGCGATGCTGTCCATAGGTTGGTGTGAACTGTCCTGGCCTTACGAGAGGTTTCATGAGATACAAATTTTCGACCCCGATTACCCTTCTCGTTTGCTCTACATTCAAGTGTCATGGCTTGGGCCATTCCAAGGTGGGCACCCAAAGGCCAAGGGCCTAGAGGTGGGATGCAAATGTATCCCAAGGCTCTTTGGTACTTGAGCTGGAAACGAACTTCAGAAAGATGAGCCTTCAAAGTACTTGGAGTTCGTGACCAGAAGGCATCTATGGTAGAGCGAATAGCTTGTGACTCAAAGAGTGCATCAGGGATAAAATTTTGCCGAAGGTTCCTGCGCTTGATGTTCCGGCATTGGCACTGAGGACACTGAAAGGGTGTCAAAGTATGGTCACCATTTCGAGCAGACATGAAACGGTTCTTGTCTTCAGGTACCGTCAAGGGCAAACCATTGAAATCCAAGGGTTCGGCCACTTCTGCTGGATCCAGCTCGTGCGAACGAAACACTCGCCGCACCAGACTCCTTCACAGTCCGAGAAACCTCCACGGGTCGCTCCAAAATTTGCACAGAAGATCCCGCTCTCCCAGTTCAGACCCACTCTTGAACACCTCTTGCAAGTCCCTTCCCAAAGCCACCACTTCTGGGACTCTGCGAAGCTTCCACGGCCTGGCGGATCTCAAAGGAAAGGAGATCCCAAAGACAAGAGGATCACAACAAGAGTTAGGCCACATAGGTGAGACTGGTTCAATAAACAGCCAAAAATCCATCTCTTTTGCAAACCGTCTCCGCCATTCCTCAAAGTACAACAATCGTGGACAGACAAAGACATGGGTTACTTCAAAAGGTCGCTTCAGTTTTGATTGTGCAATCTCCTCAAGAGCGACCAAGGCTGCTGCTGGAGGTGGGGCCCAGAAGTGGGCTCCAGGCTGATGGCCCGTAGTAAACCATCCCTCCGTTGTCAAAGGGTCAGAGAGATGAGATCCCATCCAGGACTTAACCCAGTCCAGAATTTTGTTGTCCCGAAAGTCCAGGGCAGATACGCCTAAAGGGATGAGGTTTCTGATATCTTGTCCCAACATCATTCCTGAATCAAAGTCACCTCTGGAAGTTCCATCCATTCCAATCTTAATCATCCTTTTCCAGGACACATGGAAAGGGTGCCAAAAGACTTCATGACGTCTGCATTCATATTTTATGTCACGCACAATGTCACAAAGCCCTTTTGATTTTGACATCCCCTTGTTCGAAATGAGGGAAAACACAGCATTGTCCGTTGCCATCCAAACTTCCTTGCTATCGAAAACACCATTCCGCACATCAGCCAGGAAGCACCTAGCAAGGTTTTCTGCCTCTCGCCAGTTTGAGCCCTTGGCTGTTTCTAGGGCGGTCCAGTTGCCCAGTCGCACCATGACTGATCCATCTGCATTCTGCACAGCTGATCCATAAGCGGCAGCAGATGCATCTCCGGCGATGTAAGCCACATCTTCACCAGTACGAGGCCTGACTAACAAAAAGACTGGCTCCTCCATCTCATAAAACATGAGAAGGACTTCTAAATCTCTAACAAGCTCCTTCGTGGTGGTAATGGTTGGAGGCGGTCCTGATTGACGAGAGGAAGAGTGATCAAAACTTTGCTCATCAAAGCATGAGTCCTCATCACACTTCCAGCCTTCATCGTCTCTATTTGGTCGCCAAGCTTCCAAAGCGTTGTAGAAGGATTTGTAGTATGGACGAAGATCCATGTAGACCTCTGTTTGAGACATTCCTCTGCACGTAAGTGACAGAAAGAACTTCCTGTCAATAGGTAGGTTAGCACCAATTTGGTCTCTCAGGTCAAAGAGTGCCTGGCGGTGGACTCTCCATTTCTCTGGGAGTATTCCTTTGCGAGGGTGAGGCTCATTTGTCCAAAGCATTTTTCCAGTCCAAGCGCCAGGTGTGCGGGACATGTTCCTGCGCTTCCGACTTGCATTCTGTTCCCCAACTGAATTGATTTTGGTGCAGAACCGATGAGTTGCCATTTCGCAAATAGTGTCAGAGACTCCAGTTATCCTGCCATCATCCATGAAAGCGGGAATGCCCGGAGCCATATCTCCATCCTTTCTGACACTAATCACCCGGGGCATAGAAGGATCATACCCATGAGTAAAAGGATAGTTCTCTATAACACGTTCCCAGCCCAAAGGATTGGAATCATCTAGTCGATCCCCAACTGCCAACTCCATAGCTCGTGCGTGACCTTGAACCGCAACATACGGACAAGGAGTACCACCAAACATCAATCGGTTAAATCGTTTCGTCTCATAGATGACGTTGTGCTCGTCTCCTGAAGCAATACGGACTCCAAAAGAATGTCTCTCAGAATAATGTAGCATGTAGTTGAGAAACATTTCCCCAACATCCATATCAGACTGATGTGGAATCCTCCAATCGGAGGCAGCAGGAACTTCAGGAGCGTTGCCATCAAAGTAGTCGGCAACCGAGCATGGAAGCCATTTGATGATTAGATCTTGCAAAGTAGGAAAAGTTGGCATCCAACAGGAAGGAGCCCACAAAGTCTCATTCATACCATTCCGAGTGGCATCCCATACCAGCCTGATGTCCTCTTCGCCCTTAGGAACTCCAAACCTTGGAACAACACAGTCGGAAAATCCATCCTCCAAGTATCTTCTCTCGAGCAACTTCTCCTCTTTCTTACGTAAGAGAAGTTCGTAGTGCCACATTTCTGCTGGAAGGCTGTAGCCCATCCACTTAGCAGAAGGTGCTTCATGGAAGAAAGGTTCACCATCTCTGGCAGATTTCCACCAATGCTTCCATCTCCAAAAGAAAAGGCGAGATCCATCCGCCCAGTCCCAGTATGTGGAGTTACATGCTCGAGTCAGACAGTCTCGAATAGCCTTCTTATTAATATTTGTTTCTCCAGGTATTGCATTTGGACTAGTGCGCAGCCAAAGGCTGGCTTCCCTCATCAAATTTCGTCTCCAAAACGAGTGACCAGCATAATGCAGTAAATCACGTGCTCTGGTCTGAGATTCCGTCTCATTTGGCCAAGCCCAGATCTCAAAGTCAATGGGAGCATCATCAGCCCTCACGGCCTTGAGGTCAGTAGACTTAATGGCCTGGTTCTCCACTCCAATGGTAGAATAGTCAATTTCTTGGTGCCTTGTGGCGTTTGGGGCCACTGGGTCACGGATCTGGTTCCATAGGTGTCTCAAGGGTGCATAAGCGATCTTGCGAACCAATTTTCCAGGAGGTCCAGCCAAAAGAGAAGACAGGAGTACCTTCTGATCTCTTTGTGACATTTCAAACTCGTCAGGTAGCTGGTAATCCCAGAGTGCTGACAGTTCATGAAGTGCCAAAGCACGAATGATCAGTTTATTTCCTGCTGGACAAGATGGACAGTCCTGAACCCAGTAATCCAAATTATTTGGGCATGCTGCCAGATCCCAAGCGATGTCCTTAACAGTTCTCAAAGTCTTCCAAGCTCTGTTTGGGATTGGTTTGAATCCTCCACCGATCTTATCATCAATCATATTGAAGATGCAAACTGTAGGTAGAGTAGAGGGCGTGTGGATGATGGGGCCCAATTGAGGTTGAGACTCGTGAGAGTTACAAAGGTCCATACCGATTCAGTAGCACCCCCCACCTTCTGGTGTTCAAGCTTGGATAGACAAATTGAATAGAACTCCTTTTGAAGGTCATAGTTAAGGCAAGACAAGATCTTTCCTCTGGACCAGCTAGCAGGGACAGAGAGAAGAATCACTTTTGGGAGGCCCAGGCAAATAACTTCGGACGCCTTTACCAGATCTTCAGGAGAATTACAAGTTGTGACTAACAAATCCACATTTAGTAGAGACTTTTGCTGCTCCAAAAACCTCTGCAGCGAAGAAATGTGTGAGTTAGGGTGCAGATGTTGTAGTATGCCTTGAAGGTTTAGATTATCGCACAAGATTACACCAACAGTTGCTCCCCAAGTTGCACAAATCCAACCCCAAGCCGGCGAAGAAAAAACCAATTCAACAACCTTCAACTTTTCTCGTTGAGCTGTCCCCACCACTAATTGAAGTTGGTGGACAAAGTTTTGGTGACGGCAATCCGTGGTAGGTGTGGTGGTTTTCAATTCCGGCTCAGCTCCCTTGACAAACCCCACTCCACCCCTTCACTTGTCTTTCTTCAAATTCTTGAGAGTATCCCGCAATTGCTTGACCTCATTGAGTGCATTTGATGCCTTCTCATGATCTTCCTTCTGCTTGGTGGAAAGTTCGGTCATGGCCTCTGCATTCAAGCGGACCTGCTCTAATGCGTCAGTGATGGCTGAATCATCAGGAATGGTCCCATGATTCCCCAACCTCTGCAAGACAGAAAACATCAACATTGCACAAATGCAAGGATGCTCGCCCCAACGATAATGCTGAAATTCTTCCACCTTCTTGGTGATGCACATGCTAGCCCAGATGTACCCGGCATCCATGTCTTCTTTGCCAGCCTCATTTGAGACCATTTCCAGCTCCTCAAAGACACGAGTGATGAACTCCTGGGTATTGTCCCAAGCCACAGACTCCGACAATCCAGTCTCAAACATCATGAAATAGAACTTGGTGATGTGGTCCAAGAAATCAAAGGCCGCAAGGAAAGCCCGCTCAAGCATGTCTGTAGCTACAGCATACTGCATAGGAGAGTCCTTGACTGTGAAACGCCGACGGATGTTGGCCGCTACCGTATCCTTCACCTTACGAAGCTGGCGCCAGTAGCCACTCGGCCCCAGTCTTGATACCCCGGCAAAAGCAGCGTAGTTCTTGAAGCCAGATTGCCAAACAGTCTTGAGTGCATCGCCAGTGGCTGACTTTCGGGCAAAGACTGACGGGATCGCCACAGCATACCCAGTATTCACACGAGCACTGAAGGTGTCCTCAAAATCAGCTCCCTTGGTTGCTTTGTGGAGCAACATATTCTCGGTCAGACTAGTAACCGAATCGCCACACAAGGCAAAGAGAATCTTCATGTTTACAAATGCCACATAGTTGTTCCTGCCGGGCAAGTTGCTTGTCATAGATAGGACACAGTCCTCACTTGACATGGTATAGCCACCTGCGGTAAAAGCCCCGGTAGCCCCAGCAGCAGCCTGGGATCGAACCTCACGAATCAGCGACATCAAAAGCCCATCATCATCACGGATGTCTGCTTCCAAGGACCCAATCCTATCAGCCGAGGACCCATGGCCATTAAGCAAAGCCCCCACGTCTGCCTTGAGTCTTTGGTACTCAGAGATATCAAAACGAGGAAACTTTAGGAGCACATTAGCTTCTGCCTTCTCAATGAGAGCCCTACAGTTACGTTCAATTTGAGTCATTCGGATTTCCTTGGCAGCTCCCGCTCGAATAGCTTGCTGGGCGAGGTTCTTGGCTTCCTGGTGTTTCTTGCGGAGAGACCTGTTCTCTGCTTCAAGCGCATGAAGGCGTACATTCATATCCTTCTGAGTTTCAAGGATTTGTTGCAAAAGCAAGTCGCCAGTCTTGGTTGCAAGGTCAATGGTTGCCGAGTTTGATAAGCCAGCAGAGGGACGAGTAGTAAACCTAGGACGGCTGGGGTGAAATGAGCCATCTTGGCTGGTATTAGTGGGTGGACAAGGCCTCTGAGATGTGATGGACCTTGACAAGCAGGATGGATCGCCTCCTGCAGAGAGCTGGGAGGTGAAAGATCCTGGATCATCATCGTCATCATCCAACACAACCCCATCCATCAATTCGGAAGCCTTCAAGTTGAAATAGACCTCGGGATCATTCAACTGTAGACCCGGCTTGGGAGTCTCGTCTTCCACATCCAAAACATCATGATAATAATCAAAAAGGTTGTCCTTGATCCTGGAAGCGGCAGTCTTAGCATCTTGATTTCCTCCGCGAGATACCAGCTCATCCTTGGTCTCTTCTGCTCCCTCAGTACCCAGAAGCTCATAGCTGATCGGAGAGTCTTGGTGAAGAGGTTGGGTCTCATACTTAACTGAGGATTGCAGACGAGGCTTTGCCTCAACACTATCTATCACAGCGGGATAGGTGTCTGAGTCAAATTCTGTTGCGACTGTCAGAGGATTCTTGAAACCAGTAGGATGAGCTAATTCCCACACTGATGGCAAAACTTCCAGAGTATTTGTAAAGAAAGTCCGCCAAATATTGATTGGAGCACGGAGGCCGTTCAAAGCTTCTACAGAACCTTCAGGCAAACTCTCCAACTTTAGATAAGGAGCCGAGAGGAATGCCGGTGCCGTGGACTTAGAAACGGTTGGCGTGCAGATCATCAAACGGTGGCCTTGAAAGGATAAGCGCTGCTTCTGATGAGAAGTGTTGGTGCAGGCTCCCTTGCCCTTAAGCAAAAGACCACAAGCACGAACAACAGGATCCCTTCTGGCCTTGACTTCCTTGAAATTAAAGATCCCCATGCACAATTCATCCACTGAAACCGGCAACCCCAACATGATGATTTCCCGACAAAGCCTTTGCTATCGGAGATGAAGCTGCCAGCAACAAAGACTTACCGCCTTCCAAATGATCTACATCTGCCGAAGTTACCGAAGGATTGGCATCGAAGGTCAAAGAGGATGCTGGTGGAAGGGCTGAAAGAGCATTTTGACGAGCCTCGGGAGAAGCGTCCGCCGAAATGAGGAGCTTCCACACCTCAAGAGTAGACTTGAGAGAGGACGCCATATTGTGAAGAGATAAAAGGAGTAAATTAACTGCAACTAAATCCCCCCACCCAGAGTCGGTAAGACACAAGGAACCGAAAATAATAGAAAAGCCGCTGCCAAAGAGGGGGAAACGGCCAAGGGAGAATGTAAATAAACCCCCAAACATTATTATTTCAATCCAATCGGAGCAAGGCGCCAATCCTGTAGCTAAAAGGGTTGCCGCAGTGATTGAATTCGGGTCGACCTGGGTGTTAGAGAAAAGTGAGAGGTGAATGCTTCCTTTGCCATCTTCCGCTTTGCTCGCAAAAGCAAGCAGTCCCATAAAGGTCCCAACAAGAAATCATCTTGAAAAGTGATCGTAGAATGCAAAGTAGCCTAAGTAATTTTTGGAGTTCTCATCCCAAATTTCAAGATGAATTCCCAACACGAAAATGGCTTCGGATTACTTCCCAGTCTTCAATGTTGAAGTTGCTTTTTCACACCAACAGAGCTGACGAGCTCATAGAGGTACCTGGTAGGCTCCAGGTATTGTACTTTTATCTAGGTACCCTGCAGGTCAAAACTCCGTCACAGCTGTCACAGTCACATCATACACACTGTCTGAGCTTGCTTTTATTGGAACTGCTACAGTTCCAATTCAAGCCAATCTCCTTTCTGATACAAGTCAGAATTGAGTTTGAACTCTTGACTGGACTTTGAACCATTAAGGCGGCCATCTACTATTCCTACATGAATTTGTACATGTTTCGACAAAAAAATCTTGGATGCGGTGTCAGATAGTCTGTCCGTGGCTTACGTTAAGTCACAATAAAAAATATCGTGCACGCATGCGCATGATGTGCCATCATCCTGCATGATCCCACAATTTTCACCATGTTCGCTATCTGACACGGATATTACCGTAGAAAACATACCGAGTTCTACGTGTTGGACTTTGAACCACTATTTCAATTTAGACCACTAACCGTAGTTATTTTTAGGTGGTGATCGCGACGAGCTGAGGACGTGTAGAGCTGGACTTAAGCTCTCAAGATAGTCCCCCAAAGGGTTTTGTGTTCTTGAACGGGTCTCAGGGGTTGGATATAGAGGCCACACGAGTGGCCAAAGATATTTGACAAATAAGAGTCCAAACTCAATTCTGACCCGTACCAAGCTTTGCTTCATCCAGGCGAGAATACGCTGCATCGAATATTGCCAAAGTTATCCTGTCTATTGTATAATATGTTGGTCGCCGTTTTGGCACCATCCCAGTGCTGGCACTTGGACCAATTTTGTTCCCAGTGCCGGCACTAGCAGAATTCATCCCCGTTCTGGCACCATACCTAAACTGGTCACCCAGTGCTGGCAGGATGCCCCATTCCAGCCCAACCCTAACACCAACTCTAATGCTGAATAGTGGTGCCAGAACGGGGATAAATTCGCCCAGGTGCTGGCACTGGGATGGTACCAAGTTGGGACATGACACTACTGGAATCTGTATTGATGAAATATCCAGTTTCCTTAGAAGACATGTTTTTTTCTTTCATAAGTTGCATGTAATACTGAATTATGTAAGACAGGCAAGTCTAGCTTTGGTGATAAATATTGTTGGTGGAGTCAAGAGATCTTGCCAGGAATTTTTTGGGGTTGTGCTAGTTTGTCACATTGATCACAACAGGTGGTCACAGCATTTGCCAGGGTCATCTGGGTGTCTTTGGCTCATCGGTTTGGTCATCATTGGGTCATTACCAGTAGTCACTTTGGAAGAAACACTGTTTTTGTAATGTCATCATTTGTCGTCCTTGTTGTCACATTGTCATTCATTTTGTCACATGGTCATCAATGTTGTAATGGGTCGTCAGTTACGTCAAATACAGTACGTTCAATTCACAAGTTAGTCATGAGTCATAACACAGGTCATTAGATGGTCTTTGTCAAGGGTGAAATGGGTCGTCCAATGGTCTTCACCGATGGTTGTCATGGTCATCGGATGGTCTTCACCATTGGTCATCAGGGTTGTCACAAGGTTGTGAAATGTAGTTACATAAGTTTTAAAATTGCTTGAGTCATCACTTGTTGTCACTTTGTCTTACCAAAAGCCAAAAGCTTCCACATTGTAAAGTTGCCTGTCTTGCAGTATCAACTTCAAGTGAAAGTTCACAGTCACATGGGTTTCATGGGCACAGACATGTTGGGGGGTCTGACTTACAGAAGGAGTTCAAAAATCATTGTCAGAAATGCTAACTTTCACGAAGAAAAAAACTGACTCTGCTGACTCATTTATGGTGCTGCTCCACAGCCAGTACATACATCACTGAGACAGCAACCGCACAATGATTATCTAGGAGTGCACAAACAAAATCTTCTGATGTGGTTGTTGCAATATGTGGCCAGCTGCAAGTATATTTCATGTAGCAATGACTGTTTTCACAAATCCAATGGCGATTGCTGTAGATGCAGTCATTCTGAGGAGCTGCGCATATCATGTGGATTGCTTTGAGAGATATTGTATGATGCAATGTGACCTCATTATCAATGCCAGAGTTGAGGATTAGCTGACAACCAAGTTTTTGACCCAAAATGAGTAGTATTGGCATATCTGCACAGTGCAAATCTACCTCCACTAAAACAATGAAAAAGGAAATGACAATGAATTCTCTTGTCTTAGTTACCTAAGTCCAAGTATCCTCCTAAAAATGCAATGAATGACAAAGGTTGTTGTGATCATCCACAACACAGGAATAATGAAGGTGCCAATCAAATGGTAGTACACAAATAAACTCTTTTATTATCTCCATTCTGCTCTCCATCCACTTACAAATTGTTGTCTTGCGTGAAACATGAACTACCAGATTATCACCCTTTGCCATCATCTTCATGGTGTAACCTACATCATTCATGGCTAAATGATGTACTATATCCCATCCAGTGTACACTGGATGGCATCCATTTCACAGACATCACACTGTTACATGTTGCCAAAGATATTGCAGGTACAAGTGTTGGCTAGTATTGGTGTGTTTTGATGAGTGCATATGCACAGAGTCCACAACAATGGAGCTCAACAATTCCCTTCAGCACACAGAAGAAGTTGTTTCAAAGTTGAAATAATTGCAATTTAAACTCAGAACTAGTCATGTTGGTCTCTAATAATGTTCTTTTGCATTTTATTCCATTTTCCTGGAATGTGCTGATATCTTTTCCCTTTTTCAAGATATGTAAGCTCCCTCTTATGTTTCCCACTGTGTCTGAATCATACCATTGCAAGATTGGAATCATTTCAAGCATTTTTCTGGTCAATGGAGCAAATTGCATACCTAGTTACAATTTTTGATCAAGTCTCAATTCATACATCTCATCAAGTCCCAGCTTTCTAGTCTGGCTGCCAAATCATGCTGACTCCCTCAATCGCTATGTTCATACCCACTGGACTTCATATTGATCCAAACCCAATACATCGATGACAGAAGAGAGGGAATCTTCCTTTAAGTCCTGATCTCTTCTAGACAATCTAAACATTTAACTTGCATCTATTAACGTTATTAATTTTTCAGTCATGGCATGATTTAAAATTTTGCATTGATGAGTGCTGGGGCTTTCTGGTACTTTTTCCACCTGTGCATCATAAACACAAATCCCTATCTTTCTGCAGATGAATGGGTGCTTCAGGTTGAAATCTCTATAACTGAAGCCGCTTAAGCAAAATGCAAAATGCCACAGATGAAAATTGCTCTGTCCAGAACCTACAGAGAAATAGTATGTGTGACCCGATGCAGAGTTGCATGAGCTGTAGAACATACAGCATCTAAATCTATTTTTAATCTGTGTGTATAATAGAAAAATGATTGAGATAGTCTTGTGATATAATCTTGTCTGTAGTAGTTTCCATGGGAAAACAGTAGTGGAATGAAGGTTTATGTATCAAGTTGCTTGAAGGACTCAACAATTTTTAATCCACTCACAAATCCAAGCTAGATTATCCATTCAACTGATTGCTGAATGGATAATGTGAATGTGATGTGAAGTAGGTCCTCAAACGAGGGCCATTGAAAATTGCTTGGTTTTGCTCGTCATCTTGTGTCCTTGCCATATATGTATCTTCACAGTTTGGCACTCTTCCTTGATTGTCCTGTCATGGATTGCTTCATCTTAAGTTTCTTATTTGTCTTATTCCATTCAACTTCTTACCTAGTTCATTTGCTTTTTATTATTCTTGCAGGCACTTCTTGCACTTGAAAGTGTTGTTCCCTCCCCCACGTTTCTAAATTATTTCATTTTTCCATCAAACATCCACCATTCTTTGATAACCCCCAATAGATACTCCATCAACATTTGTGTCATCTGGGGCATCTCACATGACCAGCAGATTCTAGACTGATTGTACTATGGTGTCTCCAATGGTGGATGGTGTCAGAGAGTAATGTCATGCAAACTTAGAACAGGGTTCCCAAATGAGTTGAAGTTGAACCTTGTCTAGTAGAGTCTTAATTTGTTTTTGAAGGCCACAACCCAGACAGTGAATCCAAAGGAGACATGATTTTCGAATTGATGTATTGTTAATTGATTTATTATAAATCTAAATTTGCTTGATTGTCGACTTATGAGCAGGAAGACTTCCAACATTTTTCACAGTACTCCAATGAAGTCAAAAACTGAAGATCATTCTGGAACACTGATAGTTGACTGAGAATCTGTTAATCAAACATGTCCAAAAGCAGTGTTAGCTAGGATGGGAAGGCCATAAACTCCATTGCTTACATCAACAGATCAAGGCTTATGCCAAGATCATTGCCATTGGAGATCCATTGGATCCAAATATATTGGAAACATGCAAGATGAGTTCACATTGCTCAATCTCACCACACCCAAAAATCTGGAGCTGATTGATTTGTACAAGATGAACATGAAATTGTGTGTTATCATGGCTCTGGGTCAGTGACAGAACTATTGCTTAGCCCCAATGAGCAAGACTGAAACTGATGAGGATCCAAATGAATTTGCATGGGAATTCTTGAATAAGGAAATGAAGGTAACTAAGCCCTCTGATGCAAGCTCTATACTTCAATTAGAAGTCCAGCTGGATTGACTCCAACTGAAAGGCACAATTGATTTTCATAATGCTATTGTTGGAGTGTTGGACACGTAAAAAACACAAAGATGGATTGTGTCCTTTGCATGCTCGTGCATGCAAGAATTATGAGGATTTGTGTGTCATTTGATACTGGATGAACTGAAGTCTATCAGTCCCAATTTGATAGACTATGGAATGATGTCTGATGCTCACTTATACTGGATAAAGATGTTGCAGAAACGAAAAGGAGAACCACCTATCTTCTATTGAGGGTGACGGAAAATTCTGTAGAAAATACAGGAACTGTGGCAAGGTCTGTGGGTAGCAGGCAAAAAAGCACATGATGCAAAGAGAATTTGCACAGTGGAGGAACAAATGAGGCTGAAGGTGGCAATACCAGCAATGGTAGCTCCATAAAGACATGTAACTTCTGAGGAGTAACAGTGCACACGGATAAGGAGTCATAGTGCTTCAAGAAGAATCCCAATAAGATGAACAATTGGTGAAAGGAGAAGAATAAAAATACAGAGGCTGAATCCAAAGTATCTCATGCATCACTCAGACACTCTGCAATGGAAGTAGTTGATATGACTGAACTCCTGGTTGAAAACTATGATGCCTTGGCAACATTAGGCCAAAGAGGATGCATGGATTGTGACACTGGGGCCAGTGCTCATGTGACACGGAACAAGGGCACAAAGAAAGTGTGCAACATGCCAACAAAGAGTCTAGTGCAAAAAGAGGGCTGAATTGAATAAAAACCAGATTAACATGCCTGGAGTGTTCGTGTCCAAAGTCATTGACATTGGAATGCAGGCTGTCCTAAAATAGTGCAGCTACAACAAGACATACAACTTATTCATCTTGCTGGGTATGTCTAGGCTGTTGCACAAATATGGCCAAAACATTACACATGGCCATGTAACTCTAATCCATATTGAAAATGGACCAATTTTATATTTTAGTGCACTTTGAGGAATGGGCATTATATGCATGCTGGTTCATGCATGTGACTGAGGTAAGGTCTGTTAGTACAGATGTAGGTCTAAAGGTCTGCATTAATACACCTCATTGCTTACTGGAACACAAAAATGAAGACTCTGTGCAAAAGGCAGCTCAAGAACTTAGATGGGTCCAAGCACAGGGTTCAATGAACACACGAGGGCATAGGCTTTACCTTTATTTGTCGAAGATAACTTTCAAGTCCAATGTAACCTCCACAAACATGACAATTGATCAAGATAACAACATGGTATGGTCTATGAAGCTACTCAAAAGAAAGGGAGCAACATCACAGTGACTGAAAGGGATATGGTGGAGCATACCTGCCAGCACTTGAACAAGCTGAAGGAATAAACATGCCAGTTTGATATACACAATTGGCCCAAGGCATGTGAGAACCACAAGTTGGAATAATGCTCTGGTATCAATGACTGGGCAATATTGCACATGCTTGATTTTGAGTTTAGGTCATCTGACATACCACAGCACAACAGCCAGACCAATGAGCTGGCATTGCAGTATCTAACAGGCAAAGCACATATGCAATGATGGGAGGAACTATAGTCCCTGATGATATTCTCTGGAAAATGGCACATAAAGCTATTGCACGTACTACTCAGCAAGATAATGTAGTTGTGATGGACCTCAATGGTATGCTCGCTATGGCCATGCATTATATATATGTTTGGTGTGACCCACAGGTGATCCATGAATCTGCAAGCCTGGGGAGAAGCCAGGGTTGTTAGGGTCGGGGCCTAATAATGATGTCTATAGGATATGATGAATGCAAGAATGACACTGTTCAAATGCGGGACCCATGTGCATCAATACCCGTTGTGATGCAAGACATTATTTGGCTTAAATATATTCATTACCAGTCTGATGACACCAAAGGTGTCTTAGAACTTGCAGATGCACAAGACATCATTAATGATGTGGAAGACACACATACTGATGGTACAACATCTGATGAAAGTGTCACAGTGTCAAGGTTGGGTATGAATATTAAGTGTCATGAACCCATGTGACAGCACCTACTATAACAATGAGTTAAGTCAGTCACAAAGGTTGTGCCATTAGGCCCCCTGAACAATTGACTTTTGCCCCAGCAGTTGAATTGAGGCACCTAGGCAAAATAGCAGAGCTAGTTCATGCCAAGCATGGATCTATGTACATTTGACAACAAAGCATTGAACTAGCACTCAATGGATCAGGGGTGTAGAAAGTGGTATTAAACACAAGAGCAAGCTAAAGTACTACACTATAGAAAGACCATAAAAATGAAAATCAATGTCACCAATGAGTGACACAAGGAGATCACCAATGAGAAAGCATGTTTTCATAAGTACAGTGCGCTGACAACTGAACCACAAAATTTTCGCCACATGGATCCAAGATTTTCACAACAATGTGGGAAATTGAGATGAAATCCAATGGGAGATGCTATGGAAGCCTAAATGTCAGAGGAAACACAGCAAGTAGATGGGAGACATTATGTGTCTGACTCTATTGTTGTGCTTGTGACCAATTCCACTACAGTGTAACTTGTGCTCTTGCTGCTTTTCATGAATCCAATATGTGCAATCATTGACATTGAAGGCACTTCTCTGATGATTCAGGTGCATAACTTCATATTCAAGTCCTGAACGGTTTCAAAGACTGGTATCCAGGTAACATTATTCTTAGGATGAATAATGTGATCTGTATTATAATGAGTACAAATACAAGGACAGAGGACAGAATACCTACTTTCTAATGGTGTGACATATGTATGACCTCAAGATGTCACACATGGAGAAGTATAATGTGACCAAGCTGAAGTGCTTGTTTAAGTACATATACAGAAACAAAATTGTGCCCTACCCATGAAGGAACACAGAGTACTCATGAATACACCTGGATTTTATTCTTGATTGGATTACTTCAAGTTTCCATGTCCGAGATTTCGATCAATGAGGTGCAATGTAGACAACTATTCAAGTCATTGCAAGACCAGCTTGTACCTCAATAGATACATCCAGTAGCACATATGATCATACATACAAGATTCAAAACTTTCCTGGCATTGATGTTGCAGATATTGATCTTAAAGAGTTTAGTTATGTTCATCCTAAAGGTGAATGATGGTTAGCAGAATGAGTTCAAGCGACAGTCTGAAAAATATGATGACAACCACACATTCAAAAAGTGTTTGTCCTCATGGATTATAGCTACAAATATGGAATCAATTAAACAACTAAGAGCTTGACATTTTCAATCTTTAGTCCAGGAGAATACTCATGAGACTGTCTATTAAGCTTGATTGTAGTCCAAGAAGCAATTCTGACAAGTCAAAGCTGTCTCTTGGAGTGACAACCATTGTTCGACCGCCAAAAGCAGGCTCATTGATGAAAATTAACTATCAGAAGTTCCTCGCTATCAGAATTCAATAATTATTATCTTTGGTATAAAATGATTTTATGATAACATCAGCGACAACATGTACTTTCTGCAAAAACGAAATTTTCAACAGTATTTTTGGAATAAATAAAATTCTCAACCACAAAGTTCTGTTGTAATTACGAAAAAACTAAATGTGATCACCACAAATTGTACCACAAAACTTTTTGTGGTAAAAGTACCAAAACATCACGAAGCTCCACAATGTGAATAAGACTGATTTAACACAATTCCTACCTCATTTACTACTCCCACTTTAACCACAAATGTTGTGGTAGAGTTTTGTGGCAATGGGAGTATATCTACTGCAAAACTCTAAATCACAATTTTCTGGAAATCTTGACTTTATCTCTTGTTCCGTGAATTGATCTTTTGCTGTTGATGACTGGAAGCCTCCTCTCATAATAGATTGGTGTGCAAAGAATCCAATCAAATATATTGACTCAAAGTGAGAAGACAATTACAAACACTCTTGTTTTAATGAACATGTCTTAAAGATGACAGAACTATGTCACCTCATTTGACAAATTTCCTGTTGCGTGTGATAATTGTCATAACAAAAATGATCAATAATGCTGATTGTGGTCTCAGACAATACCATTTAATTGAATGGTTTTATTTGTGTGCACAGAAATGACAAAATCCCTTTGGTTCTTACAATATCCCTTTGGTTCTTACAATATCAAATCAAACCTCATCATTCTTTCAGTCAAATTTGAACAATAATTGCCTGTTGCATGTTTACGCAGCAAAAGTAATGACTTGCTTATCAATGACATCCCAACTGATGCCGGGTACAACACCATCCCTGCAAGCATTTCTATTATCGATTGCATCAAGGGCTGACAAAGAGAAATTAATCCTTTTACCTCCTTCACAAGCCTCACAGCCATCAAAGACAACAAAGGGACCACCACTGACTTGTTTTCCATCCTTATACACTTTGATTTCCTTTCCGCAGTAACGTTTACGCCCCTCCTCAGTGGACAATAGTGTTCGATCAATTGCAACAATATTATTTGTACCATAATCCTGGAGCTTCTTCCAAAAGCTTGGGTCATGCAATGTGCACTGGGATATCCTTGATTCTCAGCATATGGTCCTCCATCTTGACTGCAAAACTTTCCAGAGACATAATAGTAATAGGTACCACCACTAGATCCCTTATACAAAGATGTTCCTCCAGTGCTGGTTGGAGTGGGCGGTGATGGTGAAGGGGGGCTACTGCCACTACCAGTGCACTTAGAACCACCAGGGGTACATTTGTACTTCCCATCACTTGTGCTGTACTCCTTACTGCAGCAATTGTTCAGGCACTGAGAGTTTGATGAACAAATTGCCCAGTTGCCAAGCAGACTGGATCCACCGCCAGTGCTAGTTGGAGTGGGTGGGGAAGGAGAGCTGAGGCACTGCTTGCCACCTGGGGTGCACTGTGGGGTATGGAATCACAAACAAGTTTGCTCAGGACCAGGTAGTTCATCTGTTCAAAAAAGTACATAATATGTCAATGATGAATCCCACCTTGTACTTTCCATCACTTGTGCTGTATTCCTTGCTACAGCACTTGTTAAGACACTGGGAGCTCGAGGAACAAAATGCCCAGTCTCCAAGAAAAGTGGTGGGGGGAGAAGGCGAAGGGACAGTACCACCCCCAGAGCAATACTCGGAAGTTGTTCCACACCACCCCCACTGATATTCAGAGGCAGAAAAAGTGGAAAGCAAAAAGTCATGCCAGTGAGTATAACATCCAGAAAAATATGATATCGTATATCATTACACTGCAACAAAATAGTTCACCTGGGAGCAACACATGTTATTTGCACAAATGCCATCTCCACGATTGCCGTTGCCACATGTTGCAGCCAAGATCATCTTGGTGTTGGCAAGGAGGCCGATGGAAACAAGTTGGATGGCACCTGTAGTAATCTTCATGTTTTGTTTGTTTGCTTTACTTTGACTTTGTCTGCTGGCCAAAAACCAAATTATGACCAAGAGAAATCAATCTTGATGGCACAACCACCTGAAGTGACTCGATCTAATACTGCTGCCAAAACGAGGACACATAACCCAAGAAGACAGCAAAACGCCAATTCTACCATGATTCTATGGATCAAGACCAAGAGTCAAAAGACATGGAATACTCGTGACCAAGATCAAGTTAGTACGTGTTAATACCATACCTTGCTTTCAAAGGAGGCTAGAAATATAGCAGATATTGTGGCGACTACGTCAGTCATCGGAGTTGACCGTTGTAATCTTTTGTGATGTCCGCGGGCGTTCATGGTAGTGCGTCGTCTCATTATTGGTCTTGAGATAATTGTCGCTGTCATCCTTCCGCGAAGGTAGTGCCTGCTGCTTGCAGATATAGTTGTATATAGTGTAGCCATCTGTTGTCTTCGACATTGCAGACGAATGGTTGTTGGGCGTGTTCCGTGAGTCCGTCGAATAGTGTTGTGTGTGGACGAGTTGACAATCTGTCCCTCTCACTCTTTGGCTCTGTGTCTTGTTGGTTTGGATAGGCTTGGATGATTTTGTAATACTCAATTTTAGAGTATTAGCCTACTTTTTCTTGCAAGACCAATCGTTCGTCTCTCTTGAGAGGTCCTATAGTGACACTCCTTTTGCCACCCAAGGTTTCGCTTGACCGCCCCTGACTGGCCCCCTTTCTGATGACCCATCAAAAACCTCCAACATCTGTCAAGTGGGATGGGGCTTGAATGTCATCAACAACCTTCAAAATCATAAAAATCCCTTAATTTTAGCGTGGTCATCATAAAAACTTTTTATGATATTGGCAAATCGGAATTTCGTGCGCGCTGTGACAAAAGCGTGGTTATTTTGCACTGTGAAAAAAGATGACGTCAATATCAAAAAAATGTTATATGATATTTCTGCTATCGTAATACGGTACAATATTACCAGCAGCCGCTGCAAGATTTTTTGTAGTGAGTAGACAGAATGAGATTTGTATCTAGAGGTAGTATGGGATAGTTGCTTGTCTACGCTTAACGCCAATCAGACGACTAGTCCAGATCTGGACAAGCCGTAACGACTAGTCCAGATCTGGACTAGTCGTAACTTTTGCAGAAACTCATAGAAGATGACGCCATACAGCCAGCGGACATCACCGTTGGATTCCTCGTGAAAATTACCACTAGAGACATATCACCACCCCAATATGTTGTCATACACCACAAGCGCCAGTCACGGCCAAAATTACTACAGCACATCGTGTTATCATCGTGTAATCATCGTGTTATGTTTCTGTCCCATGCAGACGTGAGGAAAATTCTGATGGATTGGTGGTTCTCGAAAACCGGGAACATGTGGATAAACAACTTCAACATGAAAAATTTACGGAAATACCTGTCTTTATGAGTTACAACTAGTCCAATAACGTGCACCCTTGAATACGACTAGGCCAGATGTGCTCTATTCATGTTCTTAAAAAATTCGTGTTCTGATTGGCATTAAGCAATAATTAGCAGTTGCCAATGGGCGCACGCGCCTAGCGCGTTTAAGGCTAGCGCCATTTTTAAAGTAAGATATATGACTCTACTATTTTTTACTTATACAAAAGTACTAGTTTACAAAGGTTCCCTTTTTGTTTGCAAAATCATTCTCTTGTTAGACTCTCTTTTGTGACAAGATAACGTTCCCTTCAAGTTTGTAGAAGCATTGTTGTATGTATGATTAAAATGATTTGTGACACATCAATGATCCCTTCAAGTTTCCAGAAACATTCTTGAAAAAAAAGGTTATACGATATAGCTGTTCTGTAAGCTATTCACAAAGATTTATTTTTAAAGGTAAGTAGATACTTAAGACACTATAACTACCCATGTAAGTCCAAGCGAAAAGTGAACTATTTACAGGTAAGTTTAGATCAACTTCATGGTCAGTACCTGTTTTGGCAAAAGCAAAAATACTGTCTCACTGAAGAAGGAGAAGAAGAAGAAGAACAAGAAGAAGTAGGAGGAGGAGGAGAAGAAGGAGAAAAGGTCTCAGTTTCCAACACAACTAAGATTCTGAAAAAATCTTGATACATATAAAAGTAATTACCACCTAATACGTATAGTACGATACAATACACATGTCTCATAAATACCATAGAGCATAAAATATAAAATGAATCCAACAAGCCAGGACTGTCTAACTTTATTTTCTCTTTTTGATGTAATTTTACCGTATCTAGTGTTTTGGCAATCAACAATGGTATGATGCCACAGTTTAATGCACATCATAGTTCCCATCTAACTAATATACTATACCACCAGCCTCATCTACACAACACACCGGTTTTTTTTGCAGTTCTAACAGATGCAGAGATTGTTGTTACTATGACATACTTCTACACAATGGCAACTACAAGAAAGATATTTTTGCCGTGTACATGTGGCCACAGGCAGCAGACATAGAGGCTGAAACATATATGAGATTAAAGGATTGGATACAAAAAACCACCAACATTACACACAGATGAGTGCTACAAAGTCCTTTTAGACAGAGAATCTTGTTGCTATGACAGCGACAGGACCCCTGACATAACTAGAAATAGGGAGCAACTTTTTGGCTGTTGAAGTTATTAATTCATATCCTAACTATTTTCAAAAGTGTGATGTACTTTCTCTTTATGTAGAATACAGTATGATTCTACTTCAACAAAACATTCAAGTTATTTCAGTCTGCCTCTACATATATCATACTGTGAATATGTGTACCTAATGTACATTATAGGTGACAGGTATCAGTGGATAAGACACTGCAATATAGTTCCATAAACTAGAGCTTGTTAGCACTATTTGCTGCTAGACAATGTAGTGAAAGAAATATAGCTGTAATTTTCTAGCATATCAGAAAACAAGGTCCGTACAGTGATAATGACGATTCATTCATGATCATACACTTACACAATGGTGACTACAACTTTTTCAAATCATGAAAAAAAATGGGTGTCAAATGGCATCAAACTTGTAGGCTGAAGCTTATCATAGTGATCAGTTTAAGCAATGAAATAAAATATCATCTACAGAGGTGTAGTTCATACAAAAATTGGATTAAAATGGGTTTATATTTTGTAATCTCTGGAGGTAACTTAGATTTTTTGATTGCGAATGTATGTAATAGTAGCCATTTGTAGACCCCCCCTCTCTATCGACCCCACCTCACAGTCTGAAGATCCACTTAGAGTTGATAGAATCTACTGTATTTTACAAAAAACCATTTGTAGACCCCCCAGTTATGTGAGTGACATGGGGGACGGGTGTTATAGACTGTCATGGGGGGCCTGTAGACTTTCATGGGAGGAGGGTCTATAGACTGTTACAGAGGGTCTATAGACCCCCCATGACCATCTATAGACTGTCATGGGGGGTCTATGGACTGTGGTTAAGCGTCTATAGACCAATACAATCTTCTCTAAATACCTCTAGACTTGCCATATCATGACACTAGTTAGAAATGGTGTGAATCATGTACACAGTAACAATATTACCTAAGCTCATTCATGACTTGTGTGACTTTTGTAGTAATGTAAATATCTATGTCATTTTTAAATCTAAATTGATGATGTTAAAAAAGCTATCACGATCACAAGTATTTTTTATTGTCTAATTTTCCCGCCATTTAATTTTTAGCTGGGGGAGTCTATAGACTGTGAGGTGGGGTTTATAGATGGGCGGTCTACAAACCGTTAATTGTCAGGCGATCAAGACCATATAGCTTTATCTGACACCCCAACCATACAATCAGGATTATGGGGCGTACTGTATAGAATTGAAAGTGGTGAATGTGGATGTCAGCTTTTTCATCTGAGGATCTATATACTAACTAAGAAATCACGTATGAACCTGTCATGTAATTGACAACTATTATTTTCTTCATAGTGGTAATGTGATATTTACTTGTGTTTGAAAACAACACAAGCTAATGTCATCTTAACAGAAAAAAGAGGAATATGATATGCAACGAGAGAGCAATAATTTCAGAATAAGGTACCTTGGGAGATGGTTGTAGATGGACTGAGGGAGGGGAAGTTGCTAGAGAAATATTTGAGGATGCATTTGGTGGTGTAGAGCATTTTTTGCTTGTGTGTTCTATGTGCATGTGACTGGTAGGGGGACAGTCTCAAAAACAATTAACTAGTAGCATCAAGGTTATTTTTTGGACACTCATTTTTGAGCTACATACTAGTAGTTTTGTTAGACCTAGTCCGAGTAACGATTTGAGGATGGGAATCAACGAAAAAGAAAGGTACGCTATCTTAAAAAAATAACTATTACAAGCAAAGTTAGACCTTCTTCACGATAACAGTAAAATACGAGAGATATATTGTTCACTGTTCTCATAATAAAGGTAAATCCATCATAAAAACGTTTTATGCTGTTTTATGGAAGGTCACTGGCTGTCACTGGTCACCCCCAACGTCGCCTCCCTTCATAACCATGACAACATGATAGAAATCGGTTGATTGCTTCTAAGCCTACTCGTCATCTTTCATCTTTACGATCACACGCAGAGAGCCCGAAGAATCAACCGTAACTTCGCACTATAAACTTTGATCTATCACCTTTCTCTCATGCCCACGAGGGTGCCAGCCGTTTAGGTACATGCCAAGCTTGTACGCTTCTTCCTCTTCGTAACACGAGACATGAGCTACTACGCCAAGTCTTTCCTGTCAGTAATAATCAGCCCGAGGACAATACATCATGGTTACTGCACGCCACGCATCATGAAGGCCTGGGCTGGGTGCAGGTCGTGCAACTTGACGGGCAGTCAGAAAAAGTACGTCACAACCAATGCAAACAGCGAGTTGATCGTGTCCATCTTGGGGCCACCCAATGCAGGTGCGTTCACGTTGAAGCTATTGAATTTGCTGTCTCTTTGGTTTCTTCGGTACAGATTGATTTTATAACGGCATTTGTCATTCCTAGGAAAATCCACTCTATTCAATCGATTAATGTGCAAAGAATCCAATCGAGCGTATCGACTTGGGAGTGAGAAGAAGACGAACAACACTCGCTCTCAGGTATGACAGAGTGTTTAGCTTATTATGGATTCGTCACGATCAGCTTCCTACTTACCACATTCACGATTGACTCTTGACCTTTTCACTTTTTTCTCGTTGTTTATCATCATCACCATCGTCACGAAAAAGGGTCGAATAGGGTACAGAAACCCATCCAAGAGATCCGGCGGAGCCATAGTTACACCCATAGCGGGAACTACTCGCGACAGACGCGAATGCATAGGACGGTTGGGGGATATTACCTTTCGTTTGGTGGATACGGCTGGCGTCGATGGAGAGAAATTGGATGTGGCATTCGGTGAGTCGTTTCGTTTGCGCAAAATGCTTTCAAGGAATGATGTTTTTGAATGTGATGTGAAATTCATTGTTTGCCATCTTTTCATGTTCACAGGAAAAGGAGGGACAGATTCTTTAGATGGTGCCATGATTCGTCAAACCATGGAAGCAGCGCGCAGATCAGATTTGGTGTTACTTTTGTTTGATGCTAGGGTGGGCGTCACATCCGATCTTGCTGAAACCATTCGATGGCTCCGAAAAATTAGTCATTCACCAAAACACTCTCCCGACGGAGACAACCAACAACGAGACATTGTCATCCTTGCAAACAAACTCGAGGGAGATCGTTGGGCTTCCATGGAAAACAGCACAGTACTTGACAACCTCGCAGAAATTTCGCGTTGCGGATTTGGAGAAGCGATCCCCATCTCTGCAGAACATGGAGAGGGGATGGCAGAGGTTGCCTCGGTTATTCATCGGTTGACTGAAGAGAAACGGAAACGTCTCGGCTTACCCCTAGACCCAAGCAATGAGGAAGAATCGAACAAAGATGATGATACTGAAAAACCATTACAACTAGCAATACTGGGACAGATCAATGTGGGTAAGTCCACATTGGTTAATGCAATACTCGGGGAAGAACGTGTCATTACAGGAGATACTCCTGGACTCACTCGCGACGCAATCTCTGTTTCGTGGTATTGGAATAAAAGACCCGTGAAAATTGTGGACACCGCTGGCTTACGAAGAGGGCTCAAACGTGAAAGGTCCAACGAAATCGAAGATCTCGCTGTCCTGGATGCAATGAGAGCAATGAAGTTGGCTGACGTCGCCGTGCTGGTGCTGGATGCACAAGCTCGGTTCATTCAGCGTCAAGAACTTGCCATCGCCGATGCAGTTATTCGCGAAGGAAGGTCCTTGGTCATTGCCGCAAACAAAATGGATCTGATCGTTGACGCTGACTACACAAAAGAAGATTTTGCTCGAGCGGTTCAAGAACAGATCGAGTTGAGGTATCCCATGTTACGCAAGACACCTGTCGTTCCAATGAGTTCACTTCATAAGAAAAATGTGGATCAGCTAATGCCTGTGGTTTTCGAGGCGAGAGATCGATGGGCTAGAGTAATACCTACTGGGATGTTGAATCGATGGTTGGAGGAAGTGCTCGACGAGCACCCTCCACCAACCCAGCAGGGAAGACCATCCAAGATCAAATACATAATTCAAACCAAGGGCCGTCCTCCAACGTTTTTACTATTTTGCAACGTCCCCGAGTTGCCCATCAATTACATCAATTACTTGACCAGGCATTTTCAGGATACATTTAGTATGTTTGGCATGGTTGTAAGGTTAGTGGTAAAAATGAGCGCCGAAAATCCTTACGCGAATAAGGTCAAGCCAAAACTCACTGGTATTGGTGGCTGGCGGGGAAGGCAGAAGCGTTTGGTTTCAGAGCTGAAGAAGACTGGAACTGTTCCGCAGAAGGGCAAGAGGTCAAGGTATAAGAAAAAGAATGATTAATGACATTAACATCATTTTTAAATACAAATTTTGCATGCCTGCATGAATTGGAGCACCTTAGCACAGACCTTTGTTGGTACCGTCACACTCAATCAGTATTCTGATTAATAAACATTACGAATGCTTCATCGGAATCTTAATTGATACACATAATTAACTCAAGTTAGACCCTCAAGATTGATGCAAACGTCATGCCAACAGCAACAAATCTTGATACTATATTCCGGGCTACTACTGGATATTTACCCGTGATCACCTCCTCATGAATTAGCAATTACATCACAACTGGAACTCGTACCCTGAGTGGATTGGTTTCAAAAAGTTCCTCAATATTTTTGTGGTGAGGAAAAGGAACTGTTATTTTGATCAACGACAGAGGAGAGGACTTTGTCTTTGATTTCATCCATAGCAAAACAGCTCTCCATGATTGTGATCAAATTTTTGCAGATTTTATCATCTCCATCCTCAAAGTTTTCATACTCTGTAAATCCGTTATTGATGGCATCCAATCTTACCAGAATGGTTTTGATTCATTCATTTTAAAGATGATAAATAGTGCATTAATCACATCTCAGTCCACAACAGACATGATGACTCAGCCCAACATTTCATTGGGCACAATATTATCTAAGGATTCAGATTTCTTATTAGTGGAGTCTCTGTTGTGAGTTATGTGACGAGCTGTTATTTTTCTCAAAGAGTTGGATAGTGCACTGTATCCGCATTCCCATAGCTTTGCAGCTCAAAACCCAGCAAGTTTTGTAATATATTTATTTGTTTGAGTTGGATTGTTCACCTGAATGATGGATGAATGATGTCAGAACACACGCAATATAAACAGACAAATCACAGAAATTCCGATCACGAAATAGATCAAGGAATCACCAAACAGGCCTTTAGTATCTTGATGAAAATTTCTCACTGGCTCATTGAACAGAGAGAGGATAATGAAGTACTGTTAAAGAAAAATGCATCAACCATTTCTACAGATCCTAGTTCTTTTTGAGAAACCGTAATTCTTTTTGAGAAGAATCAAGGGGTTGAGTTCATGAAAACTTCAACATTTTGTGCCTTGCTTTGAGGTCTAGTTGTTATCCTGGGTTCCATGCTAAAGTGAAGCGTTTGACAAGTAATATCAGTCAAATCACATTAAATTGAAAAAAGTTCCTTTTCCAAAAAGAAACAAGACCAGATCTTTTATCTAAAATAAACTGAGAAGTGTAGTGACTAAGAATTGGGTATTCAAGTGATCCTTGGACTCAAGTTAAATGCAAGTTTCTTTCATTTGTCAGTGCACGATTTGATTCTAAAGTGAATGATTCAAGACAAGGAGAGTCAGATGCTTAGCAATTAGACCATGAAGTTTTTATGTTATCTTATATGTCTTATTTTAATTGAATTTCATTTTCATATAGCTGTGCACTCTTTTATTTAACGGGTGCACTTGTATATCTATCTATTAGGTAGCTTTTTTACAAGTGTATAGCACATTTTTCACTTGACTCCAACTCAGCCATCATTTTCTTTTGGATGTTGGTTGCTCAACTCAGTTTTTCACATCATACACAAAATTGAAATTGTCCAATTCCCCAAACGTAAGCATTGGATTTCTAAATTGTGTCTCCTGAAAAATTTCCATCACAACATGCAAACAAAGGAACAACGGCCATTTGTCTGTGTGCCAGGGCCTGGTCACTATTCCTTCATTATATATTATCGCTAAGAGGGAACGGGTGTGTTTTGTGGAGAAAAATGCAGCGAGGTCATATTTTTTACATACTTGACAATTTGTCGTACAATTGAACAGGATAGAAAGTGAAGGAACTTGTTTTCAACAAGAAAAGACAGGATTCAAGGGCAAAGGGCCACAAAAGAAATTTGCCTGTGTGTTAAGAAGGGAGTGAACAAGAAGGTCCTCAAAACTCCATAAGGTTATGATTTATGCCTCATTCAGGCTGATTCAGAAGTTGTCAATCAAATGATTAATGGAGTACCCTAACCCTAACCTGCTTGTGCAGTTTTGGAGATTTGACTCCAAAAGGAAGTGTCATCACACTGTCCAAGCTTGCCAAACAAGGAATGAGTGTGACAGAAAAACTCAGGCAATTACTGATCAGCAAAATAACAGAGCTTGCTGAAAACGATGGCTAGTTTCCAATGGAGAAACATATCTTTGAAGGTGATTGCTGGCGACATCTACACAAGACTTGGCTTGGAGCTGTCACAAAACCAGCTGAATTGTTGTTGAAGGATGAATTGGGCAAAATATCTTAATCTTCCATGTGTCAACTGAATGAGGACCGACTTCACTTTGTTGGAAGGAATTTAGCCTCATGCAAACTATACAAAGGGACATGAGCCCATTTTTGAGTGTTGGATGCAGATCTATCATTTAACAGCAGATTTATTTCTGATTGTTCAAGCATGTGGTGGTTATAAACAAGATCTTAGGGTAGAGGGTCCGACAGCTGTCTTGATGAATCTAAAATATTTTCTTTGAGTTGGCATCAGTATTGATGGAAAATTACAATGATAATTCTTCACATTCCTACAGTCATCAGAAGTGATGGCATTGCTACGAGTACTTTTGATCTTGCATATTGAAATGTGTTTGCCCACAAAGTGGTTAGCTGGTAATATCTAGAGTTTTGGTCCCTATGACTTCAGTTTGTATGACATGGGGTCTGTTAGACAAGGCGGATATGTTCTGCTCAATGGCTGTGACTATGTTCTGCTCAATAGCTGTGAAGTGGATCCATTCACAGATTACGTTGAATTATCGTGTCTTAAAAACAAAAGACACTAGTTGATGGATGCAAGTCAGATGACATAAAAGCGCTACAATACAATGCACTCCATGAAGATTTTTATCCATCCAAAATTGATAATGAATAAACTAGCAATCTTTTGCCTTGATTTGGGAGGAGAAGCTGTCAGGACATGTCTTAATGAGTTTTTGGGATACCGCCCAAGCTACTGAAGGCATATCTTTCTAGTATTATGCCAATTCAGTGTATCTCAAATCTCAGATGCTGATAGAACGGCAGAATTCAACAAAGATGCACACAACAGTATCTCAGAATCCAATCATGTTTCTTCTAAACACTCCAATGGTACCATTCGGATAGACAGTGCAGCAGGCAAGGGACAGACTTGTGCAAACAATGATTTTGTAAGGTGTTCCGTCAAGCAATGATACTGAAAGGTCTAGTAGATATGGAAAGTTAGAACGTGTCTTTGGTACATTTCACTCTTTGCCTGCAAAATTAATGGAATCAGTCATACTCACTGCCAATCATGAGGCACCAAAGCCAAAAAATCAGATCATATTGAATTGGTTGCACAAAAGCATCTCATTGAAAAAAGAAGAGATTGTGCACAGGAAGAAAATTGGCACCACGCAAGAGGAGTAAACTGTTGCAATTGAGTTGTGGGAACAAAATTATTTTCTTTTGCTCTAGACTACGTCTACTGTAACAATCTCAGTACATAACCAATTGAAAAATGAAACAGCAAGGTCAATGCAGTGAAGGTTCAAATTTTGATTTATTTGTTAGAACTTGGTTGGAAAGATACACATCATTCTTAATCATCACAAGGGGCGGTGTTGTACTCAAGGTATCTACTCAACCATCTCCTTGAATTGTCTTGCCCTTGGCTGAACAGAGTAAAGTTCCATCTGAGCCTTGCATAATTTCCCTGAGCATCCTGACATGATGACACTTGATACTGAACCAGAATGGAAAATTGTCTACAAGTTTGGAACCAGCAATCATGTTGATAGTTGAAGAAAAGTACAGCAAAAAAGACAGAGTATGGAGGCAGAAGGTACAGCAGATTGCTGGGAAGCAAGGCAACATCATATTATGACAACAGTGAACAGTGGACTCATTGGCTTCAAAATTGAAATGCTTTTTCAATATGTTAATGAGAATGGGACTGCATCAATGAACTGCTACAATGATGTTATTCCATATTTTGAATGAAAAATCAAGTCATGTCAGTTTTTGATGGACAAGATAGGAAAAGCTGTTGGTGTCTAAGTGGAATCCTAATTAAGCTACAAACAGGGCATGGGGAAACTTGATTCAGATTAGTAATGAAATACATGTAGTGATATAAATATCAAAATAATTGTTAAGCGACATTTTTGAGATGTCAAGAGAATGAAGGTAACACTTCGACATCACATATTTTTTGAAAACTGGCAATTCAAGGTCGGTCAAGAGTCAGTCACTAGTCCAGATCATCAATTCTTGAGTGTATCACAAAAAGTAGGGATATGATCATAATAATGAAAAAAATATAAATACATTTTAATGAATGCTATCACCATAAGATCCACAACTTTCATGAGAATCAGAGGTAAATTTTTTGCACTTTTGCCAGTGCAGCCCCTATTTCATTCATGACCATGGTCACCTTTTTGATTAGCAACTCGTTATTTTTGTTTTTACACAAGTGAGGTTATTAGCTTTAATGATCTAGTGGACAAATGACATCTTTCAGGTCTGCTCTGATTGGTGGCTTCTTTTGTCAATGATGTTGTTTACTGAGCCTAATCTCATAACTGGTTGACCAAAATTATTCAATAAGTACCTATTTTGATGTATTAGTGACTCCTTAGTAGGATTTTTATGTTCCCCAGAAAGCTGGAGGTTTCAGAAGGTTTCAGACATATCTAAATATCAGTATCTAGCTCACAAGTTACATAGAGAAATTACTTCAGTGCAATACATGAGTGAACCCTTCCCTCGCCAGCAGCCAGAGCATGAGGTACAGTGATAGCAGAGATAATCGCTTTTAAGGGTGATAGTAAGCTTCATGATGAATGGAAGAGATGTGCAATATCAAAGAGAATATTTTGGGTGTGATGCATGCTGTTGGGATGCTGACAGGTGTCAATTGATGAGGTCTACCAATGTGATGAGGGAAGCCCACCAACAACATTGGAGGACATGATGTTGGTAAAGATTTATCTACATCCAAATCCTACCTATGTCTTGCGCTTACATGTGGCAGATTTTACGTTCATCCCTTGTGCTTTTTGTATTTTCAAGTTGATGGACACACCAAGATATTTTCCAAAATGGATGCAATTTTTACATTTGTTTCACATTCCAATGAGACATAATAATCGATTCATACGTATAATACATTCAAATTTTGGTGATCAAGAAATCAGAAATCACAAAAATTATTCGTGATTGATTTGGCCTTATAGTACGTAACGTACCATACGATTACGTAAATAGAGCCTACTAGCCATCACTATTTCACTATGTACCTATTTCGAGTCTTCACCAGTTTGCCGCAAGTGGCAATCTGCCGGGAGCGCCGGATCCATCATTACAGAACCGATGGACGAACAGGACGACCTCAGCAATCTCAGTTACAAGACTGCCTGGAGAACAGACGATGACGTTGTTCGGAGAGATGCCCTTGAACTCTGGCAAAGCATGAATGTTCTCCCCCCTGGAACGGAGGAGGATCGTCTCAATTCGCTATGCGTCGTCGCATACAACGGTGACGAACTGGCCGCCGTCTCGACGGTCTACATCCAATACTACGCCAGCGTTCGGGCCAATGTTGCTTGGTTTCGGTGCCTTGTGAACCATGGATATCGGCAGCATGGCGTAGCGACCGAATTGGCGTTTCGTTGCAAGGTTGTTATCGAGGAGTGGTCGAAAGCCAACCCTTTTGAGAAGGTGATGGGTTTTGGCACCATCGTCGAAAGTCCCCTTTTGACAAACATGTGAGTCATTGTTTTATAAATTTCTTTGTGTATTCGGAGCCTATCGATGCTCATTGTCGTGTTCGTGACATCATTTATCCATTCCTACATAGTTCTAGGAAACCAATTTGGCCACGAACGGGCATGATTCTCGTGGGGCACGATCCGAAGGGACGGCAGATTAGACTCGTATGGTTCCAGCATGCCTCCCTTGAATAGGATGAATAATTTTCGTCTTGGCTTTTGAGGTGTAATCGGTGGTGCTGATGCTAGGATCTGCTTCCTATATCTGTTTTTTATCAGGCTTAACTCTTAACTCATTTCGATAATTATGTTGTTTTGGCAATCTAAAAAGCAATGCAGGGCTAACTGATTAAATGCAATTGATTCAGTACTAGATATCTTTGTAGGAGTAAACTATCAATTACACAAATGTGCAGTCCTTTTTTCTTCAGTTAACTAACACTGTCCTACAACTGAAGTGAGCTCAACTCCGCACCTCTGTGGCACCACCATTCAAACACTCTATGGGTCGAATAGCGATGGCGATGACGGTCTATGATATGGCTGTCTGAAGGTTGGGAATAGTATTGTATGATAAAGAGGATACTTGAGGAGGATGTACCTCGAGCTCTCAAAGTGTGAAATTGTGTTTTCTTTGTAAATGAATGGCCCCAGATATCGCCAATCCTTTTTGCTGCATGATGAGGCAAATCCAGTGCTCCTTGAACAAGGTGCGATACTCCTCGTTGTAGTGGAAACCCAGCCAGATTGACTCTTCTTGTTCAATGAGATGCTTTTGCACCTTTGGAACATGTAGGTAAGTGCAGCATCCAGGTTTGTGTCCATGATTACCTCATAAAATATTGACTAAGACATGTAATGATGGACGTGTTGCATATAAAGAATCTATGAATTAAGTATCTTGATAAGTCTTTTAGACAGCCTGCAAAGGACTGTCATTTACAAGAATTTAAGTCCTTATGTTGAAAAATCATGACTCACCATTTGGTACCTCGTGACATTGTGTTCCTGTCCCCTAAAAAGTCATGTTCAGCTTCAGATCTATTGGCCTAATGAAAAACCTTACTAGGAAACCTACAAGCCATTCTCTATGGAAAGGAGTCATCTCAGGTAGCAGGGTCATTGAAGGTAATGTTATATCTGTAACATCTTTCAAAATGATGTCATATTTGTCAAAGCAACAGCTTGTTCCATCACCTGAGGCTTGTGGCTATGCATGTATCTTTTCCTAGTATCTATTCCTTAGACCTTGTATTTGTCTAAATACCACAGGTCAAAACTCCCTGCAACCAAACTCATCCATGAATGAAATAAATGAGATAGATCTTTATCACAAGAATCCAATAACAACGTGTCTCATTTTTGAGTAATGGTCAAATACATCCATTAGAGCATGGCAAGCTTGAAAAATGCAAATGAAACTGGCAATATTGGTCAACACCACCTGATTGTTCTGCTTCCACTGAAATATTCTGAGGAGGAACACTTTGAATTATGTTGATCACATTCATCGGCTTCATCAATCAACCTAAATAAAAGCATTCTCTTCACTAGAAAATGTTATTTAGTCAGACAAGCCAAAACAAGCTCAAAGGAAGTCACTCAGTTTCTCAATTGTACATCCAGAAAAACAAATAACCCACTGCATCAGAACTGAACACCATTTCTTGCTTTCCCATTAATGGATTCCCGCATAAAAGTTAATTGCACTATCTTGACCCTTCTGGACCTTAAAAAGATTGTCTGGTATGACAAAGGTGTGATCATTTGTGATGATCACAACATAAAAAATTAAATAGTGCAAACAGTCCTGGAAGACCATCAACTTTTGACTTTGGCAATAAATATTTCCAGATTGAGACATCAGGTATTGTCAAGAAAGGTTTGAGGGACAACATCACGTCATCATGTTGATCATCACATGTGGTCACCTCTTGTTGTCACAGTTCTCAGGGTTGTATTTTGGTTGTCACTTCTAGTTCATCACATATGTCATAAGTAGTAGACATTGTTTGTCATACAAGATTTGTCAAGTTGTCAATTACGGTCGTTGGTCGTCCTTGTTGTCCTTTTTATCACCTGTCTTTAATTAGTTATTTGCAAAAGGTCTTCATTGTTGTCACAATGGTAGTCAGTGACATCGTGCAAGGTAGTCTCAAGGCACTCATGAGTCCTAACGGGGTCATCAAAGTGTCTTCACCACTAGTTGTCAGGGTAGTGAAAGGGTCTTCACAGTTGGTTATCAGGTTTGTCAAAATGTCATCAGAGCTGTCTGAAGGTATTGAAAGGTGGTCACATCAGTCAAAAATGCCTAAGTTGTCACTTGTTGTTGGTTTGGCTTGCCCAAAACCTTGACGTGGCAAAGTTGGCTGTCTTGCACATCATTTGGTAGAGCCTCTGCAATACCTACAACGAACAATGAGTAGTTGCTGGTATGGATTACCATTTGACAATGATACTGGATACTTTACTCTTTTATGATACTCATTTGAAGAATGTATGACATAACCTCCCAAATGGTCAGGCCCCAAGGCTTGGCAATGTTGGGCAACCTCTGTTCTTGCCACACTTTATTGTATGTATGAAAAGAAATATGGCCAATGTCAAAGGAATCAATAATAGAAACAACAACTACACAGTGTTAAGATCTGAAAGGCTTTTTCACCTTTGCACAACGAAACTTACACATTAGGATTTTCCTTCAGATCTCTTGTAGCACCTCATTGTAAGACAAAGGTGCCCATGGGTGATTGTTTGTATATTTTGGTGCATTTTCATGAAATGAAACAGTAAATTTTCAGAAAGGATATCTTGAATGGCCATGGTACAATGTTTGCTGGTGATATTTGGGTGCTAAACTTCATTTGGTAACAAGATGCACATGGTCATAGAGGTCATCAACAAGACAATAACCTTGTCCACAAAAAGGACATATACTTTGGTTTTCTTAAAATTCAAAGACCTAATTCAGTGCAACCATGTGCCAAAAGAATTATGTACACTTTCTGACAAACATCACGGTAACTTACAGCATCTTATGACTTATGATGGAAAAGGCATTGAATACATTACTTTATTACTTGAGGGGTAAAACCGGATTATAACACCCACCGGATTATAACACCCACCACTCGAAATGACCCATTTATGACCGATTTCGACTGACATTTACTTTTGAACCACTTCCCATGCTGTGTTCGCATTTATCATTGCCCCTTTAGATTCGCCTCATCACCCGCAACATCCCCATATGTATAGCTCCCAGTATCTCGGAATATTCTCGGAGTTACACCATTATGACTAAAAACTCACAACACATCTTTCACACAATCGCGCACATAAATTATTATCGTACCATCCTGTCAAGATTTTTTTTAAAATCAAGATTTTTTTTAAAATCTTAGTTGTGTTGGAAACTGAGCCGTTTTCTCCTTCTTCTTCTCCTTCTCCTTCTTCTTCTTCTCCTTCTCCTTCTTCAGTGAGACAGTTTTTTTGCTTTTTGCCAAAACAGGTAAAGAACTATAAGTTGATCTTAACTTACCTGTAAAAAATTCCCTTTTTCGTTCGGACTTACATGGGTAGTCTTGGTGTTTTAATATATGCCTACCTTTAAAAATATATCTTTGTGTGTAACGTCTGACATTATTGTCAACAATCATTCCGTAAACGGGAACATTACATAGTCACAAATCATTTTAAGACGTAGAGACGAAAAATTTTAAACAAGGGTTCTTTAAAACTTGAAGGGAATGTTATCTTGTCACAAAAGAGTGTGTACAAGAAAATGATTTCACAAACTAAAAGGGCGCTGGGGCGCTGCTTGCGCATGGCGCGAGGCGCTCCCGCCATTTTGGCATACACTCGTACTACAAGCCACTTTATTTTAATGTACGTCTTCCTCTGTCTCTACAAATCGCAATCTGTTTTGCTGCAAAAAATCTTGCAGCGGCTGCTGGTAATACCATCATGAGATGTGCTTGATGATTTGTATTGTACACTACATAAGAGGTAAAAAAAATAGAAAAAGAGAGATACTTTTACTTTTCATCGCAAGGCTGACACTAGCTTGTGTCGGATTATAACACCCACGATATGTATTTTTTATTAATGACCGGACATTTGGTGGGTGTTATAATCCGGTTTTTACGGTAGTTAATTTTGCTGGCTTCGCCTGAGTACTGAGAACTGACCAACATAGGGTTTTTGGTGACCTTGGTGCACTGTCTGATATTTTATGACTGACAAATGGTATTTCTCTACGTGTCCTGGAGTATGCAAATTCCTGTGATAAATACAAAGATTATGTGATAGATATATAGAAAGATGAATTTGAATTATTTCATAGTATCAAAAAATGCATTGACATTTACCAAGGTCCTGACTGACTGGCTGACTGGCTGACTGGCTGACTGGCTGACTGGCTGACTGGCTGACTGGCTGACTGGCTGACTGGCTGACTGGCTGACTGGCTGACTGGCTGACTGGCTGACTGGCTGACTGGCTGACTGGCTGACTGGCTGACTGGCTGACTGGCTGGCTGGCTGGCTGGCTGACTGGCTGACTGACTAATGGGCTGACTGGCTGATTGGCCAACAGGCAGACGGGCAGACGGGCAGACGGGCAGACGGGCTGATGGGCTGATGGGCTGGCGGACTGACTGACTGACTGACTGACTGACTGACTGACTGACTGACTGACTGACTGACTGACTGACTGACTGACTGACCGACTGACCGACTGACCGACTGACCGACTGACCGACTGACCGACTGACCGACTGACCGACTGACCGACTGACCGACTGACCGACTGACCGACCGACCGACCGACCGACCGACCGACCGACTGACCGACCGACCGACTGACCGACTGACCGACTGACCGACTGACCGACTGACCGACTGACCGACTGACCGACTGACCGACTGACCGACCGACCGACCGACCGACCGACCGACCGACCGACCGACCGACCGACCGACCGACCGACCGACCGACCGACCGACCGACCGACCGACCGACCCACCGACCCACCGACCCACCCACCGACCCACCGACCCACCGACCGACCGACCGACCGACCCACCGACCCACCGACCCACCGACCCACCGACCCACCGACCCACCGACCGACCGACCGACCGACCCCGACCGACCGACCGACCCACCGACCCACCGACCCACCGACCCACCGACCCACCGACCCACCGACCCACCGACCCACCGACCCACCGACCCACCGACCCACCGACCCACCGACCGACCCACCGACCCACCGACCCACCGACCCACCGACCCACCGACCCACCGACCCACCGACCGACCCACCGACCCACCGACCGACCGACCCACCGACCGACCGACCGACCGACCGACCGACCGACCGACCGACCGACCGACCCACCGACCGACCGACCCACCGACCCACCGACCCACCGACCGACCGACCGACCGACCGACCCACCGACCCACCGACCCACCGACCGACCGACCGACCCACCGACCGACCGACCCACCGACCGACCGACCGACCGACCGACCCACCGACCGACCGACCGACCGACCGACCGACCGACCGACCGACCGACCGACCGACCGACCGACCGACCGACCGACCGACCGACCGACCGACCGACCGACCGACCGACCGACCGACCGACCGACCGACCGACCGACCGACCCACCGACCGACCGACCGACCGACCGACCGACCGACCGACCGACCGACCGACCGACCGACCGACCGACCGACCGACCGACCGACCGACCGACCGACCGACCGACCGACCGACCGACCGACCGACCGACCGACCGACCGACCGACCGACCGACCGACCGACCGACCGACCGACCGACCGACCGACCGACCGACCGACCGACCGACCGACCGACCGACCGACCGACCGACCGACCGACCGACCGACCGACCGACCGACCGACCGACCGACCGACCGACCGACTGACTGACTGACTGACTGGCCTGGTTTGGAGATACACCATTTGTCACTAAAAGTACAGTACTAATGCTCTATTGTAATTAGCAAAACCTATCATTTTTGACATGGAGTCTTTCCTAACTTTGTTTGGAGCATAAGATCTTCCAAATTGGTATCTTTTGACATGTGGGGTCCAATAAACCACTTTTACAGTAGTTGACCTCAAATGGGCAGCAACAATGAAAGACAACAAAATTGACTGACTGACAGCCCATAATACCCCACAAAGACTGCTTCCACCCTTCCTGTCACATGTATCCCCCCATTACGAGGTACTTCCCCCATTGACCTGAGCCGAAAATCGTCGTAAAAAATATCACGCGAAAATTATAGGTAGTTTCGACAGGTGTCGAAGAATTGATTTTTTATGAGCTATATTTTGTGCTATTGTGAGGATGGAAAGGCAGTGGAACTGCACTCCAGTCCAAACGATGCAAACGAACATTGTGTAGACTTCTACACAATATGGTATGTCTATACCCTTCTGAAAGATGTTTAAATCTTCCAAAAGAGTGCTCTCTTGTTTGGGGTTCTGAACTTCCATGTTGGGGAGTCCATGCCGTCGGGAGGTGGACTCTCCTACTTGGGGTCCTGAGAATGCTCCTATTTAGGTTTTGTACCCAGGGGTACAAAAAAGGCTGATTCATGCTCTATTTAGGTTTTGTACCCTAGGGTACAAAAATGGCTGATTCTTGGCCTATGTCACTCGCCCCACGAATGGAGTATCAGGTAAAAGGAACCAAAAACCTAAGTGTTTTTAGGTGAAAAAATGGGTTCTCATGAGAGTAACAATAACGAACTAAAGAGTTTGTTAAACATGTGTAACGAGTAAGTGTTGTTTGAAGAGGGAGAGTCCGTTTTTGTCGTTTTGAAACTGACAGTAAATACGGTTTTAAGTTTGGTTGTTAAAAAAAGGTGTAACTCTTCGTATATTCAGTCTTTCTGATTTGGTTCCGCGTTGAATCCTGATGGTGCCATTTGTATGAACTGATGTGATAGTCCAAGGATCACTTTCATATCTACTTTCACCTTTGCGGAGTATACCATCCTTTCTAAGAAGTACTTGATCACCAACTTTGTAGTCCCAATCACGACGTGAGCTATTTTCTCGTTCTGTGTTTTGGTCTGTTTGGTGTTGCCTATATTCTCCAATTTTATTCCAGTCGGCCAGGAAGGGGATGTCGAACAACATGTCCCGTCCAAAGATGGCTGCACCTGGGGAGGCTTTTAGTACTGTGTGGTATGTTGAGCGAATGGCCCAAGCGACGTTCGTCACGAACTTGTCTATATCGCTTGTCTCTACTGAAGGGGCCATGTCTATTTCAGCTGTTCGAGCATAGATGATATCACCTGATGCACTCGTTCTAGAATTGCATTCGCTTGTGGATTCTTGACACTGGTAGGCTTACTCGTGATCCCATATGAGTCACATAGGGCTTTGAAGTGAAGTTTGAATTCGCTTCCATTGTCATAAATTATGTATTGACAACGTGGATACCTACTAAACCAGGTCTTGTTCACTAAGTTGCTGATCATTGCTGATGACTTATCAAAGTATGCTAACTTAGGTTCCTCATGGGTCTTTTTACCCTTCCGCCCTTTTGTATCCAGGGGAATAATCGCCTCAGTGATTACCGGTAGTTCAACTATTTCAAACCAGCTAGAAGCTGGGTCAATCATAGTCAGACACATGAAATCAATTACTGTCCCATCTTTACCTTTGATTGTATACGGGCCAATAAGGTCCACACATAGTACATCCCAAGGGTTTGTGATGGCGAATTTAGTAGGGAGTTTCCGTACTTATGCTTATGCCTCTTGTTGACTTGGCATGCATGACAGTTTTTGACATATTTACGGACGGTATTTCGCATACCTTTCCAGTACATCGCAGCACGAAGGGTTTCTTCGAGTCTAGTGTGTCCAGGGTGCTGTAGATAGTGGTGGTACCAACTAACTGCACGGTGTTGAAGTTTTTTTTGAATGACCATTTTTCCGTCCTTACATAGGAGATGTGTACTTTCGACCAATTGTGTCGAGTACTGGTCTTTCAACGTCTTCAAGCTGGCATCAAGCTTTTGTGCTTCTGCAATCTCGTACTGTTAACGGGTAGATTACATCTTCTTCGCTGCGGTTTGCAAATACCAGATTCATTTCCTCTTGGTATGCAGAGGTGTCTATCGCACTCTCTTCTTGCATGGTGTAATGACACCAGCATTTGGTGAACGTCATCCAGTTCTCGTGCTCACTTGGCATTGGTCCAATGTCTAAGCGAGAGATGGCGTCGGCAACAGTGTTATGTATGCCTTTAATGTAAACAATTTCGGGGCCAAACTCCTCGAGGAGCAATCTCCATCGGTAGACACGGTCAGAGGTTAATCCGAGGGCGTCTTGGATTAGATTTTTATGGTCTGTGTAGACTTTTAATCTTTGTCCCCACAACATGCCTTTGAACTCCTTGAGTGTTTCCACTATGGCCAGTAGTTCTAGTTCGGTCACGCTGTACTTCTGTTGCGTCATCGACAGCTTCCTGCTGAAGAACGCAAGGGGCCTATTACCCTGGGTGATAACTGATCCTAGTTGTTTAGACGAGGCATCAGTATATATCTCAAATTCCATTGAATAATCGGGATAGGCTAAGACTACATCCTTGGCAATTGAAGTCTTAACGTCATCGAATGCTTTTGATGCACCGTGTCCCAGTACCATGGGCGTTTTTTCGTCTTGTTGGCTCTGGTGACCTTGGTGTGACCGCACTCTCCTACCAGTGAGGTGAGTGGGGCAAGCACTTCGCTGCGTCTTGCCCAAAGATCTCTATAGTACTGGACCATGCCCAGGAACTTACGGAGGTCTTTGACATTTTTCGGCGATGAAATCGCGAGAATCGCTTGTACCTTTTTCTGCTGTGGTTTAATCCCTGTTCGTGTGAGGGTATAACCTAGATATTCTGTTTCAAAGGTACAGAATGACGACTTTCGGGCGTTGATTCGCAAGCCCGCCTCGCGTAGCCTGGTAAGCACCATTTTCAATTTGTCAAGGTGGTCTTCCAGGTTTGCCTTTGTGATGCATAACAAATCATCAAGGTAAGCTCGTACGAACTCTAAGGCTCCCATTAGTGTTGACATTTTTGCTTGAAAGATGTCTGGTGAACCTGCGATGCCCATTGGCAAACGGAGGTAAGAATACTTGCCCCATGGGAAAATGAGGGTACATATTTTGGATGAATCGGGATCCAGTCTAATGGTATAATAACCCATGTTTAAATCTAGGGTTGTAGCATAGGTAAATCCTTCTAGCTCTTGCAGGACTGTACTGATTTTGGGTAATGGAAACGGCTTTCGGACTAGTCGTTTATTTACTTCTCTAAAATCAGTGAGAAAGCGTACAGTTCCGTCTTGTTTTCCAGTGATAAATGATGGTGACGCCCATTCCGATTCGGGCTGAAACTCTACCACTCCCAGTTCGCATAATCTATTCAGTTCTTTGATAGTTGTTTCTTTGCGAGATTTTGGTACTGGGTATGCCTTGCCATGATATGGCTTTGCGCCCTCCTTAAGTTCGAAGGACACAGGCTCTGTGTTCCAATCACCTAGTGTTCCGTCAAAAAGTTCCTCAAATTCTGTGAGTAACTCCAGCAACGAGTTTTGGTCTTGGAGACTTAGGTGAGTACAATTGGTGCTAACAATTGATTGGAGGTCTGCCTTTTATAATTTGCATCTAGGATTTTAACTACCCGCTGTGTCGCTTCCTGCGTGCTTTGCGGTTCATTTGCCATGCTGTTGTTAACAGCCCAGGCTTTATCCAAGTTTGATGAGGTCAGACTATTGATGTCTCTCATTGGCAAAATGATGTGATCAATGGTTATTTCTTTTGTTCGAAAATCTAGAACAATTCCGAGCTCTTTCATGGTTTGACATCCAAGAATGAGGTCGAGCGCTGGCTTAGCCATCTTTTTCTTATCATACTCTACTACGTCAGGAGTCACTGTGTACTCCTTACTGTTCGAATACTCAAAGAACTTTAAGTTGACTTCGCTCCTTCCTTTGGTTAGGAAGCTCCCATTCGACGTGCGCCAAGACTTTGGCACCTGCCTAGTCAAGTAGGGAAAGCGTTTCTCCGTTCCTTTTGCATGGAACAGGAGATCACCATCAGATCCACTGTCTAGTAGGATCCTGATGACTGTGTTACTGGTACGACGCCCTGTAGAGTGTTCGATATTCTTACGGGCTGGATTTTCAGTCGCTTTATAGCGTGCTTGTGCTACTACAGTAGTGACCTGCCCTTCTTTACCTGTCGAAGGGGTTCACACTATTGAAAAGGTCACCCGACAGTTCGGGGTCCGACAATTCGGTTATTGTTTCACTCTGTGTAAGGTTGACTGGAAGATTTCCTAGGTCTTCTGCCAGGTTCGAACATGTCTTGTTTGAACCAGAAAATGTTATGTTGGCACGTGGGAAGTCTTAATCGGACTAAGATAAGTGTTAATCATTTCATTACAATCGATTTTACTACACAATTTCTTAGTACTCCCCAACCCATCATCTCAAGATGAGTCTGAATCATCACTGTCGCTCATTTCGTGATGCTTACGCTTCTTTTTCCGATAGCGCGTTTCATTTTCTTGTTGGACTTGGTAAGTTTGTCGATTTTAGCGGATAGCTGCGCATAGCTACTTCCTCCTCGAGCAGGTCTCTCTAGTCCACGAGAGTTTCCATTTGGTTTTCTCCCCTTGAAGCTTGACTTGGGGTCCCATTGAGTCATACTTCCGGCAATCCGGGTGTTGTGGGTGGTATGTGCGCCCCCATGTTTCTTGCAGAGAGAACAGTACTTCTCTGTGCGGCGTTTCTTCGAATCCGGTCACTAAAAGAGACCATCTTCTTCCTAGATGAGTCGTTAGCCTTGGCTACGGTCTTGGGTCCTTCTCCAACCTTCTCGGTGGGGTAGGCCTTCTCGATGCGTTCAAGGACTTGAGAAGTTCCCTGACACTCTGTGGTACCAAAGCTCCACTGAGCTCATATTGGTCCTGCCAGTTCCTAGGAACCATCCTGAGGATGTGGCTTGCCAAGTCGGCATCATCAAATGGCCCGCATACTTTCGTAGACTTTGCAGCCTTGGAAGAGTAAAACAGGCACGGCAAGAGTTCCACATACCCGTTAAGGCGCTGGATCCTCTGCACAAAGTCCCTGGTGGGTACCCTGTTTGGTTTCTTCAGCCCATTGCTGATGTAGAAACGTTCTTGCTCCGCTGCATCCGTCCTGAAGGCGGTCTGCAGGTGCAACTGGACACACTCCTGAAAGGAGGTCCAAGATGCCGGGCGTTTTGTGGGATGCTCAGTCCCATACACATCGGTCCAGGGTTCGCAATTGATTTGCTCCCCAGCGATGGTGGTCCAAGGGCGACGGGCAGTCTCCGACAATTGAGTGGAGTACTGCAGGAAGATCGCTTGGCCAGCGGACACTAGGGCCTCACTGGTGTGGATTTTAGCAGCAGTTGCTTTGTTCCACGACTGGAGGGCGGGGAATTTTCATCCGTCCCTTTGAACTTGGCTTTGGCGCAGTGGCGCAGTCAGTTTTGCCTCAGCCTTTGCATCTGCCTTACAGGCTTCCCGTGAGTCCGTGTCTAAGCCTCTCTGGGAAATTATTTCCATCGAGGTCTGGACATGGTTGAGGAACTGTTCAGGACTTCCCTCATCGAAGACGGTGACAGACAAGGTCATTTTGTTGGAGACCTTGATTTTGTTGATTACCTTCGGGGTGTCCATGGCAGTGGGAATGTAGGAAATGGGTGGTTTGGACCTCCCTGAACTCCGTTCACACTCCTGTGGCTTGAGTCCTTCTGGGCTTGATTTGCTGGTCGACATCCTCTTGATTGCCTCGCCAAGGGGCGTATTATAAAACAAGGCCTTGAAGAAGGTCTTGGGTGCCCTGTTGAGGTTAGCTCGAAAAAGAATTTTTTTATTTTTTTATTTTTAAATTTTTCTTCGTCGGCTTTTATTTCTTGAAAGTCTTGCTCCAAGGTATTTCGCGAGAATTCTCGATCACGAAATTAATCCGACTCGTAGGAATCCCGATCGCAGAAGTCGATCGCTCGAAGTTATCGCTGATGCTCGCTGATCGCGGGATTATTTTGGAGAGCTCGTAGATCGCGAAACCGTAGGAATCGTCGATCGCGTAGCTGATTTTGGGTAAATCGTCGATCGTGCAAAAAAACGTATCGCTGGTGCGAAAAGTTAAAATTGCCGCTCGCGATAAAAAAATTGTTAGCGTACCTCGTGTCGGAAGGTTTGGATGTCGATGGCTTCGGTGCGCGAAGGTCGCACCACGGTTATCTATAGATAGTGACCTGAGCCGAAAATCGTCGTAAAAAATATCACGCGAAAATTATAGGTAGTTTCGACAGGTGTCGAAGAATTGATTTTATGAGCTATATTTTGTGCTATTGTGAGGATGGAAAGGCAGTGGAACTGCACTCCAGTCCAAACGATGCAAGCGAACATTGTGTAGACTTCTACACAATATGGTATGTCTATACCCTTCTGAAAGATGTTTAGATCTTCCAAAAGAGTGCTCTCTTGTTTGGGGTTCTGAACTTCCATGTTGGGGAGTCCATGCCGTCGGGAGGTGGACTCTCCTACTTGGGGTCCTGAGAATGCTCCTATTTAGGTTTTGTACCCAGGGGTACAAAAAGGCTGATTCATGCTCTATTTAGGTTTTGTACCCTAGGGTACAAAAATGGCTGATTCTTGGCCTATGTCATTTTCCCCTTTAAAAAAAAAAAATTTTTTGATTTTAATTTTACTTTGACAGATCACAAATGCATTATTTCATGTGGTCATAATATTCCAAATGTAGTTTCTATTCTGCTTGAAGGTGAAATCCATTGGCTTGAACTTGAATCTTTCTGATGGAAATCATTCTTGATGAGGAGAAATACCAGGGTATACTCAATGCACTGATTGCTTTGGGCGATTCTTGTTTCAAAGTATGTGTCACCATTGGGCTTTGTAACAATTACCACTCTTGTGTCAAGGAGGTAATCACAAAGATTGATGATCATGAGCAGGAATCAGGTTTTGTTTCATTCAAATTGAATGGGAGTGCTCAAATCCATCCAGGTAGTCTGAGTCTTCTACAACATGTAACTTGTTTAGAAGGACGTGTCTGGTTTTGTCTTTGAAATCAGGCACTGTTGAATACATCTGAGCACCCATATCATTTGAGAAGAGGTGTATCACTTGCTTCCCTTGTTCAAGAAAAGTCCATGGACACATGGAAGAGGATTGTCAGACATGAAAATGGGGCTATTTCAGCTGCTCATAAAGCACAGAAGAACCAAGAGATGGAAACAGAAGAAGAATTCTGACATTTCACCAAAATTATGAATGACAAGGTTGTGGAATATAATGTGCAAAATATAAACAACATGGATTGATCAACTATCCTGTAATCATATTAGATGGGATGGTTGAAATGAAGAGCAAGAAGAATGTCCTACTCATGCTTTGATAGCTGCCACAAAAAGAGTAGACCTTGCCATCACCATCAATGCCAGAGGGAAGATGCTACTATTCATGCTTATTTTCAAAGGTGCAAAAAATGAAAAAAATCCATCTCAAATTTGTGACTTATACAGATTGTTGTCATGTAGTTGCTACAAGAAAGCATGGATGGACAAGGAGATGATGGACAAGTGGAATGACCTTGTGCTTGTTCTTTGGAGGAACACAACATCGCCCAGCATTATCCCACTCCTCATTCTTGATGCATATTGCATCAAAGGATTGGAATGGTTGATAGTTGAATCAAATCACTGAGAATCAAGGTGATTCAGATTCCTCCAGGCTGCAAGTATTTGCGTTGACCTTTGATATTGGAATCGGCAATAAGATTGAACAATCAACGGAGAGGGTATTGTCAATGAATCAGTGAAGGAGCACTGTGGACGTTAGTTGCTGAGTGGCTTGTTGATGTCTACATCAGTTTTTACACCAGTTTTCTAAGTCAAACGTTGAGGAATGTATGGATGAAAAAGGATTGAATGGTTTTAACTAATAATTAACAAGTAATCAATTACTGGACTTAGAGTAAAAGAGATTATACTGTTAAATTGATTATTTAAATTGTAACAATCAATTATTGAGGAATGTATGGATGAAAAAGGATTGAATGGTTTTAACTAATAATTAACAAGTAATCAATTACTGGACTTAGAGTAAAAGAGATTATACTGTTAAATTGATTATTTAAATTGTAACAATCAATTATTGAGGAATGTTTGAATGGTTTTAACTAATACTTAACAAGTAATCAATTACTGAACTTAGAGTAAAAGAGATTATACTGTTAAATTGATTATTTAAATTGTAACAATCAATTATTTCTTTGACAACTTGTGTGTGTGTGTATGCATAACTGTGATTGTTAAAATGGTTGTCATAATTGCTTTTGAACACATCAATAACGTATACAGTCTCTCTGACTGCATTTTCATGCATAGCAAAAAACACAAGATCTATTGGAGCCATTGCTGTTGATGGTGTAACATGAGAGTGTGTGTCTCACAATTGTCCTCAAATAAAGAAGCATGCTCGCCCATAGTCTTCTCACTTCAGCACTAATGAGTTGGCATGTCCAAATGGATGCAAGTTAGAACTGGTCAGATATTGCAGGACAAAATACTAACTAGAATATTTTGTACCATTATTATTGAACTGTTATGCCACTGGTTGTGTGTAGAGTTTTCCGGCAAAAAGGCATAACTTGACAACCATCGGAAAGCTATATGTACGGGCACGTCACCGGCACCATAGAGAAACTGTCTATTTGGTTACCGATGAATTAAGCAAGCATTAAACACTGGGACACACAAAGGTCAATGGAATTAGCACTTTGGAACTTATAATCTGGTGGTACTTACATAGTTTCAAGGTAGTCAAGTCAACCAGCAAGATACAAAAAATGGGTGAAAGAAATATTTTATTATCTTCGGCATCAACAATAAAATGAAGCAATGTCTTTGTTCAATCTTGTTACCGACAGAAATGTTCAAAATGATTCTTATGAAGTCAATTCGATTCATTTCTAGTTCAATTTTAATGTTGCCAGCTTCCTCCTGTCTGGACTTTTCGTAAACCATCGATAACAAGAATGTTCACCAATGGAGACATTGGTGGCAAACCGCTTCGGATTGTGAGCTCTACCTAGCTCTACCATACTGATTGCGATAATTGGCTGTAGCCCAGGCTTGATCTGATGAATGTCATTTTGCAACTTTGCTAAGAATTTCATCGCAACCAATTGTCGAATATCCGACATGAGATTGTACTGCATGATCAACTGAATCGAATTCGCGTCCTCTTCTGATCTCTACTACTTTACGTTCATCTATTGGGGCAACAGCTACATTGACCAAGCACCTGAAATTACTCTCATCTTATTTAGAATCTTTGAATCCTTCTCGTGTGACACGAGAAAATGGCTGTATCAATGGAAATGCCTTTCAATTTCTTAATCCCTTCTAAGCGGACACTGACTGTCGGTCCAAAATCGGGAGGGTCCGCCATAACTCCATTAGCTTGAGGGATGCCAACACAAACGGTACCCAGTTTAGAATTAGACGCTACCCTGGCTGCCCTATTTACAATCGGGCCAAAATAATCAGCCTGAAGGCAGATGAAATTAGGAATAGGGGTCTAAGTATGACTGCACGATGATTACACAAGGCAATCAACTCACCATGCCAGTTGTCCTGTGTGGGCCCATAGACGTATACTCGCCAGTAACAATGCCAATTTTGAACACATCAACACGGCCCACTAATGCAACCGAATCATTTACCAGCTGCAGACCAAAGTTTACTGCATTCGCCATTCTATCGAAAGCTATCATCCAAGCGCCGTTATCTTCCTGGCATTCATAGCCTGGCGGGCTTGTCTCCAGTAGTTTTCTTCGCACGTGTTTCGCGATTACCGTGAGATTCTGCTCCCTGCATGGAAGACCATCTAATCCCTCTGTATATACAAAGCAGATTGTGACACGTCCATTCTTGTGTGGCGCATTAAGGAACCCAGTAGTGTATTGTTTCTTTGATACGACAGGTGGGAATAGCCGCCCCTTGACATGTGATGCATCCTTAACTTCCATCCTCATTGTATTGCTGCCATCTGTTGAAGGTACTTCCTTTCGTCCACGCGCCTCAAAGAAGTCAAACGACAACTCCTGCGGTACGATTTGAATGATACGTCTAACGAATTTTGTTGTGACGCCATCCTCTATGGTTTCAAATAATAAATGCTCTCCACAATCCAAACATTGCGGCCTGGAGATAAAGTATCAGAGAACGTCAAGGAAAGAAATGATAATAGTTTTAATGTTGCAAACTAACCTCCCTAAATACCGTTCTGCCATACCGCTGACTGCCATCCACGTTTCCACAGAACATAATATCTGCCCCCCATGGCACATACCCTCAATCGCCTTCGCGATCTTAACACTTTCTCCAGAATATACTGTCCGTCTGGTTGTTTCATGCACCCTGGTTAACGTCGGTCCATGATGTATACCAAACCTAACACGAAACCCACGGAATTTGAGTGATGGTTCATCTTTTGCATCATCGTGTTTCAATATTCCCGGTGGCCAGTTCGCCTTGTACAACTTCAATTGAGCCTCTAATGCGAAGGCCAATGCGTCTACGGGATGATGAAACGCCAAAAAAAACGCATCTCCCTCTGTAAGAATTTCGTAGCCTTTATGGTTGGTGTAACATTGCCGCATGATCATATCATGAATGTCCACCGCCTTCTTCATGTCTGTGGGACATGCTTCCCAGAGCGAAGTCGAGCCCTGCACATCCGTGAAAACTATTGTTACATCGCCCTCTGGACATGCAAGGTTCTTGGCCCTGTTCAACTTGGATGGATTTAGGGACTGAGTACTCGTTGTTGTTGTCATATCGTCGTCAAAACGGTCGTTGACATCATAATTGAAGCGCGATGAATGTAAACCTGCGCTTGATCCACTATTGGAGGTGTTATATTGTACTTTTGGAGGTTGCTGCGGGTGAAATTTGGGACAGCTACGTACTGAACTGAATCCGTGCACTGAATGACTAGAACCACTTGAAGTACTGGGATATGTATCTGGGTTTGATGATCGACGTGACCCAGGTTGGTGTCCCATGGTTCTGATGTCATCATAAGAGCGGTTGGTATCATAATCTGAATGACGTCTTGAACCTAATTGTTGCCCAATGATACCGCCACGATAATTGTTAAGAGTTGGTCTCATATGAAGATCTAAACTCCGTCGAACAGGACCGTCAACACTATGAGAGCTTGCGCTGGTCCTTTCGCTACCATCCAAATTATAATTGAGGTTTCGAAGGTGCTCTGAGTGTGTGCTCATGCTCATACTAGGACGATTTCTCCGGTCTGACATGATTTAAAATGATACCCGATGACTTGGTTAAGATGCACTTCCTGAGAAGATAATAGCTTGTGTCCGCGATAGGCAGTGAGGCAAGTGTGGAGCAGTCTCAGCACATGGCACCGATTTCTTGTAAAGTCATGTCAGGCTCTCAAATCGATAATTTTGGGTAAATCACACTCATGTCATTCATGTTCCATGCGTTTTTGCTGTCCTTCACAACCTCTTTACAACAATGGTCGGTTCACGACGGTTCTTCAGAGCTCTCGAGGGGTATTTAATGGTATTTAAAGTACGTACTTTAACCAAAGCACGGGTTTCACCCGGAGTTTTTGCTAAAAACAAACCTCCAGTGCCATGGGCCAGTTTTGAACTTTTTTCTTCTCAGATCTTTACTTCTTCACCCACCTAACTCTCAGCTTTCTCACATTGCCATGACCATCATGTCCAACAATCCACATCACCAAAGGTCTGCAACGACGTCACTATTGTTGCCACACATCTTCCTGGTGAATATCCTTCTGCAATCTCTCACAATAAATATGAGCCTGGCACAGTTGTCTTGATACTGGACAATACTACAACAATCCCTGTCACCAACAAACCATTCCAATAAGTGTTGCTATACTTAAGATGCTGATTCCAACATCCACAAATATCTCCATTGTCTACCGTAGAAGCAAACTGGAGAGCCATCCAAACTATCCCGCACTCTTGCCGCTAACCTCCAAGATATCAGCACCGAACAGCTTCTGCGACTGGACACTGGCTGAGTTCATTGCTTCTCTACCCTCACCAAAATAGACTCTAACAATTTGTGAAAAATCTATTTTTCCACATTATCATTCTTGCCGTTTAGGTTACACAACCTCGAGATCATCCACAAGCCTTGGCGCAATCTCAGTAAGGTACAGCTTGTTAAAATGTGCTGAATGCTATTGCTAATCGGGTGTCTTGTGGCCATCAACATTTCATTTAAAGTCCAATGCATCTATCCACTTCAAGACCATTGAGAAAATGATGGATTTGATAAGTACCGACACAGAAGCTTGTACCGTTGACAGACTTCACCGGAAACACCAACACCATGAGCTATGACTTGCTTCCTTGCATTCATGTGCCATGATATCAAGCGGCAAATCAACTCCTCATGCCCAAGAAGCCATCAAAATTGTTACATCTGAACTATTTGCAATTGGCTACAATCTCTGGATAAGACTCAAAAATGTTTGCCTTCTGCTATATGCCTGATCATTGTTGATACGATACCAACTTTGTGAGTATGGGTTACAACAGCCTTCAATATCATAAAAATTCCCGCATTTTCAGCATGGTCATCATAAAAACTTTTTATGATATTGGCGAATCGGAGATTCGTGCGCCTGTGTAAAATGTGTGGTTATTTGACACTGTTCAAAAAGATGATGTCATTATCATAAAACTTTTTTATGATATTTCTTGTCCCGCCCCCACCCCAAAATACCCTCTATATGCGCATTTAAATGGCAAGGGCCACCATCTCTCTCCACGTGTGCTGTGGTCGCCAAAAATATTCTGATCACAACAACTACTTCATAAAACAACGAATAAACAGAATTAATTGTTGACACCGCACTACCATCTTCGTCCCGCTCGCAATCGTACCCTTCGTTCCCCTCCATCCTTCCACCTCTTCCTCCTCGTCCTTCTCCCCCATATCTAGCTATGGCAGGTGGTCGCGGTCATGCGGGCGGGCGCATCCAGGCGCACCAAAGAACAACGGACGACACAACTCCTATGATCACCGCCGCCGCAGGACTCTCCGAAGCTCATCAACGTGCCATCTTCATGACATCAGACCAGGGTATTACAGCGAAGGTCCGAAAGGACTATCGCGCGCGACTTAGGCGGTTTATTAATTTTATTTTTTCTGACTATCCAGACATCTTTGAGGATGCCACTGTTCTCATCTCGCAGGAACAACGTGATGATCCCGCGATGTACTACTACCCTCAGGATCTTCGTGACCTCAAGTATTCTGGGCTGGATGTCAGCTACTTTCTCGCGTTTCTATCAGAGATGAAGAAGAAGGAAAATGGCAAGATTGCATCCTATTCTCACATCTCCAAGTTTTATGATTCAATTAAGTATGGCTCGAAGGTAGTGGGTCGTCATCTTTCTTTGGAGTTTTATTCGAAGACTGACACATTTTTGTTTTGTTTCAAGAAAGAGTTTGCCCAGGCGAAGAAGCAGGGAAACACAGATGAGAGGGAGGCCGATGCTGTTAGTAGCAGTCTCCTCTCACTGCTATTAATCTGGGCAGTTGAGGAGGGGAATGTATTTGTTTGGGTGTTTTGTTTGTGCATGTGGCACCTCATGGCTCGATCTTGTAATGTTGATTGTCTTTCCTTCCACAACATCAAGCGTGGTATTTCAGATTCCATCGTATTCAAGTATGATGAAACAAAGATGGACAAAACTGGTGAGTTTGTCCAAGAAAAAAATGTATACTCTAATCCTTTTCAGGGTCATCTTTGCTTCTTTACTGCCTTGGGGGTCTATCTCTCCCTTCATCAGGAACGCTTGGCTGAGACGGAGAAGCTGTTTTTGACCCCTGGAGCTAAGTTAGGGAATGCCGCTCAGACTTTTGCAAGGCAAGTTGGTGAGATTGCTAAGAGAAATTTTGAGACGGTGAGAAATTATTGTCGCCTTTCCCATTTCAACATTCATGGCCTGCGTAAAGGGGGTACGCATGCCACTTCAGCCACTACTCTTCCTCCCCAGTTCACTACTGTTGCATGCCGTGGGGAGTGGTCTATGGGAAAGATTTTGGATATATATTTTCAGTTTGCTGCTGGTGGTGATTACTATCTCGGACAGTTGTTATCTCTCAAGGATCCAAACTCACTGGAATTCGATAGCCCCTGTCCACACTGGAAGGACCCAAATGCCAAGATTGTTATGGATGCTCTTGATTTGACCTTTGGTCGGATTTATGAGGCCCACGGTGATTCCTCCCGTGACCCTCATGGAGTTTTATCCATACTTCTTGCATCCATAGTTCATCATTCTGACTGGATGCTAGGTTTCCTGGACAAGGACCCAAGCCATCCTTTCAGCCGTGTGCCCATTCTCTCTTCTCCTTTGTTGCAGGAACTGAAGTTAAATCATGTCACTTCAGATTTAAATGCCCATGTGCCCCAGGTGACAGGTATTCCACCGCATGTTGCACACATGAGGCAGATCAACGATGTGAAGGAAGTTTGTGAGGAGATCAAGACCGAAGTGACAAGCATGCGAGAGGACTTGAAGACAATAGTTCATGAGGCAATTGATGAGAAGGTTGAGGCAAGTGGTGGCATTAATACAGCTCTCTTGGACAAAAGGTTGGGTGCAATGGAGAAGAGGCTGACAGAGAAGATGGACAGTCTTGATGCGCAGGTTGAACCAACCCGTGTTTTCCATCCTAAACCTAACCTTGTTGATGCTTCAGAGGATCCAGTCGTCGCGACAAGTATTCAATTTTGTTATCGTGGAAGGTATTGGTGTGTGCCACAGTCATTTAGTTTGCCACGGGAGACAGATCGTTTGAGTGGATGGCGTATGTGGTTGCAAGGTATGGTGATTGTATCAAATAATGTTACTTACCGCATTAAGCCCTTTCGATTGTTTCAGGGAGTCGATTTTCCATGCAAGGCTGTGATGTTTGATTTTGCTAACAAATGGAAGCCAATATTTGGTATGATGGAGCAGTATGATGGCTTTGCAGTACCAGATGTAGTTGATGATGATTTTGTACGCTCCTCATTCAATTTGGCAACAGACTACCTGAAGACACGGGCATCGTATGTTTGGTGGAAGGCTAAAGATCAAAGGGCAGTGAATGATTACACTATTGGTACATGGAGTCGGTATGTTCAGAGGAGTTCAATTGAGAAATGGGGTACTCCTGAAGACAAGGCATCTCTTCCAGCTCCAACTGCATGTAATAAAGCACACAAAAGTAAGAGAACGTTCGTAATTCATGGGGATGCTCGGGTGGATGGGAGGATTAAGGTGAATAAGGTACCTCGAAGGATGGCTATAAGGCAGGTTGTGCTAGAGGAAGTTGCTGCAGAATATGAAGATGCATTTGGCAGTGTAGTGTAATTTCGTTTTGCTTGGTTTGTCTACTTTGTTTCCTGGGCATGGGACTGGTCGTAGGAAGGGTGGTAGGGGACCAGTCAGAAATAAAGTTAATATGTTATTTTTCCGACTCGATTTTTTAGACCGAGATTTTTTTGAGCTACATACTTTTACTAGTAGACAAGCTAGACCTTGTGCTAGCCAGTATTTGTAGAGGGTAACGTAACGAAAAAGAAAGGTATACTATCTTAAAGTACTCTTTTTCACACAAGTAGTTAGACCTATCTTCGCGATCGTGATATTATTGTGTATATATGTGTTAAAGTATTATACGACAGGTAAATCCATCATAAAAACGTTTTATGATATTATCTGGCGTATATCACCACTTTCCTTTAGTTTTTAATGGACAGTCCCTTGAGTTATACCTCCAAGTTGATTCACTTTTCACCAATATATGGTACTTACCAAGATTCTCCCTAACGTTAAGTAAAAATTACGTATCCTACCTACTACTCTGTGCATAAAAATCTCCAAGCGCTCGGTCGATCATCCATCTTGGCACATCATCATCATGTCCTCCCGCGCCATCGGTCCACCTCCCCCCCCAAACACCAACACCACCAACGAACGCCAACAACAACTCATCACCCTCCCCTCGGGAGCCTCCTACCCCAAATATCTCGAACCGCTCACCCCCCAAGAACAATCCCTCCTCGAAACCTACGCCACCATCAAATCGTACGAACGCGAGGCGGCACGACTCAAGGCCGAGGAAGCCAAACGACGATTGGAGGAGGCCGATGAACGGTATCGTGCCAAGGTTCGTGAGAGGGAGGGTCGCGGCGATGCTGTTGGGGAGAGTGCGGTGGTGGTGGCGGCGGCGGTGCGATCAAGACGTGACAATAACGACGACGACGAGGACGAACAAGATGAGGATGAACGGCAACCTCGCGAGAATGATGACGACGCCTCGTCCGACGAAGACGAATCCGAACGAATCAAACGGCTGCAGCGAGAGCGGGAACTAGAGAAATTGCGGAGAGATGTGGCCGCCGCTCGAGAGGCCAAGGATCAAAAGGAGGCGGAGCGGTTGTTGGCCAAGCGGAAGGAGGAGGCGTTGAGGAAAGAATTGTTGGGGGAACCGACGATGCAACCGATGCAGCCACCATTGGCAGTGACGGAAACCAAAAAACGAACGAGAGACGACAATGACGAACCTCACGATTCGGACGAGGAACCAGACCATGACGACGACGACGACGATGACGACGACGAACCAGGATTCTTCCACGACAACGCACCCACCATTTCCACCACCGGCCCCTCCATCAAAAAGAAACGCATCCACGAACCCTCCTGGGACGAATCCAAACCAACACCCAGCCTCATCGCCAACCTCGGAGGCAACACCACACCCCCCCACGACTTTTCCAAAAAACTCGGCATGTCCTCAGCCTCCCTCGACGGAACCATACTCTTCCCCAAACATTCCCCCTCCTCCTCGTCCGAACCCTGGCAACCTCCCCCCCAACCCCGTGACTTCCTCGACGGATGTCTCGAACTCCCACTCCCCGACTTTGATCCCTCCTCCCTCGCCGAATCCTACACCACGGGAAACAATACCCTCGCCATTAAATTCCACGTTCCCGACGAATCGGCACGATTCAGTCTCAACCTCGCCGTCGCGGCACAGCACGACAACTACAACAACGTCTTGTTTCATTTCAATCCCCGTCATTTTCAACGGGGAGGTCAGTTGGTGTTGAATGATCGGAGGGAGGGTATGTGGGGGAATGATATTAATGTCCCGTTGTCGACGTTGCCGCTTATGTTTGGGAAGGTTTCGTGTACGTTGGTGATACAGATTCGGGAGGAGGGGTTTGATGTGTTTGTGGAGGGGAAGCATTGTGCGAGGTTGGAGCATCGGACGGATTTGAACCGGGCCGATGTGTGGAGTGGTGGCGGCAGCGGCAACAGTAACAAGCGAAAGGGATCGCTGGTCTTGCAATTTCCCAGTTCGGACGATTACGGCAATCCCGAGAATTGGCGCGTCTTCCGCGTATGGTGGGGAAGAAAAGCAGGCATGGCGGGAGATCTCAATGGAGTGGCGGGCGTACAATCGTACAGTGCCGTTCATCCCAAAAAGCTCTTCATTAGTGCATTGTCGAAACTTCGTTCGGATCCCGAAGTGGATTTGCGTCGTGCTGAATTGGAACGTGCGTTTCGGAAGTATGGTGGTCCGTCCGGGGCGGTTTCGGTCATTGTTCCCAAGGATAGTACCTTTGCGTTTGTGGAGTGTCATTCGGAACACTTGGCGGATTTGGCCGTGAGGGAGATGGGAGATCGATATCGAGTGAATAAGGCGAGGAGGACGAAGCATGAGGCGTTGATGGAGGAGAGGGCGGCGAAGGAGGCGTTGGAGAAGGGGAAGGTGAAGGAGAGTACGGAGTGGGATTGATGTGGATGGGTCTTTGTTTTTGTAAAATTAGAGAATGTATTGAACGCTATCGTTGGCAACTGAGGCTGTGCCTCATCATGTATGATGAGAAGTTCATGTAGCGGAGGTTTCTCAACCTGGTATCAGAATCCTCCTTATTGTCTCAAAGATTATACATCACATTACACTTGGCGACAAGAAGTTCACACCAAGACAACAGAGTCCTCGAAACCACGGATGGATCACAGTGTCCTCGTGACGGCTTCCATAGAACCAAGTACTGTCCTCGCAACATCATAGTCAACTTCTTATTTTTCATGTCATTAGTTTTGTACGAACTCTTTCTCGGAGTTTGTATGCACGTGAGTTGGAAAGAGAAGGAGTGTGGAGGAGACAAATATTATGCGGAGGAAACCTACACGGTGTGGTTGAATAAATGTGAACTACCTCAGACACCCCTCGTCGATACAATAGCGATCAAGCAATCCTTACATCAAAAGGTCATAGTGCTGGCGTTACAACTACGAGTATGCAATCAAGATTCACAATTGACTTTTAAACTATTGTGTGTCATTCGACATGTCTCGTTGACTCCCCCAAGGTCACGACACCAAACAGTATTTACCCTCTCGAAATAAAGGCGATAATTATTCTGTACAAAAACGACCGCACACTGTGCTCTCTAATTCACCATGGGAGCCGAGGTATACTCGGGATTCGGCGAATTATCCACCTTACTACTACTCGTGCTGGCACTCTCCTTCTTCTTCTTCTTATCATCACCACCCATACCCACCGTATCCAATATCTTGGGTACAACCTCCTCCATCACAGGCTTGACAATCATTTCCTCCCCCCTGGAAACGGCCGGTCCGACAATACTCCATACCTTGAGAATGGCCGGCGTCACAATTTGATCATCCAATTTCTTGAGGTTGGGTGTGGCCACATCGGCATCAATGGCGGGCAGATTGGTGTGGAGGGTGGCCTCGAGGAGTTTTGTCGCCACGGCTTCGGTAAGGTGGAGTAAGTTGGTGACGAGGGGGAGGGTTTTGCCCCAGGCCCAAATGTCCTTGGCGTGGGTGTAAATGTGTTGGGCTACGTCAAAGTGAGGGTCTTCGACGGCGGGTGTGGTGGTGGACTTGGTGGCGGGTGCCACGACGGGAGTGGGTTTGGTGGCGGGTGGTGCGACGACGGGGGCGGGAGCCGGGGCGGCCATGACGGGTGTAGTCTTGGTAGTCTTGATGGACATGGTAACTTCGGGGTCGGAAGAGAAGACGATTTCGGAATTGGTCGGTGTGATTGACGCAGTGGCCTTGTCTTGCGAGGCAGTCTGTTCGTTGTCTTCGTCACTGGAATCGACAAAGTAGGAAACGGCGGGTGTGTTCTGAGCACTGTCGTGGGCCGTGTTGTAACTGGAGTTGGTGGCAATGGACTGATGTGACTGAGACGTCTGCTTCTTGCGCAAGGACGAGGGAATGTTGAAGATCTTTCGCGGTTGTGTTTCCTGCGTTGGTGGTTCTGTCGAGGCTGTGCTGCTGTGAGAGCTGGCGCGAGCTTCTTCGATGGCTGCGGCGAGGGAAAAGGTGGATAGCTCGGTGACTGCGGCGGCTGCTGCTGCTGCCTTTCGTTGCGATTGTTGTTGCTTTTGTTGTTGCTGTTGTTGTTGCTGTTGTTGCTTAGCCTTTTTTGTAGAGGCTTTCTTAGTCATTTGGAATTATGCAACTCGTGTGCGTGTGTATACATCACCAACCGAACTTGTCCTTCGCATGATCATCATGTCTCTCCGTGTTGTTCCCGCATTGTTGAAACAAGAACACGAGTGGGAGCAACGCCTCGGTCATCACAACAACAAAACAAAAACATGCATCATCGTCGCTGTCGACGCGATGGCCTGAGAAAGTGGGAAACAGAAGAATTAAAGATATTGTAATTTAAGAATCCTACTCATACTGAAAGATTAAAGATTCGTTGTGGAAATATCTATAGACATCTAGTTCAAAAATTGTTTTAGCGTATTGACTCTGGAACATGCCATAACATTTCATTTGTATATTTACTTACCTTTAATTGATGGTTGTCATCGACGTGTCATCATTGAGAAGGATACCTTTGAATTCCCAAGTCTGGATTTATTGAAGCAGAGAGAGCATACATGTGATTGACGTTCGATCGGCACATCTATCCCGTTTCACTGAACGGACAAAATTGGAACGCCCCACTTTGCTTCGCAATCAAAGCTTGAATGATAAAAGGAATTGGTATTTTCAAATTTAAATGCGTTGAGATCCGGGGTATCTTGGGGGCACTTGTCTTGGTCGGGGGTGGTATCTTGCCCAGTGCACGGAGAGTTACTCCCGCCATCATCCGGTAACATTCTCCAATGAAAAGCAAGAGCAACGGTGGACATTCGTGACCGACACATCAGCCCAAGCATTAATATCTTCATTGAATCATTGAATCACGTGACATGAGACTTCTCTCTCCGAAGATTCGTCATAAAATTAGGTAGATATCAAACAAACGACGAGGTCACAAATCTCGATTTCCATTTCAATCACAATCAGCAATTTGACCAACTCATTAAACCAACTCATTTTAAGAGCAACACTATCAAACTTCCCTCTCTAGACAAACTTTCGAACATGAATTCCACCGTCTCCTCCCTCATCGCCCTCCTCCTCCTGTCCACTGCCCAACTATCCTCGAGCCTACTCTTCTCACCCCTCCTCCTCCGAGCCAATCCCTTTGGCGTTGTCGTTGCACGTTCTCAAGATTCCACGCGTACGTTCAAGGCATCTTCGGAAATGCCTCAGGGGAACTCCCCCATCGCCCACGTCGACTACGGTCAAGACGATGATATTATGCGATACAAGTACGAATTGCTGGAATACGTCTATGACAAATCGTTGTCGCGTGGATTCGAGAACCAAGACTAGGTTGAGAGATTGCTTGTTTGTGTGAATCTGACTGTTTGTGCAACGAAACCGATAGAGAGATATGTATATACATTATCATTTGGATTAGAGACGAATACCCCTAGCCCCCTAGAGACGATGGGAGTCCGTGCCGCTCGTGGTTGAAGCAGATGCGCATGTTGTACTCCGCCAACTCCCCGTGATCGACGATCACTCAAATTATAGATAGAGAAATTGAATCGATATGCAATATTGACATAGATAGAATGAACTGAAGACAATTAGAGATTCAAAGTAGCGTTAAATACTCCGTACATCATATCCAGTGAGTGGCCGAAGGAACTTGCCATGACATTTTAGAACTTGATGAATACTACTGATTTGGATCACGACATGTGATCTGCTCAATGTTGTTGAGCCCGTACATTGTCGAAAGTGTTGACTTGACTGAAGCTCCGTTCGATTACTATTTGGTTAAGATCGTGGGTAATGCCTGATGACAAGTTTCATTCTGCGTTACTCTGACTTCATTCTGCCTCGTCGACGTCGCGTTTATTTTCGATTATTAGATTTGATACTAATTGCTCTGAGGATTTGAGAATGGGAAGGAATCTTGGGAGCAAAGAGGAAAGGTGGGACATCTTGTGTTCTTTCGGGATGGCATCCAAGACTTTATTGAATGGGTGGGCTAAGGAAGCGCTGTCTTTCGCAAGTGTAAAATAATTCAAGTGCTGTAGAAACCTAACCAGCTGTAAAATAGATCTGAAAGTGCAATTACAAATTTCTTATAACAACGACTAATTAACTTATCTTCCCAATACCAGTTGTCTAAAGCCGATAGGCCAAGTCCCTCATGATTGAAAGGAGCACATAGCTGGAGCTTCATCGCAAAAATTGACCGAAACCTCAAGCAAGTATCGATAAAGGGATCATCTCCCTATTCCTTGTTGGACTCAAAGTTTGAAATATATTTGAGCACATAGTAAACCGTGAAACCCATGCCAGCAGCACCATCTTCATGTTGATTGAGTTCAACTGAACGAAGAGATTGATAGAACAATGAAGAAATAAAGATCAAGAGAGTCTCAAATAAAACAAGGAACGAGATCAATACCATCATTAGTCTTTTCCAATTAGGACTGAAACACTAACTGGTGTGGTAAAAGTATGTTTCTCTCAATGTTAGAGTTACAATAACTTTCCAGTACCCGTCATGATCAATTATCATAGTTGATCGATAATTAGAGACAGGAAATTGATTGTGTTGTTGAATAGAATGTCACAGAATGAACTCAATTAGACATATTTGTTTTCTAACACACAACAACTCCATATTCTGAAACTAAAGAGGCTCCCTTGAATACACTAGTTCTTTTGGTATTGTACGAGGATTTAGGAATGGCCACTTCAAAAAATAAGATGAGCAATGATCACACTCTCTTGTCCAGAGCGATGACTGTATGTTTCCTTCTTAATATCATCATCAGTCATTGGGTAGACAACAACTATCAATAAATAAAATTTATTTCAGAATCGTTCAGGGCCGGTTACTTTACGTCAGTAATAATTGTTATCAATCAATGGACAACAGCCAAAAGAAGATGATCACAAGAATAGGGAACAATACTTCCATTGTGAAATTGCCATACCGCAAAGCATGAATGAGCCATTGCCTATTATTCCTACCCTCATCCAGGTCTAAAAGCATAAATTCAACTTGTCAGGAGTGTGACCTCTCTCCAAGAAAGCACTGTGCAATTCCAAAACAGACATTCTAACCTTGAATCAACACCCCTTCCAACTCCTCTTCTGTCCCCAACACCCGAATGGAGCAATGACAAACCTTGGAGCCATAATCTCCCCTCCAAAATCTCGAATCTTTACCAGAAACAGACAGTGTCACTTGATGCAAACCCTCCACGGGCTCGAGTATCAGACATGCTTTTTCCCAAAAGTCCACTGGAGAGTTTAATGTATCAGTCTGGATTCGACGGAGTATGCGTCTACCAGCATCTGTGGCAATCACTTCCATTCGGAACACCGAGGGACAGTCGGTGCGACCCATGAATTTGGCCGAGGCTTCGATTCGGACCTGCGATGGAGTGCGTACGAATCGATGCACGGGTACCGTTTGGTACATGATGCACCAACTGTAGGAAGAAACAAAGTTTGTGCGGGTGTTGCTGTCAATGGGAACTTCCATTGACTCTACTTTCCAACGGCAATGCCCAGGATTCAAAGTCCACCCTCGCGTCCCTTGTTCACCGCTTGGATTGACAATGAGATTTCTTGAACCCGGTGATTCCTCCAAAGAGGCATTTCTTGTCGTGTCAGTTAAACAGCAAGCACAATAATAAACTTGTTCGCAATCCAGTGATTCTCCATTGTTGTGGGCGTCAAATCCGTCAAGTTTTGGATACAAACAACTTTCACCAGTGCACGGAATGGCATCGAGGGACGACACAGTCTCTCCTCTCCGCCGACTTCGATTGCGTTCGCTGTTCCGTTCATGACAAGCATTACAAAAATGCACATTTCCATAACAAAGAAAATTGGAGGGATTGCAGCAATATCGACACTTCCAAACATGAAACGCTCGATGCTCCAAAGATTTATCACAAACCGTCTGTGATTTGTTCGAGCACACGCTGCACAATCGATCCTCGGGCCGGACTCGCTCTCCCTCCTCTTGATCCGCGCATTCCACGGTGCCCCCAAAATACGGCTCTTCGCACGCCCCACATAAATAAAAGGCGTAGGACCGTCTTCCTTCCTCCACCAGCATTCGCTTCTCTTCTGCACTGTTAGCCCTTCTCCATTCTTCCGGCGCATCGATCGCCAACTGCCGCGCGATCCATTCGTCCACCTTGGCTCTCAGTCCATCCGTCCGCCGCGTCAAATTCTCCAACGCAGGATGATCGCAGTACGCGTTGCATTTGGCGCAGCGACATCCCGCGAAGAGGAGACGTTGCGAGCGGCTGGGCTGGGCGTGTGCGAGTTGTTCGCGGATGCAACGTGTGTGCCAGCGGTGGCCGCAGGCGAGGGTGAGGGTGGCGGCCGAGGAGAGGGGTTCGAAGCAGATGGCGCAGTCGGTCGACGTGTCGGTGAATGTTGCCATGGTAGCGTGGCGTTTCTCGATGTCTTCCTCTTGACGTCTTCAAGGCAGTTGTTTTTATTAGTGGAGAGGAACTTTCATGTTGTACGATACACAATGCAATACGATCGGGTGATGCAATTTGACACGCCCTGACATGACCCAGCAATCACGACTTCAAGACAACTTCAGATCATGGTCTTGATCTGTCTTGATCAGGTCTTGATCTATCGAGATGTTGCCATCAAGATTTTTTCAAAATCTCCCAAAATGTATCATACAAAGATTACCAGCAGCATATGCAAGATTTTTTGTAGCGAGCTAAACAGAACGCAATTCGTAGAAGCAGAGGAAGTCGTATTTTTCAACATAAAGTGGCTTGGCTATGCTTATGCTGACTTGTAAATGGGCACGTGCGCCTCGCGCGCTTCGGGCGTGAACCCATTTTTGTTGAAATAAGATATAATTTTAAAGGTGAACTGAGATCAAAACATCTTGACTACCCATGTACGTCACACCGAAAAATTAATTATTTACAGGTAAGTTCTCATCAACTCATTGGGAAGTACCTGTTTTGGCAAAAAGTCAAAAAACTGTCTCACTGAGGAAGAGGAAGAGGAAGAGGAAGAGGAAGAGGAAGAGGAAGAGGAAGAGGAGAGAGGAAGAGGAAGAAGAGGAAGAGGAAGAGGAAGAGGAAGAGGAAGAGGAAGAAAAAGAAAAAGAAAAAGAAAAAGAAAAAGAAAAAGAAAAAGAAAAAGAAAAGAATGAGAAGGAAGAGGAGAGGAGGAGGAGGGAGAGAGGAGGGAGAAGGAGAAAAGGACTCAGTTTTCAATACAACTAAGATTTTGAAAAAATTTGATACCATTGAGGGTCTTATAATCCTGTAAAGCTACAATACCTAGTGAATTTAACATGGTGAAGAAATATTTGCTGTCATGTTTATCTACTTATTATGGTCTTTGGTGCTGTATTTCAAGTCATTTCCCCCCAGTTTCCAATCCATCACACCAGAATCCAAATCTGACACAGGCCAATTATCTACCTTAACTGGTAAACCCAAAGAGGTTCCACCTGGAACCTCCAATGGTCCTCTTCCCTTTGTGTAACACAAAGGAAGTACAATAGTCATAAGATATTGTTTCTGAGAAACAATATTCAAAAGACAATTTCTTTCTTGGGAAACACCCATATACATTCTAGGTGTTTCTTGGACAAAATATCCAAGAGAGGATTTCTTTCTCAGAAACCTTCTCATGGGACAGTTCCTGTTGGCAGTTGAGAGAAAAGGAGCAGTCATGGAACTGCCCTAAATTACCTCAATCTCTAACAGGATCACCTGTGCTTGGTGATGCATGGATTACCTAGTGTACCATGCAATACCTATTTCAGTAGTGTAACTCTCATAATTAATATCTTACAACAACATGTATCTACCCGTTTACTACATAGATGAAACTACAGCAAAACGGCTTAGGTCACTATCAATTGATAGCCTTCGCGCAACCAGATCGGATCGTCTGTCCGTCGTTCCACCATCCATCATCCATCAGCTGTTGTCGGTGGTTGACCATGGTAGGTTCGTCTGTCCGTCGTCCCTTGTTGCTCGAAGCCGTACAATACACTTGGTGTGTTACCGTGGCGCAACTTGTGCTGCCTGACCCCAAGAGTAGCAATATTGCCATAGCTGAGCCCGAGTCACGTACTCAGCCAGTTGAAGTGAGTTCACTCACAGGCCGGCACGTGTTTTTTTAAACACTTAGCCAAGAACAATTGCCCTGAATGTCAGTGAGACTAGATCCCACTTGACGCGGGTATACTCCGCTTTTGTTAGCAGATTGAGCATGTAGCACAAAGTGCACTTGCCGTAAAAAAAGACCACTAGTGACGTATCATACCCACTTGTGGCGCGAATGCTTACGTGCCTAATAGGTAGTAGCAGCCCCTCATTAAAAATGAGGAGGCAATAAACATAAATGCCTCGGTTTTTTTTTTCGAAACAGCAATATGTGTGTAGTCTATTTTTAGACCTAAAAACACGATTAGACTTAAAATTAGTCCGTACCGTGATCACATGCAGATGCAGTGACACCACGGAGTACTAAGTACTTATAGCCTTAGGGCAGTACAAAAAAAATCTTCTAGGGCATAAAATGACCCTATGAAGAATCGTATGGCCTCTAAGGCCTAAAAAGCTTGCTCGTGACCCCCGAGAGGTTTCGGTCATGTGAAAGACTCGCGATCCCCAGGAAGTTCTCGTCTTAGAAGTGTTGGGTACTCAAGGATCCAGTTCCCTTGTTCGTTCGCATGGTGGCGGTGGGAGTATCGATGCAACACTGCACGGGCATAGGTTGGGCGCGGGACTCAAGGTTTCAAGGTCGGATGAGCGAAAACCTCAAAGGAAGATGCAATCGCGCAGGACTTTGTCCCACGATCGCGGATAAGCCCCATTCACATGGGAGCGCGTCACGGCACAGCCCATTTGATGAATCGTGTAGTTGCACAGCCCGCGCGCTCACGATCTCAAAAAGAAAACGACCACAAATCATGAGTCCTAGAATCATCGGGCTCAGCCCATGATCGCAAAGGACCAGCCTAGGAGAGAACATTGTTCTACTCCGCAAATGGGCATAGGAGCGCAATGTATTGCAGCGTCCTGGTCAAAAACGCCAGAGTGACGTGGAGTATTGTCTCCAAGTCCCAGCACGCATGGGGGCGCAAGAAGGACCCATAAAACGACTACGTGTCGTGCCCCAGAAACACACTTAGCAAAATTCTCGCGAATTTCCGATTTGCGCAAGAATGCTGCGTACTTTTGCGGTTTTTATCAGGAAAACATGCAACTTGTTGATTTCTTTCTGAAATCCAAGCAAAAAAGTGAGAAAAGTCCACAAAAGTGAGAATTCTTCTCATGTGGTATTCCTTTCATGCATATAAGCTACCGAGCTTGGCAAAAAGGAAAGAAAGCTAGTTGGCTTATGAATAGCCAAATGCACAACCTCTGGTCCGAGGAAAATAGAATTTAGAGCCCAAAATATAAATTCGAATTATTTAATTTTAAATTAAAGAGCTCGTTAGAGAAAAATCTTGATCAAAATTCTACTGTCACGTTAAAATAACCTGATATTCAAATACCTTGCTACATGTAAAAATAAAACAAAAATGCCAAGAAATCTTCTGGCATCATGAATTGTTTTTCAAGAAGATGAACTCTTCTCCCACGTAGAGAAATGTACACATGTGCCATGCTGCACTATTAACAAGCAATGGTATCAAAAAGCAACTGGAAATCAAACCATGTTGGGTTTCGAACCCTGACACGGTGTTGCTACAGTAACAGTGAAAGCAAGAAGGACGTAGTTCCAAGCTTCCCCATGTTCCAAAATTAGGAACATCCATATGTTTTCCTTACCCAGCTAGGCAGGTGTCAAACTCTTGGCGCACGCAGGATGGGTTCTTCCTACTCAAAAGGAAGGGCAAAGTCACACGATGTTTTTATTGCACAAGCAGTAAATTCCTGTCAAAACACACTTTTCTGAGTACATGTTACCCAGAGTGACTAAGCCAGCATATGACCTCAGTCTTTGACAAATGCAAGAACTGAGTTTGAATTGTTCTAGATTTTCGAACAAATAACAACATAAAATATGTTAAGATCAATTTTACCTTGCCAGTGATAATTGATGCAAAGTCTGCAAAAATCTGTGAACCAGAGTTGAAACAAAACCTGGACACAACATACCACGCACATAGCTAACCACTTAAGTGCAGGACTCTTCTTGAGCAAAAATACTCATGATCACAGAGCTAACCACTCCTGTGAAATACTCCTCGGGTTGAGTAAAATAGCAGACCTTCCAAACTGTGTCAAAATAAAAGAAAAGACACACACTTACACTACAAACTCAATTTCATCCACGTTACTGAGGTTTCTCATGACAAGAGAAACTGTTTGATGAAGTTCAGTGTGTTGGAAGAACGTGCCTGTTTACCTCTATTTTTTGAACGAGGTAGGTTTACAGCCTATAAAGACAGAGCACAACCAGTCCAAAAGTCAAGTAAAAACAACGAGGACAATTTACCTTGGCGACTGGAGGGTTTCATTGACAGCCGCCGTCAGAACTGGCTGTACAACAACAGAACACCCAAACAAACATAAATTACTGTAAATCAAAAAGTGATTCTTAAAATAAGATATGGACAAAAAGTTAGGAAAACTGTCTAAACTCAAAAGAATTCTTACAGTACTGTAGATGTTGCTATGTTCAACTCTGCAAACACCATAAGACTTCATGAAAAGTCAACAAATCATAGACTAGATACTGACGCATCTAGAACCCGTTCATGCCTAGAAAAACTGAAGAAGGTTATACCTACTCAGAGCTAGCAATAACAATCATGGGTTTTCCACGTGCCTCACAAGCACATTCAATGGAGTCAATGATGGCCATACTGTTCTCAATAGAACTCATTTGGAGTAATATGATATTCTCCAAAGGCTAGCTTGAGAGACCACCTTAAACAAGGTTAGGATGGACTTACCAAGCAGCGAGTAAAGGTTTGCATGACAAACCAATACACAACATCTCTGCACAAAGACAACAAGGGCTTAATAACAGACCCAAAGTCTTCTCATGGCAAAAGCACCATGCTTACAAGCAGATGAAAACTCGCTAAACATTCGCCCATACAGGGAACTCACATGCTACTGGGTGGTCCAGTACAAGGGAGAACCTTGGGTAAGACAATATGATTGTCTCGCCTCACTCACAACTGGATTTGTAGAGGAGGAGGTACACCGTACACAAAAAAGAGACACATTAATGTTAGACATTTGTTACCACAACAAGTCTAGAGCAACACCAACTCAGGTTGGGTATGCTCGCATTCTAGTACAGCTTGCTGAACTTAGAGTGCATAAACACAGAATCAAAGAGATTAAATCCTTGACCATGATTAACATGATTTGATTCAACGAACTGTGTCTTACTAGATAATGGTCTCACTGAGACTCAATGACTAGTACTTGATTCCCTGGTGAAAGCTTCTGACGGTTTACCTTCAGAATTATCCATGGAGAACACATATGGTGTCCATAAGGAAGGACTCATAGAGTCACCGAAACACGTGGGTCTTTTGCTAAAGACAACGGGATGACCATAGGTAGTGCACATACGTGTTGCACAACAAACCATAAAATAAGCCTCATAATCATATGAGCACAACAACACAAAGGATCCACAACCTTTGTTCTTGTAAAACCACAGCACATAGAATTGTGAGTATCCCTAGTTAAACAGGAATATCATCTCACACAAAAGGATAAGTCAAACATGAACATCTCTACTGAGAGACATGTAGCACCTTGTTGGCATGCAATGCAAAACAAATGCAACTCAAGAAGCTATGCACAGAAATGTAGTATCGCTTCACTAGCTTAGACAAATCCAAAGAGAAACACAACTATTACGTTGTCAACATATCATGGAAAGTTCACTTCTCCATGATGCTCGCTGTGAAGTCACAATATGGTTCCATAAACCATAAGATTAGAGTCAACAACTGTCTTTCAAAATATAAAAATTGGTACACACATGCACATTTAGTTATGTTGCAATGTCATTACCACCAACAAAAGAGTTATACATGTACAGACCTCCCCGAGGATCCTTGCTACAAAATACAAAAGGATATCATAAACACTGAATCCATACTCTTCATGGTACAAAAAGACATAGACGTTGATGCTTGGACCTTCCAATGATTATAGTCAATACATTAAGTATGACTTGACATTGTTCACTTGCCGATAGCTGACCCTTTGGGCAACTATTCCCATGGATACATAGGGGTGACAGAGCAAATTGAAGGACAATATACAAACACAAAGGATTGCAGAAGATAACAAACAGAATATCTGTACTATCAGCACCTTCGTACCTAGACCTGGTTCAATATCCACATTGTACACAAATTGTGACAATTAAGGTGCAGGTTCAACACTCCACTTTTTCATTTGGCTTCCCAGTGAAGTCAACCAGAGTCTTCAAAAATCTAAACCCAAAAAGTGAATAACTATCTAGAGTTCAACATCAACCAAATCATGGAGATGCTTGGCCTGCTGTACCAATCATGGTCTTGTCAGCAGCTTCTAGTGGCACAATGTTTACCTAAACAAACACTGAGATGCCATTCACTCATACCTACTATGCAGTGCCTATCGCCTAAATGTAGTGTAGCAATCATAAGATGGAATTGTTGTTCGGCATTCCACTTTTGCACACACAGACAAAATCAATAGGAGACACCAGGCAACACCAAACCGACCCAAAATTATCCTCATCAATTTATGGTCACATGGTCCGTGGAAAGCAATGCTTTAGTAAACAAAGGTCTTTTACCCCGCACAAATATTCAGTCAATATACCAGTGATACTTGGACTATCACAGACAGTATACGATAAGACAATCAGGGTTGCACGCGAAGTAAGTCAGAATATAAGTTTGACTTAGGAGAGTACAATCAAACCAGCTTTATCATAAGCCATGACAAATCTCCCTCTCCACATGAACTTACACTTCATATACTACATAAAACAATATGTAGGTACAAAGCGTCACAGGCAGCTTGCACATTTTAACCTCAACAAGAACGGTTTTTCTGCAAGTCTGGCTCATAAATCGGATTTTTTCCTCACCGAGGTTTTACTTTTCCACGAGCCGCTAATTCTCCAATCGTGGGCGAGTGACATAGGCCAAACATCACCTGACTGGAACCCATATAGTCACAACCGAAAAATTAATTATTTTAACAAAAGGTAAGTTCTCATCAACTCATTGGGAAGATACCTGTTTTGGCAAAAAGTCAAAAAACTGTCTCACTGAAGAAGAGGAAGAGGAAGAGGAAGAGGAAGAGGAAGAGAAGAAAAAGAAAAAGAAAAAGAATGAGAAGGAAGAGGAGGAGGAGGAGGAGGAGAAGGAGAAAAGGACTCAGTTTTCAATACAACTAAGATTTTGAAAAAATCTTGATACCATTTGGAGGGTCTTATAATCCGTGTAAAGCTACAATACCTAGTGAATTTAACATGGTGAAGAAATATTTGCTATCATGTTTATCTACTTATTATGGTCTTTGGTACTGTATTTCAAGTCATTTCCCCCCAGTTTCCAATCCATCACACCAGAATCCAAATCTGGTGGGTGGTGAATTTCTATTTATTGGTCCCAATTCCCCACTCATCGCCCACATTTTCATCGTCCCTTCTCAAGAGCCATCCACAAAAACACCACCCTGAGCTGAATCCACTTGTCTTACTCTCCAATTGCATTACTGAGCTCAAACCTAACATAAAGATTGCAGAAGAGGCCTAGCTTGTTGAGAACCCACATCCAGCAGTCCACAGATCTTATGAGCTGAAGGAAAAACGGTTCGTAGTGCAGCAAATTGATGTGCTCATCTCATTAGCACATTCCAGTTGTAATGTCTGTCTAATTTTAGGTATACCTCCTCTTAACTATCTCTGATGGAAGCGATTTGTCTTGAAGGTCGTTGATGTCAATCCCACCAATGTCTTTGTGTTGTGCCACACAAAGGGTGCGGCTTGCAAAATTAATCACGGCCATTCAAGTGCTTTGTCAGCAATACTTCCATAGATGAAGGTGTTTGTCTCATCTATCTGCAAGCAGGGCATCCAACTCACAAACAGGATGATGGGATGAGATGCTGGACAACTTTTTCCTTTCTTCAAGGATAAGACTATGAGAGCAAAGGTCATTGTGATACACCGATATATGCATTCGCTCATTCTCACACAGCATGCAGCCACACATACTGCGCAAAAGCACTTCAAAGAAAATGTTGACACTGTGCCCAATCTTCAAAGGTGTGTGAAATGGACAAATTGCATGCGAATCTGTCACATTTCCTGTGGAAGGATGGATGGATCAGGAGATGATGAACAAATGGATTGACCTTGTTTTGCAGCCATGGAAGGACCAATGTAATTCAAACAATCCGTCCATTTAATCGCCCATCCTCATACTTGATGCCTACAGTGTGCATCAGATGGGTTCAGTTGTGAGCTGATTCCAGTCAATGGGGATAGGGGCAGAACACAAACCCATCAAGACTTGTCTACCCAAAAATGGAAGGATTGGATGATGATGGAGAAGGAATTGAAGATGATGCTGCAAAGGAACCATCTTACACAGTGTTGGCTGAGTGACTTGTGGACACTTACAGTACAATGAGAGAGACAAGTGGGAGGAACACAAGGATCAAGAATTGTTTTGAGTGGTTTTATATCAGTATTATTTTAATTCAATAACAGTCTATTCAAAAAATATCATATTTCCACTGTTTCCGCATAAGGGTAACCATGGTTTCGACTGAACAGTGCCCTCATGCTCTTGTTTGGAGAATCACAGAGGTAAACTTCTGTGATCCTCAATGGCGAGCCATCAAGCAAACATGTAGTTTTCCCGCTTGCATACTTGCGTGTGGCAAAACAAACATGACAACCATCCATTCCATCCTTTTTTTACAAGATAACATGCAAGGTGGACTTCCTCCACCAAGCACAAGCAACCAAATGGCCCATGCCATTGCCCTCCCCTTCAATAATGTGTTTCTGCATCCGTAAGGATATGCTTTGCAACTGCAACCACAATTGTCAGGAAGGAAACCAATTAAGACTATCCACGCCATCTTTTAGGTAGTGTCCATTACATAGACAATAATTTCCTTTTTTCCTTTTTTCCTTTTTTCCTTTTTTCCACTGGAAATTTGCTCACTGTCAGTCATCCGCAGGGGTGGAAATTTCTGTCTCAAGTCCAGGTTGGAGTCAGGCGTGGAATGAAAAAAATTCCACCCCTTCTTTCGCCCTCTCGACCGTTCTTCATTCACTTCTTGCCTGTACGTGCTTTTACGTTCTTTTACGTGCATCGTGTTTGGTCCCTGATTTGACGACTGTGCTGCATATGATTGCACCATGGTTGATTTGGCCCAATAATAATTCAATGCCAGCACGGTTCTTGCCTTTGCCGTGCTCTTTATGGTGCTTTTACGTGCATCGTGTTTGGCCCAACGCGTGTTCTGAACAATACAACAATGACAACACGTCCTCGCGTTTCACAATGTGTGTTCGGAACAATACAATGAGGACGGCGTGTCTGTGGCGTCTCCTACTATGTCAGATGTGATGTGTACAAGCACGATGAGTGACTATTGTAGCCGAGGAGGTGCAAAAAGACGCAAGCTAAAATAGAAGGGAAAATGTGTCACCCGATTTCTTTTTATGCAATGGACGGGGGTAACCACCCGTAATTTACACCCCCTATAATCGGGAAATTTTCCAGTGGAAAAAAGGAAAAAAGGGGAAAAAATACGCAATGGACACAGCCTTAGTGTTTTGTTTTGTGTGTGTCGTCATGATGTGGGTGAGTTTTGAGGCGTATGTGCCGAACTCAGCAACTAGCTGGAGTTATGAGGAGATAAACCTATGGGGTATTGGTACCAATGTACATTCTTTCCCTTACGTCCGTAGGGTAAAATACCATCAGAAGTCTCATTTTATGGGTCTTATAAACTTTCAATTTAGTCTGAATTTTTATGGGACAGAAATAAGTACCTCATTTTCAAGCTTTTCTTGTGTGTATGTATTCAAAGTTGTCACTTTGGCAAATGCACCCCATTTGAAGTATGCCTCACGGGCACATGTGAAATACTTTAAAGCCATCAATTTGTTGCCAATGTCAAAGTAATAGTTTGCTGCTAGCTCATAAGAGAGAGCTTCTTCGTGTACAAACTTATGGTCTTGTGCTGATGATATTGCATGTTCATATAAGGCCATTGCTTCATCGACATTTCCATTGCTGTAACACTCTTCAGCCTCCAGCAAGAAACACTTGTTCTCAAAATTCCACAAAGATCCTTTATCTCTCCATGTACGCATTCGTTCTTTGTACTCTTCGCCTCTTTGAGCCCACATTGGCTCATGTGTCTCGCGATAAATCCTAAATGATGCTAGGCCACCAATGAAAGCGTGGACTGCATGGCCAGTGAGCAAGTGCCCTGAAGGCATTCGATACTCAAAGAATTTTTCAGCATTGCATTTCATGTCAACATAGTTGTTGAACACGAAAGAAACAAACATCCTATGAAAGTAGCTGAAGCAATAGTGTGAAAATGTTGCAAGTCCAGCGTAAGATCACAACCAGCAGTTAAATACACTCACAAAACGACCAGCTGATAAGGAACGTTGTTCTCAATCACAGACATTGTCAATTGTCCGTCACTCAGAGTTTCGCCCTCAACAAGTCTTGATACAGTTTCGCCAAAAGTTTTTATATAATACAAGGACGTCCGATGGTTATGCTCAGCCGAGAACTAAAAATGCGACGTGCAAGTAATAGAGTGTGTGAAAACATAGCTTCGAACACACGTGATTACATTTCACAATTACTCACATGTCGAGCACTTATGAGTTCTTCTTTGACCGAAGACAAATTCGTTCCAGACCAAATCAAAGTACCAATAAAACCCAACCTATTCATGCGTGCCCAATGAATGTCTCCTGCCGACATAGCAAGTTCTTGCCCTTGAATTCGGTACTCATTTGTCCCTTGAAGAGGTTCAAGGAAGGAAAGAATCTCGGATGACAGAAACATTACCTCCCCAGCAATTTCATTACACTTATATTTGTTGAGAAGGGCCTTTGCTAACCTTGTGTATCGATAACCACCTCTGATATCACCAAGTTCACCGATTATCCCTCCAAAATAGGCGAAACCAATGGCAGACATCGGGGACATTCCATGTTCAATTGTTAGTTGGATTATTTTGATTGTGATGAATGGCAGCAAAGATGGATTGGCTTGGTTGATCGAATTTTCCAGCTTGGCTAAAAATTTTATCGCCATGACCTTCTTGTAATCTGATAAGACATGGTAATTTAAGAGAGTGTCGTCTGTAAACCCATCGAGCATTGATTTGGTCTCAGTTATTAGCTTCAGTGTGTCGTCTCGAGAAACTGAACTAGGGATGTCTACCCCAAGTCGCGACAACTCTTTAAAGCCAAACTCCAAAGAATCCGAAATTCTTGAATGGATGAGCGCAGACATATGAGTAAAAGAGCTACTGAGCGTGTCCTTATAGTTGCGTGCGTTCCTTGACACTTCATCACAGATCATAGTTAAGCTGGAATGATCCTCTATAGCCAACGCGCATTTTGCTGCCAAATTGAACAGTTCCAGGCTCAAGTCGTATTGATCTCGCCAGTGTTTCTTTCGAAGAAACGTCATGCCATGGTCGAAGAACGAGAACGCGGATGAAAAGTCCGACATCTCCATTGCCTTCTTGCCTGCCAGTAGATTGTATTTGGCAATCTTGTGGTATTCATCTGCATGTTGAACGGCGGAGGGACCACCGAGGTTAAGTTGCATGACAGCAGTAAAAAGCAAGGCGACGTGGTCGTCTCTCATCGAACGTTTAATAAGAGACAGTCCTAGAAATAAGTTTGGTGATGTTATACCATGTGTGTGCACCAGAGAACAAAATATTGGTTGTGAATGACTCTAAAATCACTCACCATAATTCATATGATGCAAGTAACGATCTTGCTCTGGACGTGAAGATTAATTAGTGAATGAACATGTGAAACTCGTTAATGAAACATTACCAATGATTACACTTACCTTCGATCATACTGTAAGTTGCCTCTTGGATTCGGTCATGGCAAAAAACATACTTCCCATCAAGCTTGTTAACGAGTCCTTCCGCCATTGCAATTTTTAATGGCTCTGTCACGTTCAGCTTGAGATCTGTCTCTATTGCTTGGATGAACTCACATTCCGTTGAAGAGCCAAAGCAAGATAAAACACGTAATGCGATTTTCACATCAGTGGCAAGAGTATTAATGCTATTCACAAAGAACATTGCGACATCATCATGTAGCTTTTTTGAATGCATTTTTTCCTCGTCCCACTCCCATCGGCGTCTGGCAAGGCTGAGGCGCAGAAAGCCTTCTCTATGCAAAGAAAGCATCATCTTCGAGACGAACAGAGGATTGCCTTTTGTCTTGTGGAAGAGAATATGCGACAGGCTGCCCACCAGGCGGGGCGATAAATGCAATAGATTTGAAACGACATTAGTAACAGTGTCTCTATCCATGCATTCCAATTTGACAAGAGTAGTCTCGAAACCAAAATTCCTGACAGTGTGAATCATTTTCCAAAACGAATGATCGCTTCCCAGTTCGTCCTCGCGACAAGTCGCCAAAAAGAAAACACGCGATTCACCCTGCATTGATCGTGTCGTCTTCAAGAGCTGTCCAATCAGCGAAATGGATGCAGAGTCCGCCCATTGAACATCATCAATGAACAGAGTCATGGGACCCCCCGAGCAGCTGGAGATTACCTCAACGAATCGGCAAAACAAATATTGCAGTCTCTGCTGCGCATCAACGCAGTCATCTCGGTTGGGAGGAATGCCAGTGGGATTTCCAAAGACAAGGTGGCTCAAATTTGGAATGACCTGGATGAGATAATACAAATCTGGACCTAAAGTTGTTTGAAGTTTGGAAGCAACCAACATGGCACGCTCCGATTCTTCATACATGGCCAACTGATGGCAATAGTTATTAAACGCCGAAGCAATGGCGGAAAAGGGCTGAGCACACTGCATCATTTGATCAAACTTTCCCGAGAGAAACAGCCCCCCCTCTGCAGTTATGAAGTTGCCAAGCCTGTTAGCCATGGTCGATTTGCCCGTTCCAGACGTGCCAGTGATGATTGCCAATTCCGATGACCCCGATACGAACCGCCTGTATGAGCACTGGAGAGAGTCAAATTCATTCTTTCGCTCAAACACAGTGTCATTGAGTTCTAAAGCAGTCAGTGAAAGCTTATCAACTTCCAAGTCGTGCAAGTACACAGACGGCTTGGTAAGCATCAATTGCAAATCGCAAGTGACATCCACTATTTCACTATACGATTCATTCCCCATAAAGTCTCCGTTGATACAGTCGATCATGTTGTAAATGAGGTCACAGAGACGACTGGGAACGCCTTTCCCACTGAGACAACCAACTGACACCTCACAGATGATAGGCCCAGTTGATGCCGCTAGAGCCTGCATGGATCTAGAAGAAAGGGATCGTCTTTTGTTGCTAATGGAAGCAACATAATCTCCATTCCAAGATTCATAATGATCAGTATTTTCTCCCAAAGAAATGTCATCTGACACTTCCAATGTGCTTGCAAAGTCGTTCCAACGTGAACCATTGCGATTCGCAGACCTCCGAACCTCACCCTCCACCTTGTTCGAAGAAATGGCCGTTAGATCGCCCCCATTCGAAGACGACACGACCAACATTTCAAGCGGCGGCAGTTCTCCTCCCGAGAACAGCTCGTAAAAGACCAGTCCGAGAGAGTAAATTCGCTGCAGTTTTTCTCTGGTCCAATCCTCCTCATTGCGAGACGCAGCACTGTTGTTGCTGTACGAAATTCGAGCACAATCCACATCCAAATAGCCGTCGCCGTTTCCTTCTCGCAGCGCCGCTGCCGTCGACTCTCGCAATTTGGCCGCCCTTTCTTCGACGCCTTGCGCCACTTGCTCGAGAAGGTCACCAAAGTCGTCCGCGAGATGGGAGAATGCCGCCGGAAATGGCAGCAAAGACTCGTCGTGGTCGTGCGTGCCTTCCTGGGGCTTTAAGCAGACCGTGATGCAGTCAGCCCAATTGATGCAGGACACCGGGAAGGGAGGCGGCAATTCTGACGCAATGCCAGGAAAGAGTCCGGACTTGGAGGATTCTTCGGCGTCGCTGATTTGTTGCGTTAGGGCGATGGCGATTCGGAGCGCTCTCGATGTAAGCCTGGGAGACGAGGTAGCCGGCGCTGCTGGTTTCCAGGGCCTCTTTGATCCAGTGCTTCAGTGGGATGGTTGTCGTCATTATGCGTGTGGGTTTCGTGGTTCTTTTCGCCTGATGATCAAGGCGCGTTGGCCACGCTCTAATTTGTCACGCCGTAAATTGTGAGCTCAAACATTGCGGCGACAGTCCTCATCAGAATTGTGACATCGTCTTCCTAGGTCTTCCTGCGAGGCATTATAATTCCCTTCAAGCGATGGAGAAGGAGGGATCTGTGGACGGGCGACGAGCGGATGTCTGAAATGCCTTGCGATAGAAACCCGCCGGGAAGCCGCTGACTCGCGGATGGGAATTTCATGAGAGGAGAAACAAGAAGGAAACTGGAGGTTACCATTAGCTTCCCAAAAAACTTTGGGAGGGGCTTATCTTGACTACGCACACGCCTCTACGTCCGCAAGGAAGTGCAAAAAAGCCCAGGACTTTTGTATGAAAGAACTCGGTGGTCAGTGCCATGGGTCTTTTGTGAGCCAGGATCGGAGTCGTACTGGACGTCGGAAAAATTTTATCACGTACTGCGAGAAATGACTCCTTGAGCAGCGGGAATAGCTGAATGTAAAAATATCTCACACCTTTAAGTTCCACATCTTTCTTCCAGATGCCTTAGTTCAGTGTATTCAATGACTAGTATGATACTTGCTTTAGTTCATTGCATTTAAGAAATTTGCCTTTAGTCCAGGCTAGGGTTAGGGGAGCAGCGGGAATAGCAGACTAGATAAAATATCTCACACTGGTTAGTTCAGTGTCTTTCCTGTGTACACCTTTGGTCAGTGTTTTACGAATAAGAGTTGCACCGGTTCAATGTATTTTTCCAAAATTCGCGGAAAGTTCATTGTATTCGCAAGAAAACTCTGATTAGTTCGGCGTCTTGCTTCAAAATTTATTTTAGTTTAAAGTATTGCCACTTTTATATTTTTAGTTTAGTGTCTTTCTCATTGGGGCTGCGGTAATTGTTGAAAAATTAGTCTTAATTCCTATCTATGTATGTCTACGTATCAAGCACGTACTATTTCTCGGCGAAACACACTGTCATTTCCGAGAAAAGTGATGCACAGGGTCTCGATTTCCAAATTAGGGTTCTTAGATACGTAGGAATTAAATAGAAATCATTTATTCAAAATTAGGGGACTCCGATCATTAAAATTAATGGTCGAATTCAAAATTAATAGTCTTGTTCAAAATTAAGGGTCTACTGTGCTCACCCATACAATACTGTATCTATACCTACACTCTGCTTGAGTGCTCCTGCTTGCGCTTGCTCTGCCTTTACTATGTCACATATCACACTCATCACGCTTTCGGCTAGCTTTGTATCCCATAAAGAACCAAAAGAAAGCTGTGATGTATTGTGTGTTTAACACTAACTTCGATCGAATAAATCTCCACCTGACATGAGTTCCATGACAAGGAAATAGCATTCTCTCTCTTTGAAAAACTCGACGAGGAGGCAAATGAGAGGGTGTCGAAGTGTGGAGAGGATTAGAACACACAGCATTCCCTCCTATACCACACCCTCCTCTAGATGACTACCTTTTTCACACATGCATTATAATCGACAATGATTCAACTCCGATCAACACGGTCTCTTGCAAAATGAAGTACAACTTGCACCTCTACCGAGCGTTTGACTGTGAACAAGACCAACATATGACACAAACTCGTAATCTAATGGAACAAAACAATGGCAATGATGAACTCGTTTCACAACCTCAACTTGACTGTCAACAACAACAGCACTTGTTGTTAAAGAAACAAGCAAGTGACCGTGATAACATGAAGGAAATCAAAAGTTACACAAATGCAGTCATCATGAATCGTAAGACACAATATCATTACACACATCACATCTCAGGAGGGTAGAGTCACGGGAAGTCCATCAATCAACAGCATACAACTCAATCAACATGTGCACCAACCAAGTCAAACAAACACACACAGGAAAAAGACATCACCTTATGAAACCCAGCCGTCCCAACCCCCGCATCCTCCTTCAATGCCGTTTCTACGGCTGCACAAACTTCCTTTCGCTTCTCTTCATCCTTGCCGCCATCGTCATCATGATGGCCAACACCATCACCATCTCCATCGCCATGCTGTCCACGACAACGAGCCTGAAGCCACACCTCCGAATTCAATCCAGACGATTGGGTGCCCAGTGCCACGATTGGTTGGGAAGGGATGGTGGGATTCTCAGTCACGGTGATCGTGCGAGTGCGTACGTGTGTGTGTGTGTGGGGGGGGGTGATTTGTGTGTGTGTGATGGGATGTAGGAGCTTGAAGAATGGGGTGTAATCCATGCGGAGCGGCAAGGATGACAAAGGGTATTAGAAACTATGGAGAAAGCACGATCAATTGTGGAGAGTGAGATGAATTGACACCCAGAGACATAATGGTATGTTATGGTACAATACAATACTTCTGTATTGAGAGAAAATTAGGGGGCCACGGAAATCCCTTAATTTTATGATTTTCAAAATTAGAGGGATTCCTCTTAATTTTATTGAAAATCTCAAAATCAGGGGGATTCCCCTTTATTTTTTCCACGGTAATGTTACAAACTCAAAATTACGGGGCGGAATGTCCGTTGCTATGGTATAGATACACCTAGTCAACATTTGTGCACATACCATGCACCGTTTTGCGTGCGAATTTCCCACTTGTGCACTTTTTTGTGCATATTTTCTAATTATGCAACATAATTCTTGATTGTATTGCGTGAAGCTAGTAATTTTTACTTGTGCTACATTATTAATAACTTATGCACAGAAGAGTGCACGGGAGTTGGTTGGATCTTTTACGCCTAATAATTTTTATTACTACTGCCTACACAGAAAATGTTAAGAAAGAGATGATGTTTTTATTTGCACGGTACTGGTCCGAATGTGTTTTACAGTATTGTACCCTACATATGGATCGGTACGAGAGGCTGTATTGTACCACATAATTTTGAGTGCCCCTCGTAGAATCGCGAAGCATGCTTGGAAAAAATCCAGATCGACCACGGTGACAAGCCGGCCGCAAACCAGATTTGCAATATCTCAGCGAATATTGCTCCTCTTTTTAATACGGGACGAGCGCCGCTATCCTTATAACCGCGCGCTCATGAAGGTATGCTCAGATTGATGTGGGAAGAAAAAACTGCTGAGCATTCCTTCCCGAGAGATCACGGACTCAGATTTCCGACATCTCCGAATTCCAACAGTCTGGGAAGAAGAGCAGGATTTTCGACCCTTCCAACTCTGGTCTCTCGCTCTTTCCACCTCTCTTGAAGATGGGAGGAAGTGGGGGTATTTGTAGGTCAAAAAAGGTGACTTCGTTGTATTTTCCAGTTTTTGATGCAGAACTTGCATGAAACCTCACCTTTTGCATGCCATCTTTCATATTTTCCAAATCAGCTGCAAGCATGCAACAATCAACTCAAGAGCTAAGCAATTAGGAAAAAAGGGCAGAGAGCTACGGCCCAATCACTAACAAAGCCAACAGTCAACTTAAAGCAACAGGAGAGTGGAGAGAGTCTGTGATGACTCAACAAACAAGCCTGATAATATAGCCACCATTACTAATGTCAGTTAACAAAACACAACAATCAACCAATATATAAAAGGGAGCAAAGAAGTTGGGGAAAGTTCAAATAACCAATTCACCCTTTTGTTTACATCAAGCAGTTAATTAATTGATTAATTGATCAATTAATATTAGTTACTAGCATGTTACTAGCTTGGTCCTCTCTACTTAAAAATGTCTTCGTGAAAATATTATGTTGTCTCCCAAATGATACTGTGGACCTGTATCACATATATTATTGAGAACTTTCTCTCATCATACCAGATTTGTGCGTACACTTGTATTAGCTAAACCGTAAGATGGACTTATTAAGGAATTGGTACATCCACTTGTGCACAAAAAAGTTCACAAATGTTGTAGATTATGACATATAACTTATTTCTCCAAAATATTTTTTCGTTCCACGTGAGCTCCGTCACCACGTACTTGGTCGTATATATGGATGCAAGTGGTCGTCCACTGAGACACATTACCGCAGCTCCATTAGTTTAGCGTATATTATTTTTTGTTATGGTTTAACGTCTTATATTTTAGTTCAATGGGAGATGTGGGAAAGTAGTGGTTAACGTCCAATGTGTCAAAAAATATCTCATTTGGAACTCAAGACATAGTTCCTGTACTTGAAAAATCACAGCAGAAACTTATAATGACACTCGTCTAAAAAATCTCTGTAGGAAATTGTCCTTGGAACAAAAATCTCAGTAGAATTCTTCCCAGAACCAAAATCCCATTAGGATTTCTCCCGGAACCAAAATCTTAGTAGGATTCTTCCCAGAACCAAAATCTCAGTAGGAACATTCCCGGAGCAAAATCTCAGTAGGAACAACACTATTCATGATCACAGCACTGTATTGAATTGTTTCATGTGTGATAAAAAGATGTATGCTTGTTCCTCAAGACATAAAAAATATTCATATTGTTCCTTTTCATATCAAAAAATGGATTTTTGTTCCATATATGATGAAAAACTACGTTTTTGTTCCCAGTGAGATGCATTTGAGTTGTGTTCCTACCAAGATTCAAGATCCAAAAAGTTAAAAAAAACCCCCCCCCCGTTCCACACCTCTGCGACCATCCACCTTAATCATTTGGTCTTATTTGGTGTTTATTTAAAGATATGACACCATTTTCACCACTGCAATTTATTCCGTGCTGTCCTTGATGATAGAAAAAGGGGGACACACACATTAAAGCTTGCCAATCCGCCATTAGTGCCCTCATACGGATATGGTCGCAAGCTCCTGCATCAAGAGAATGGTAATGGTAAGAATCCATCGCTATATTGAGGATGTTCAAATCTCCCCTCACTCACACATGATTTTTTCAATAATTGTAACTCCTCAAGCTCCCCACAGTAAATTGAACACAGCTACACAAACAATCAACAATCAATCGTATAGTAGATCACAAATTAGTTTTTAGAAATTCACTTGCATTAGGGCATGTAACAACAGATGAATTTAATGCTAACTATAAATTATTTGTAATTGTCCCTATTTTATTTCATTTTACAATCACAATTAATTTGAAATTACTTCTGTCATTTCATGCTTGAGTTTGGCAATTACATTGATTTAGGATGGCTTTAATATTTGTCTCCATTCCATGATAATAGACAGAGCCCCCCTCCCAATTTCTACTCTAAAACTCTTCAGAGCTTTCAAAGTGCGAATGGGCTGATCTCTCCCTCAGCTCTCCCTCCATCATGTATTGATACTCTTGTAGTGCTAATATAACACAACAGCACAATTTGACAACTGAAATTTAACATTGAAGATAGCATTAGAATCTTAGAGTCAGTACACATTGCTGGTATCAAAACCTCAGAATCAGTACAAAGCACACTTATATCATTAATTGTCAATGTGGACCAAGGCTTTCACAAACTAGCCCCCTTAAAGATCATTGGGCAGTTTCTTTTTCTAGCTAGCATAAGGAGCTTGAAGGCATGAACGTTAATAAATCCATGAAATCTTGAAGTTGAATAACTAATCTCAGCTTTGACTGCATCACATATCGACTTGCTGGTGATGATCAGTAGCTCTGTTGGTACGTCAGCAAGCAGCAGTTGAGATGGTATCCAATTGTCAATAGTTCCCAGACCTTTCTCCCAAAGGGTTTCAAGGAAAAGTGTAATTTTGTTCTGACTCTAGTCTTAGAAAGGGGCTAATGAGAAGTTTTATGAAGAAATATAGATTTTTGAAGCTGATACCAACTTGATATCAACTAGACTCCCACCATGCCTCTTTGAATTACTGACAAGTGTTTCATTTCATTGGAACCTTTCATTCCCAACATATTTGATATGAACGTCATGCATAGGACCATGTCTTGGTTAATAGAATGCCAAAGCAAGCCAGAGTTAAGAGTCAAGAATTCTTTTTGACAGGCACATAAGCTATAGAAATGGGGAACTACCTTGAAGATAGCATTAGAATCTTAGAGTCAGTACACATTGCTGGTATTAAAACCTCAGAATCAGTACACAGCACACTCATATCATTCATTGTCAATGTGGACCGAGGCTTTCACAAACAAGCCCCCTTGAAGATCAGTGGGCAGTTTCTTTTTATAGCTAGCATAAGGAGCTTGAAGGCATGAATGTTAATAAATCCATGAAATCGTGAAGTCGAATAACTAATCTCAGCTTTGACTGCAACTCAGAAGACTACCATGTAACAAATATTGCATGATAGAAATGGTCCAATTTTTCGTTGAATAAAGAAAATTGGACCAATCCAAGCATCTTGATGGTAGCAGTTGATTTGTCGGTGAGGGCTATTGTGGCACAACTGGAGCTGAAGTGGTATTTTTCATGAATCATGGTGTGGAAGACCGAGAAAGAGGAAGAGCAGTGTCGTGGTTTTTTGCTCACCTGTTGAAATCAAACTCTTTAAGTTGTCTCCCCACATGATTCGTTGATGTAAGATAGAGGTGCTATCTTGTGCAAGCAGGCGTGCCACACATTTTTTTCTCGAAATGCTCTTGCAGTCTCCAAATTTTCTGCTCACCGGCCATTTTTTCACAAAAAGGCTTCATTAGTGGTCACGACAGCTCCAATTCTCCCCCAAGAGCCTAACCAACCATCACAATCCATCATCTTTTACCCCATCTATAATCCCCAGTGCCATTTTGTCAGGGGTGCCCTATTTCCTCCGCCGCAGTCCATGCCTCTTTGAATTACTGACAGGTGTTTCACTGGAACCTTTCATTCCCAACATATTTGATATGAACGTCTTGCATAGGACCATGTCTTGGTTAATAGAATGCCAAAGTAAGCCAGAGTTAAAAGTCAAGAATTCTTTTTGACAGGCACACAAGCTATATAGAAATGGGGAACAAGCAAGAACCAGCCTAGATGATTTGGACTTGATTAACAACTACTTAACGAATGACCAGGTGACTCTAATCATTGTTTTACTCTACATGAGAGACATAGCAAAAAACCCAGAGGACTCATCATGCACAATACACAATACACCCTAAGAACCATGAACAACTCATATGTCGTAAAAGATATCACGCCTGTAAGTCACACAAGAAAATCCATTAAACTCTAAAATATAACACATAAAAGTAATCTACATTCTCCCCTAGAATAATAAACACAAATTTGCATCAAATATTTGCCAATTATTGTTTTAGAGACCCCTTTTAATCTGTTCTCGTGTTGCCTGAACATGCTCATCATGGCTGGTGTCTGTCTTTGTAGGAAATAATACTATGTCTCCTGTGATGATATCCTTACCCAAGTTTCAGATTGCATTATATCTATAGTACTAAAATTGTATGAAAGGGAACCATCTCTTACTCGGGCATTCAAATAAGTCCCAGTATCATTTGACATGCTTTTTTACATGATTTTTCCATACATAGAAGGCAATAGGATACCTCTTGCACACTCTACGGCACACATGATGTGCTGTTAGAGTAAGATAGGGGCAAAGGAACTGCACTTTTGTTACACTCGGTAATACTTCCACATGTAACAAGTTTGCCTGTGCAATGGAAAAGTGGAAGAGACAAACATACTGCACCATTACAATTCCCCTTCTTCTGCACTAGTATTGTAGTACCTTAGTGTAGTACCACCTGTAGAACAAAATATACTAGGTATGATTGAAGGGGACTTGAAGTGATAATCAATATGGTTGGTAATAATGAAGTACAAAATAATTTATGTTGTTTCAATGGAACATTTCATTCCAGACATATTTCATATTAACATTTTGGATAAGACCATGTCTTGGTTGATAGCATGACAAAGGAAGTCAGGGTTAAAAGTCATTTATTCTTTGCGACAGGCACATAAGCGATAGCTAATTGTCACTGCTCAAGTTTCAGGTAGGAAATTGATGCCATACCACCAAAAATAATCAACAATGAATTGTATATGGATCAGAAATTATTTTTGAAAGTTCACTTGCATTAGGCAGATGAGGGCAATTAAATTAATGCCAGCTATAAATTATTTGTTATTAACCCTTATTTTATTTCATTTTACAATCACAATTAATTTGAAATTACTTCTTTCATATCATAATGGAGTTTAACTATTACTTTGATTTAGGAGGGCTTTAGCATTCTTGTTTTCTCCATCATAATATACAGAACCCCCCTCCCACTTTCTAATCCAAAACTCTTGAGAGCTTTCAAAGAGTGCCAATGGGTTGATCTTTCCCTCCATTACATATTAATACTCTTTTAGTTTAACATATGTTATACTTTTGTAAAGACCATGGCACATCCGCAATGTTAACCACAACAACTACTCTGGTGCACCCTCATCAATGGCGGTACCTTACCTCTCTATTTCACACTTGTCCACACTTTCAGCTATCAACAAGTAACTAAGTTCAAGGAATATTTTAAGACAAATATTGCTCCTTTGTATCCTGATGCTGATGATAAAGCGGGCAAAAGGGTGATGGCTAAGGTAGATAGTGGTCCAGGAAGATTAGAGATTGATTTTTTAGCGGAGGCACAGACATCAGGATTTATTATTCGTCCTAGTGTTCCTAATACAACGGCAGTGACACAAGAGACTGATCAATCGTACGGTCCATTCAAATCCAAATTCGCTCAAAACCTAAGAGCCTTATCTGATGCTTGAATCAATGGAGACTTCCCAACCTCTCTTCTGCCATGGATGGTGGGATTGTTAGTTTTTGGAGGCACCCACCCAGTATCCCAGTTTGTTGTGTCAGAATCTGCCTTTGAGAATTTGAATGCATGGAGTAAGTGCGGTGTGGCACCACTTACAAGATGCTGTCTTGAAAATCATAGCCAGGTAAGGAGGGGGATGAGAGATGACGACGATGCAACAAATAAAATGATGCAAGATATCCAGACCGCCAACGACATAAGCACTCACTTCCAAATGGCCCATGGATACAACAGTGAAGCATTCAAAGCAACCGTGAATAAAGTCAAAAAAGTGGGGGTCACAGCAAAGCATTTGATGGAGCGCATCAACATGATAGAGGAGGCGACAAATCATGGATCAATGTGGCAGGCAATGGGTGCCAGCCACTACACAACTGATGATGTATTTTTGGGGGTAGCTAAGCGAAATAATAACAGGAGGAAGAAAGAATTGATGAAGAAGAAGGAGGTGGCATTGAAAAGCATCAATATTGAACAAGAGGCACGCACCATTTTGGCTCAATCCAAGGGTGTTGAGAACTATACTATTCAGGAGTTGAAAGTACTCCTGCAATATTACAAAATTAAAGTAACTGGATTAAAAAAGAACGAGTTAGTAGGCAAGTGGAAGGATGTGTTGCAAAGTGGAGCAGATGCCCCCACAATGGAGGGTTGGTCGGTTGAAGAAGAAGAAGAATTAAATAAACTCACCAATCAGGAAGTGACAATGGGAGACACTGCTTTAGCAAGGCATCAATGCTTGATTGAGAGGCAGATGGGCAATATAATCAAGAACATGAGCAAGGAGAAAAGGGACGAGTTGAAGCGAAAGTTGAATTCGGATATTATGCCTATGCCACCCCCTACTGAAGTTCTTGAGTCACAGGACAACATGGAAGAAGCCGAAGGAGAAGAAGACAACACAATTTATGAGGCGGCGATGTAGATTGATAAAATAATTAAAATTGTCTTTCAAACATCTTACCAATAGGGAAAATGTCGAATTTCCAACACCCCATGCCAAGACAAAAAATGTAACGAAATTGGCATGGTGGTGGAGGGATTCGATCTCCCGCAATACAATGAATTTAGGCGATCACGCCGGGGTTATTGCTGTCGCGGATGTGCCCGTGGATTGTGCAGTGGCGGAAGTTTAATATCTGTGATGGTTTTTGTTTGGTAGGCTGAATTCTGACGATGCGGGGGAAATCGTCATGGTGGGTGAGTGATGACGCAGCATGTGATGTTTTTTACATAATACCTACTAGAAAAAAATGTCATGTGTCAGGACTACGATGGTACACTACTTAAACTTGTATCTGATCATTCACTCACGGTAGATTTTTCCCGAGGAGATTTCACGCTAGTGCGTCACGAGACGATCTGTTCAACTTCAAAGATTGCATTGAACTACATAACGAGACTTACACTACAAATCGGCCGTCAAACGACTAAAACGGCACTTAATAGATCCTGAAAACTAAAATAGATGGTTTTTCTCTCCGTCAAACTAGAATATGCAAATTTTCTATCCAGCAAACTACGAAGACGCGTTTTTTGTTCCTCTAAACTAGGCAGAATCATTTTTTAATCCTCTAATGTATCCCGAAGCGTTTCATTCTACTCTTAATTACTCCGATGCAACTTACTGATCCAATGAACTGAAATATTTCAAATACCACTTATTTTTGACCATTCCCGCAGCTCCAGGGTATCCTCCAGAAAACTCTGTTTAGTTCAACAGCTTGCTACAAAACTTATTTATCTTAGTTTGAAGTATTGCCACTAATATATTTTTAGTTTAGTGTCTTTCTCATTAGTTTAGCGGATACTATTTTAGTTTAACGTCTAACATAATAGTTCAATGCCCTCGTTGAACACATACGTGGGAGTTCAAAGTACTTCACAAAGTTGAGAAACGTGCTATCTGAGCTCATGATTCTATGACTAACATCTCTTGAGCACAGTGGGCTTCACCAAAAAGAGAAACACAATTCCAGAGTTCAGATCCGGAAACTGGATAAAGACATGAATGAAGGGAAAATGCCAATGGCAATTACAAGAACAACATGGGATGCCGCAGCACAAAAAATGGTGTTCGAGGATCTTCATTATGGAGTCAACAAAAGGATGCTGGCAAGAAAAATGATAACTCACGCGTCTCACGTCTAACACACGTTCTTGTGACAAAAAATATAAAAGCATGGATCACAATGCGAACATCAAGTTGCAATCGGCAACTCAAAAAGTTATGAGCAAAATGGATGACCCAACTTTTTTGAATGAGAAATCAAAATTGAGCCGTTCTGAAATCGTACAGCCCCAGAAATCGTGAAAGAAATGCTGCATGAATATGTTTACGGAACATCTCTCCCTTTCAGATTTTCATGATGAAGAGAAATTATTGCAATCTTGTCATTATTACTATTCCTATTTCAGTCTACATGAGAGGTGTGTAATTTTTTAATCTAGAACATCATACAAAATCCTACAGAGTCTTACTATATATAATATCACTCTTGTCATCATCACTAGTTTTCTTACAATTTTTTGGTGTAAGTCATCAAGGTGGAGTCTCTGTCACATGGAGGTGAGACCCCCACCAACGTGCAAATCTTGGTTTACGCACATGATTAACAAAGTATACCAGGCACTTGCAGTCATGGACAAATCAACAGGTAAAATGCTCAACTATCACCAACTCATCCAACATCCCATCCTTTGCGACAACTGGACCCTCTCATCTGCCAATTAATTCAAACGTCTCGCCCAGGGCGTGGGCAACCTCATCAAAGGCACTAACACAATCCAGTTCATCACAAAAGCAGACATTCCCATTGACCGCCGCAAGGATGTCACCTACATCCGATTTGTCTGCATGGTCCATCCTAAAAAAAGGAACCCAATCACACTCGCTTCACAGTAGGTGGAGATCGCATCAACTACCCTGCCAAAGTTGCCACGCCCACTGCTGAAATGCTCACAGCCAAAATCCTTTTTAACAGCATCATTTCCACACCTGGTGCCAGGTTTATGACCATGGACATCTCTAATTTTTACCTTATGCCCCCACTCAATCATCCAGAATACCTCCGTGTGAAAATCTGTGAAATCCCAGAGGAAACATCCAGGAATACAAACTCAAGAGCCTGGTTGAACCGGGCGGCTCCGTCTTCATTCTCGTACATTTGGTATGTATGAACTTCTGCAAGCAGGCCTCTAGGCAAACAAACTTGTCAAAAAACCCCTCAATATGCAGGGATACTTCCAAGGTAAACTCATCCCAGGTCTCTGGAGCCACAAACAGCGACCCATCCAGTTTTCCTTAGTGGTTGACAATTTCGGCATCAAGTACACTGGTCAGGCAAACGAGCACCACCTCCTCACCGTTCTCGAAGAACACTACAATGTCACTGCCAATTGGACAGGTGCTTGTTACATTGGTATTACTCTTGATTGGGACTATGCAAAATGACAGGTACACCTATCCATGCCTGGTTATGTGGCCAAAGCCCCAAGCAATTTCACCACCCCAAACCAACTAGTCCACAAGACGCTCCCTTCCCCAGCATACCTATCAATTATGGCGCCAAGAAGCAATACGCCACCCCTAAAACCACCTCACCGCCCCTTGACAAGGCAGACAAGCATTTCATCCAACAAGTCTGCGGAAAATTCCTCTTCCTGGGTCGTGCTGTAGACCCCACACTCATTTGTCCCATTAGTGCCATCGCCTCTCAATCTGCTCACCCAACAGAAGACACCATGAAGCAGACACGCCAACTCCTAGATTATCTTGCATCCCATGACGATGCCGTCCTCACTTACAATGCCAGCAAAATGATCCTAAGGGTCCACAGTGACGCCAGCTACCTCTCTGCAAGACAGGCAACTTTGGACTTTGGCGATAAGTATCGCCAGATGGAGTCGTCCAATGTCGTCCAATGTCGTCAGTTGACGTCACTTAAAAATATCGGGTCATTTCATGCCTTCACTACAGGTCGTTAAAATGTCGTCAGGTGTCGTCACTTGGGCTGTCATTGTGTCGTCAGTGTCGTCACTTGGGTCGTCAAAAGGACTTCACGGTCATCACTTGTGTCGTCAGTTTGTCTTCGCTATGTTTTTGTTTAGGGTCGTCAGTCGTCTTTGTCGTCACTTTGTTTGTCACTGTCGTCAGTAGGCAGTCGTATATATACCACGTAGGGGTTGTCAGTGTCGTCACAAAGTTCGTCAGTGTCGTCACGAAGGGTCGTTAACATGTCGTTAACTGCCTTAAGTTCGGTCGTCATTTTGTCTTCAGTGCTGTCACTTGAGTCGTCATTTTGCCTTCAGTGTCGTCACTTAGGGTCGTCATTTTGTCTTCAGTGTCGTCACTTGATTAGTCACATTAACGAGATAATGTAAAAGACGTCAGTTGTCTTCAGTTGTCGTCAGTTGACGTCAGTTAATCACTCAAAAATCATCCACGTGGCAAACTTGCCTGTCTTGCTGATCCCAATGCATGCAGCAGAGCCGACGGCCACTTTTTCCTCTCTACAAATGCCAAGGTTCCATCTAACAATGGAGCCATCCTCAACATTGCCCACATCATCAAACATGTCATGGCATCTGCCACTGAAGCTGAACTAGGAGCACTCTACATCACAGACCATGAAGTTGTCTACCTCCGCATCATCCTCGACGAATTAGGGCTCAAACAACCAGCCACACCCATCCAAACTGATAACTCCATGGCAGAGGGCATCATCAATGGTAAGGTCCAACCCAAACACAGAAAAGCCATGGACATGCGTTTCTGCTGGCTGCATGATCGCGAATGTCAAGAACAATTTCGAAACTACTGACGACCAGGAAAACTCAATTACACAGACTACTGGACCAAGCATCACCCTGCCACCACCATCAAAACATTCGCAAAGAATTTATCATGCCATACACAATTGTCGAAATGCTACATCTCGACCTCCAACAACGAGCAAGACATGCAGAAGCTGCAGCTTAAAGGCACAAAACATGCCCTCTTGCAAGGGTGTGATAATTATCTACCATGATCCATATCCCGCTATGTAAGTAAAGTAGGCTCCAAGCGCCATTCATTTTGCGCAACAGAAGATGTACATCAACAAAAGCTCATAAAATCGAACAGCAGTTAGATTACAAGCACCATGTTGATGCCGCCTCTTCTGTAACAACAATAGGATATACTTCACATTTATCAAGATTTTTCAAAATCTTAGTTGTGTTGGAAACTGAGCCGTTTTCTCCTTCTTCTCCTTCTGCTTCCTCTTCTCCTTCTTCTTCTCCTTCTTCTTCTCCTTCTTCTTCTTCTTCTTCTCCTTCTTCCTCTCCTTCTCTTTCTCCTTCTTCTTCTCCTTCTCTTTCTCCTTCTCTTTCTCCTTCTCTTTCTCCTTCTCTTTCTCCTTCTCTTTCTCCTTCTCTTTCTCCTTCTCTTTCTCCTTCTCTTTCTCTTCTCTTTCTCTTTCTCCTTCTCCTTCTCCTTCTCCTTCTCCTTCTCCTTCTCCTTCTCCTTCTCCTTCTCCTTCTCCTTCTCCTTCTCCTTCTCCTTCTCCTTCTCCTTCTCCTTCTCCTTCTCCTTTCTCCTTCTCCTTCTCCTTCTCCTTCTCCTTCTCTTTCTCCTTCTCTCTCCTTCTCCTTCTCTTTCTCCTTCTCTTTCTCCTTCTCTCTTCTCCTTCTCTCTTTCTCCTTCTCCTTCTTCTCTTCTCCTTCTCCTTCTCCTTCTCCTTCTCCTTCTCCTTCTCTCTCCTTCTCCTTCTCCTTCTCCTTCTCTCCTTCTCCTTCTCCTTCTCCTTCTCTTCTCCTTCTTCTCTTTCTCTTTCTCTTTCTCTTTCTCCTTCTCCTTCTCCTTCTCCTTCTCCTTCTCCTTCTCCTTCTCCTTCTCCTTCTCCTTCTCCTTCTCCTTCTCCTTCTCCTTCTCCTTCTCCTTCTCCTTCTCCTTCTCCTTCTCCTTCTCCTTCTCCTTCTCCTTCTCCTTCTCCTTCTCCTTCTTCTCCTTCTTCCTTCTTCTTCTTCTTCTTCTTCTTCTTCTTCTTCTTCTTCTTCTTCTTCTTCTTCTTCTTCTTCTTCTTCTTCTTCTTCTTCAGTGAGAAAGTTTTTTTGCTTTTTGCCAAAACAGGTACTGACCATAAAGTTGATGTGAACTTACCTGTAAATAATTCATTTTTTGCTTGGACTTACATGGGTAGTCATGATGTTTTAGTATCTGTCTACCTTTAAAGTTATATCTTTTTGTATAATGTATGACATTATTTTCAAGAATGTTTCTGTAAACTTGAAGGGAACATTAGTCACAAATTATCATCTTAATCATACAACAATGGTTCTGTAAACTTGAAGGGAACGTTATCGTGTCACAAAAGAGTGTCTATAGTACGTCTAATAAGAATGATTTCGCAAACTAAAAAAGGGTAAATATTTTTAAAATGGGCGCGATCGCAAGCGCGGAGCACGCGAAGCGCGCCCATCTGCAACTACTATAGTACCTTATAGTACATATGGATTAAGCGTAGAAAAGTGGCATACTGCTACAAGCACTTTATTTCAAAAGTACGTCTTCCTCTGTCTCTACAAATCATATTCTGTCCAGCAAGCTACAAAAAACAAAAGTACGTCTTCCTCTGTCTCTACAAATCGTATTCTTTCCAGCAAGCTACAAAAAATCTTGCAGCGGCTGCTGGTAATTTCGTCTAACCACATTTTCAGTCACATGTAATGAACAGTGAAACAAAGAATTCTGCTATTATCCAATAGATAGGCTACTTCTCACGAATCAATTATGGGTTGAAAATGAACAAAAAGTTATTGAAATAGCATCGCCATAAGAAATCCTCATTAGCCATTCGCAACAGTGAAAGGAATTACCTCACTTCCAAACTTTTCTTGTGTGAATGTTTACAAAGTTGTCACTTTGGCAAATGTACCCCATTTGAAATATGCCTCATGAGCACATGTGAAATACTTCAAAGCCATTGATTTGTTGCCAATGTCAAAGTAAAAGTGTGCTGCTAACTCATACGAGGGAGCTTCTTTGTGTATAAACTTATGGTCTTGTGCTGATGATATTGCATGTTCATATGACACCATTCCTTTCTCAACATTTCCGTTGCTGCAAGATTCTTCAGCCTCTAGCAAGAAACACTTGTTCTCAAAATTCCACAAAGAACCTTGATCTTTCCATGTATGCATTAGTTCCCTGTACTCTGCCCCTCTTTGAGCCCATATTGGATCATGTGTCTTGCAATAAATCCTAAATGATGCTAGACCACCAATAAAGGCGTGGACTGCATGGCCATTGAGCAAGTGTCATGATTGCATTTTAAACTCAAAAGAATTTCTCAGCACTGCATTTCATATCTTCATTGTTGTTGAACGCCAACGAAATAAATAACCTATGAAAGTACCTGAAGGAAGAGTTTTAAAATGTTGCAAGCCCAGAACTTGATATTTTTTCTCCATAGATCCAAGACCAGAATCAAGTCATGCTTGCCTGGGTGATCACCCGAGATCACCCGAGCAGGCCTGAGCGATGATCGTTCTCACCTGTTCTCACAGTGTTCTCACCATATAAATATTTTGAAGATGACGAATGTTCCTCTCCACTAATAAACAACTGCCTTGAAGACGTCAAGAGGAAACATCAAGAAATACCATCACGACGCTATGCTACGGTACCACGGCAACATTCACCAACAGGTGTCTTTAGACTTTTCATGACTCCATACGGAAAGTCTATAGACTCTTCTCTAAAATACCTCTAGACTTGCCATACCATGAGATTAGTTAGAAAAGGTGTGAATCATGCACACAATAACAATATTACCTAAGCTCATCATGACTTGTGTGACTTTTGTAGTAATGTAAATATCTATGTCATTTTTAAATCTAAATTGATGATGTTATAAAAGCTATCTCAAAATTTTTATCTTATAATTTTCCCGCCATTTCATTTTTAGTTGGTGAGGTGGGGTCTATAGATGGGGGGGGTCTCAAACGGCTACTAACATATGCTTGGAACTTGGAGGGAATTGTAATTGTCAGAGGATCAAGACCATATAGCTTTATCTGTCACCCCCAACCATACAATCAGGGTTGTGGTGTTTATTGTATGTGGATGCCAGCTTTTTCAGGGGCTTGTTTGCACCGTCTTCACATGAAGAGCATCTATATAGTAACTAAGAAATCACATATGAACCTGTCATGTAATTGACAACTATTATTTTCTTCATAGTGGGTATGTAATATTTACTTGTCTTTGAAATCAACACAAGCTAATCCCATCTTAATAGAAAAAGAGGAATATGTTACGCAGTGAGAGAGCAATAAATTCAGAATAAAGTACCTTGGAAGATGGTTGCAAGGTGGGCTGAGGGAGGGGTAGTTGCTGCAGAATTATTTGAGGATGCATTTGGTGGGGTAGAGTATTTTTTGCTTGTGTGTTTCATGTGCACGGTGGTAGGGGGACAGTCTCATAAAAATAATACCAAAATAATAGCATCAAGGTTATTTTTTGGACACGTAGGTTTTTGCCCTACGTACTAGTAGATTTGCTAGACCTTGTCCGAGGAGCGATTTGTGGAGGGGAAATCAACGAAAATGAAAGGTACACTATCTTTAAAAAAATCATAACGAGCGAAGTTAGACCTTCTTTGCGATTGCGATGTAACATCATAAATATATGTGTTTACGCGAACCATAATAAGGTAAATCCATCATAAAAACCTTTTATGATATTGTCCGGCATATATCAGCAACCATCAAAATCATACAACTTCCCGTGATTTCAACCTAGCCATCATACAAATCGTGTATGATTTTGACGAGTCGCAAAAAGTGCAAACTATGTTGGGGGTCATGCTTTTTGTGTAGCGTGATCTGAGACACATCAAAATCATACGAATATTGTATGATTTTTCCTAATCCCCCACGTGCCTCGGTTCTTGGTATTCTCAAGTATAACAGCCTGCAAAAATGTTCATGCGTATTATTGATACTTGATGTCTGTTTGTCTCTATCTTGCCTGAGGCCACTCAAGTGGCTGAGATTTTGGTTTAGAAGCAAGATTTATGCTCTATAAGGCTGTTTTCATTTAAATATTCCATGTGGCTTCCTGTAGCATTTATGTTGCTTTTCTTAGCATTCATGAAATAATTATTTTGGTATGCAAATTGCTAGTAAACCCTTACATGAACATTCAGGAAATAATTTTTTACATGTTGTCTTCATAAAATACTCTGGAAGTGTTGGCCAATTCACGGATGCCTCCCCCCCCTCATTTAATTTTCTTAATTAACTAATTGGTTATTGCACTGCTGGTGAACTTCCAGCTTTAGCACATGTCACTGCAGCCATTTAAAAACTCCACTCCATTGCATCTGTCAATCATTGATGGGATGCACCAGGGTGAAGCATCCTTTTTGGGACCAAAAAGGTGGGGGGATATCATTTCATGTCTTCAATTACTTTGATTTTCACATCACCAATTTCTTATGTTTCTCAAGTTATACTTTCGGTTATCTCATCTACACCCACCTAAACAGATCACAATCAACCATTCAAACAGTATGCCCTTGGAGAGCGTCATTGAATTGTCCCTCGAATTCGTGGTACAATGTGGGCATAACAACTTGCAGCCACAATGTTTTTTATTTGTCAAATTTTTTCTAGACATCTTGAGTTTCCAGTTCCCCACTCTCCACAGAGAACAAACAACCCCTCAAAAAGTCGGCCTCAGACTGAGGACCCTAACAGACCCCAGTCTGCCTCAGATTGAGGACCCTAACAGATCCCCGAAAAATTTGACGGAGCTTGTGCTGAGTTGAATTACATTTTTTGGGCCAATCAGGTGTGGGGATGGCGATGCTGCTGCCATTTTGCGTTGTAGTAGTATCATGAGGATTTTTAAATTGGTTAGCTCACATTTCAGTCACCTCCCCCTCTTGATCCTGAAAAATTCAACTGCCTTGCAAACAATAATTCTCAGGTCAATTGCCTTATTAATTGACAAAATGTAAGAAGTAGCTTATTGTTGATCATTTTCTCATTGTACAACTTTTGAATTGAGAGCTCACATTCACATTACAAGCACCCAATTTTTGTCCATGCAGACCACAGCCAACTCGTTGTTACTTGAAGGATCATTTTTCAAACAGGGCTTCAAATAGTGATTGTGCATGTGATATGAGTTTTGTTTTTGACCTTTCAAAGAGCTGGCTCCTGCAGAGAAAGATCTCAATTATGTTAATATGCATTATTTTCCTGTGAACTTGTGGGGGATACACACATGACAAAGATGGCCTGTTCTATTACTTATACTGTAAATATTTCTATAGGAGCTGTCACACAAATAATCAATGCATTTGTGAATGAAGAGGGCCAGCATGTTGAGCTAAAGATGATTTTCTATATTATAATGGCATTTTATTTGCCACAGTGAGCATGGATTTTTGAAACCACTGCATAGTGGAATTGCACCCCCTCAATCAGGCGAAAGCATAGGTCAGCTGCATACAAGCATAAATAGTAAGATAGATTCTTTCACCAGGATATTTTTCCTAGTAAATTAGGATGAACTTGATCTAATCCTTAAGAAGTTTTAGTACTATCAGATAAGATTTTGATTTTTGTAGCTCATTTTTTTGCATGGCAAGTGTACACTATTGTTGGGATTCTCAACCAAATGGTAGGATGAGGACAAATAATAAGGTAGATTAAATAGTAGGGCGGATTTTTTCACTGAGACTTTTTCACTCGTAGATTATCAAGCCTGTAGCTAAAAATGTTAGCATTGTTGTTACATATCGATTTTTTACAAGTGATATCTTAGATCTTTTATAACGAAAGAAGTACGACCTTGCGACACATACTTATATGATTGAACCTCTAGCGAAAAATGGTATTTAAAGAAAGGCAATATCTTACAATTTTTTCTGATCACATAAATTATATAACCTCTAAATTTGATCGTGAGTGATATATAATTTGTTGTTAATTGTATCATGTTTTACAGGTATGTCATCAGGACTTAACCCTCCAACGTAACTAGCCGTAAAAGTGATACTAGTTAATAAACTAGCCGTAAAACCGACACTAGTTAACTCGAAATCACGATTTCGCCCACTTCCACCCACTTCTGAGTCAATCTGACGTCACCGATCGATTCCTCGTGAAAAATTAGCATGATAGGCCCCCACCAAGAATATTATTTGATCATTATTATTTAGGCGAACAGATAGCACCACTTGCCATGCTTTCGCCATACAAATGAAAAAAAATCCGAATTCGACGGTGGTTCCTATTTAAGTACCCCTCTTCAACATGGTAACTAGAGATAGGTAGGTAGATATGTAGGTAATAATTGGTAAAAAACGTTTAAACAAGATAGAGATTTACAGCTAGTTAAGCAACAATTGGGTCCCCAAAGTGCCTAGTTAACTCACAATTGTGTGTTGGAGGGTTAAGGGAAAGTTGCATAAAAAATAAAAACAGTCGAACTTGATACTTTTTAGAAGCATCGTACAATATTTAAAAGTAATATATGTTGTGGAGAACATAATATTTCCACTGACTAGGAGACATCCACTCCGAAGGAACAGTTGTTGTTGGTCGAATGGCCTAATCAATTATTTTAATTTAGCGAAGGCCAACCGACTGTTCAAACGTACTTTGTCCTGAGGATGAGGCCTCAGGTACGGATCTGGTAAGAAAAGTCCATTTTCAAAGATTCGTACATTTATGTACCTATATTTGGAAATGTACCGATTTCTGAAAATGTACCGATACATGTCGAAGGTACATTTTGAAAGATCGGTACCATCTACAGTAGGAACTACTACGGTTTCTACGAGAAAAATGAAATCGGTACATTTTCAAAGATCAGTACTTTTTAGTACCGATCTTTGATAATGTACTGATCTTGCAAAATGTACTTTTCGATTAATCAGTACATTTTGAAAGATCGGTACATTTTGGTGCCACTCTGAGAAAGGGGCTTAAGAGTTATTTCTTCCTGCATCTTGTCCATGTTGTGTCAACCAATAAAAACCAAATACACACGATAAACTGCTCTCTAGAGAGAACTATGAAAATCATACAAGTTCCCGTAAATTTTACTAGGCATCATACAAGAATTGTATGATTTTCCTCGCTCCCCTAAAAAGAGATTTGCTTGATATAAGCCCTCTTTTATGTGCGAGAAACATCTCCACGGAAAAGAGCGAGGAAAATCATACAACCGTTGTATGATTATCCTCCCTCTTGCCAGTGCCCTTTAGGGCATCCCTTGCATACCCTGCATACGGGCAATCGTGCGTTGCCAGCATCATGCACGTGCTAATGGGTCCCATTTTTATCTGCACTCACCACACGTGCATGCGCAACACATGCAGCACATCCAGCACATCCAGCATTCGTCGTATAATAAGAATAGATAGATAGAGAGAGGGTATACGACAGTCTTCGACCCTCGTAGGAGCATGAAGGGGATCGAGAAGGACAGTCCAGTCTGGTCCAGTCCTGTCCACAATCAGTTTGATCCGTGCGAGAGCCATCCCTCGTAAAAACTACCGGCAAAGCGCATCAACAACAGCGCAGTTAACCATTCCACCTTTGCCACCATGAGCGAAGACTTGTGCACCTTTGGACTATGCGTTCTGACAAGCATCAGTCAGCAGCTTGCCCCTCATCACGCGACAAACAAAATTCCCGTGTGTAGTTGTTACGAAGATCCCTCCTTCGTCCCACAAGTCATGGAAGAGTAATGCAGTCAATGGGGCAAAAATGAAGTGGGTGATGATTCATCTTTCGAGCTTTGAGGTGTATTATTGAATCGACCGATCTAGAAGAACTTTCTGCTCGTGTTGAGACTCTGCGGAAAATCATTGTTTTTGGGAGGTATGCCAAGGATGACAAGTTTGAGTTAGTTTGGAAGAAATTTGTTCCAAACTTAGAGAGTGGCGACATTGTTCTTTGCCGGGGCCGAGAAGAAAACGGCAATGCTCTCAGGTATCAATTTTACTGTGAGTCCGTTGTTGGTAAGTTGACAAAAGAAGCTCAATCAAAGGACATTCATTTGTTGGAAATGGTGTGGTCGGAGCGAGACAGAGTGTCAGAAATGAAGTCGAACGAACCCAAAGCTTTCTTTGTTGGTGAATCACAGCAAGCTCATCTCCTGTTGAAGCCCTTGGTGGAACAATGCACAATTATAGGCCACATTGGTGATTCTGCGGCATGTGCTCACTATGGTATAATGAATCAGCGGGCAATTGAGTTCGCTGTAACTTAGACTTTCGCAGAATGCGTCAATCTACTGAAAGACACAGCATTTTATGAAAATGGCAATTTGGGGAGAATTCTAAACAATTGGAATGACCAGAAGTTGAAGCTGCATAGTTAATGTTGGCCGCAGGGTCACGGTTAATTTTAAACTTGGTTTAATTTAACATGGTATTTTTAGTGTCTCTATAAGCTACTATTTTTAGCTGTCTTCGTGATAAATTTTACTATGCATTGCAACCTGTGTTTTCTTAGTCTGTGATATTTTCATGAAGACTTAGATACTAGTTAGTAGTATGACCTTTTGTATTTCATATTAATTGTTCGTCACTTACATGCATTGGAATTTTCAGATAGGTAAAATCTTAAAATCGTTTTTACATTCTTCTTTTTATGACCTCCAACCTTTGAAAGCGATCACATGAGTTTTACTATATATATTAACATATGATTTATAGGTATATGCATCATACAAAGTTTGTATGATATTCACGAGCGTATATAGATAGATAAACAATGCCCCCGGGTCGGAGTCCTAAATTCGTGTAGATTGTACTTAAAAATCCTCTAATGCCATCTGTGTTATTCTTGTATGAGTCACAGTATTGGTACTAACCTACATTCTTTCCCTTACATCCTCATACAAAGTTTGTATGATTTTGACATTGTTACATTAATGTTAAAAATCCACAACATGAGATTTTTCTTGAGCTGTAGTCATTCCCACGTAGGAGTATATAATGACCCCCAAATATCGTTGTCAAAAAACGGGATATCTACATAGTCCATATTCCACACTTGTGGATTGTCACGTGTATTAATCCACCAAAAAATTAGCAAGCAAAATAAGATGGATACCGTCTGGCCATCCTCAGAAATACACAAACCTGAAGATAACAGGAGGCAGCGGGAGTCATTTTGAGAAGTCTACATGACATCATGCTGTAGAGCAATTATTCCACGCATAAAAAAGGCATAGAAGAGTCCCATAAAAAAACAGACAGTAATATCAACAAAAAACAACCATGACATCACAAGCCCGAGCCATAACTCGTCGACAAAGGGTGGCAACGGCAAGCCGCAACCAAGGCCTTTGTGAAGGCATTTCCTGCCGCACCGGTGCCACCGGAACTGATTCCCCCTGCAGTACAGGAGGATGCGACCGGCCTAGCTGCTGCGAATCAGCAAAATCAGCCCCCCCATCGCGTGATTGTCCACGGGGATTCTTTGCCATTCCCTCTTGTTGCGGCCACACCTCCTGCTGCCGTTGCCCCTGCAGAGGAACAGCCTCGAAGAGCCCCTCATTAGGTGCGCGGTCACTTGCCAAAAAATACCACGCCCCTCTTCGCAATTTTATGTCATTTAGGGACGGTATTGCATACGACCGTAACCACGAGTTCACCAGGGAGCAACTGGAGCCCCTCACGGCCTTGGATTTCTACAGATGGTGCAAGCATCGCGTCTACGGCGACGCTGATGCCGATGAAGGTGTCTCTCCGCCACTTCACGACAGGGTGAACTCAGTGCTTGCTTGGAAGCGAGCCATCTCCTACAGCATGGTCAACAATGCCATGCAATGGAACAAGACGGCCCAGCTTGGCAACCCAACTCGGTTGCAGCTCATGGCTCATCTTCTGCGCCACATGAAACGCTTTCAGACTCAGCGTTGGGCATGGCTTCTCAAGCTCGACGGCCCCTCACAAACTCCGAGTTTGAACGAGTAATGGAGGTGTATTGGCATATCCCTAACAGGGAGCTTGGCATTGTGGGCGCTGCTGCATCTACTTTTCAGCTCACGATGATTGGGCGCCAAGATGACACTGCTAAGTTCCGGGAGGCTGACCTTCAGCCGTATTCTCTCTATCCCGAGTATGGGGTGGTTGGTCGACTACCATGGTCAAAGAATGTTACAGATGAGATGGATGCCCCACCCCAAGTGATCTTTGGGGCCATGGACACAAGGTATGACTTCCTTTCAAATGGTGGGCTTTGGCTAGAGTACCATTACATGGTGAATCCTGGTGAGAATGAGTTTATTTTTGGCTATGAAGGTCTAGATGATCCAATTTGAATCAAAGAGAGGCTGAGCCGTCTCCTTGGAGATACTTTGAGAGATACTGATTTTAATCTTGACAGGCCGGGGCTTGTTGGAACCCACAGCATCAGGAAGATGGCAGTCACCTTTGCCAGAGGAAATGGCTGCTCAAAGGTATGTGTTCTTTACATTCTTGTTTCATTATTGCCTAATTCAAATTATGAAATTACTAACCCAATTTATGAGTTTTGTTTCTCTGTTTAGGATGATACAGACTACAGGGGCAGGTGGAAGAACAGCCGTTGCCAGCAGGAGACTTATGCCGATACAAATATTTCCCATGTGGATGCCAAGGTTGCAGCAGCCATGTGCAAGGGTGGGGTAATCGCCTATGAGATTGATCCTTTGTCAGGGGTCAGTGACAATTGGATCCTTGATTATGTTGTTCCTAACATGGTTCGTCATGGCATTCCTAGTGAAGTTTGTATTGTTTTTGGCCGTGCTGTCCTCTTCAGGGTTTTCGACAGGACAGGAGAAGATGCTGTCCCCACTCCAATGAGGGAGTCCATTATGCAAGCCTATCAAGAGTTGGGATCCCGCAACATTCTAGAGGATGGATGCAATCCAATCAAGAGGAGGCCTTTAATTGTGACGGGATACAACACGGAGGTAATCATTGATCTGATGGAAGCTGATGATGACGATGGACAAGGAGGGTTGGCCAATCGTGATGGGGATCCTCGCAGGGCGGCTATGGTTTGCAACCAAGAGGTACGTATGCTGTCCTCCCAGATTCTACACTTGCGCCGTGAACTTTGTGATGCTTGGACAGAGGCCGATCGTCAACTAACAATTATGAAAAGAAAACTGGCTCGACTGAGCAATAATCTAACTCGTCTCTCAAACAGGCCAGGAATGCTTTGTTACAAGAGGAGGCGGTTAGGCAACGAGCAAGGTGGAGGCAGGTCAATCCGGTTGCACTCTACTACCAAAGGCACCGCTGTCCCAACTATGGAAGGAGTCCCTGTGTTAGGAGGGGAGCTTGGAACCTACCAGCAGGAGTTCGAAGGGCTGGATATGCAAGAGGTGTTTCATGGTGATGGGAGTGTTGATGCTATGTACACATACTTTTCCTGTGTACCTCATTACTTACACAGCGGTACAGACTTAGAACTTTACCTGTCTACCTGATTACTATATGGTATGGCTAGCATAAAACAGTCATAATTTAGTAATCACCCGATTAACAATATCTATGTGTTTGCTATGCTCAGCAGTGATTACTAAATTTTTTTTGCACTGAGCAACACCTGCAAAACAACCAAGGCAACAACAAAAACAAGCCACCAACATGTCCTCGCCAACCGCGAACGAAGCCACCGTCTACGAGGCCGTACGAGCCATCGTAACACCACTGCCTCTCGATAAGATCGTCGGCCAACCAACGACCTCTACCATAAACCATCTTCGGCAACAAATCGCGAAAATTGCGGCAGCCGTCGAAACAACGAGCTGGGGTGGACGTCATGGCCATCTCGCACTTGTGCTCACCAACACCGAGTATCGCACGGTCACGGGCAACCCGGACATCGCCATCGACCGCCTCCCATCGCCTCCGATCGTCGCGACGGGCCTCACGAACACCACCATGCTCACGAATCGTGTGTCGATCATGGGCTTGCACAATCTCACGTGCCAAGAGTTTTGGAAGCAAGAAGCCGTCGATGCGCTCATTGTCGACAAAATCGTACACCAAGCCATCGATCCAACGTACGTCGAGGAACTCGAAGACAATTATGTAGGCTGTAGCGGCCAGACGATCAAGACGATCGTCCAGCATCTCCGCACCAAGTGGTGCATCGTCACAACCCTCAAGAAAAAACAAGCCGCCCAAGCCTTTCACGTCCAATGGGACTTCACGAGCCACATCACGAAGTTTGCCCGTGAGCTCGACAAGCAACAAAAACTCTGTCGAGACATCGGTGTCCCAGCCGCGGAGGCAACGAAGATCCAACATTACGTGGAGAGCATGTATGCCTCCGAAATGTTTGACGACAAGGAAATGCAAGCATGGGAAATCAAGCCTGCCGCCAACAAAACCTGGGACACGGCTAAAACACACTTCGTCACCATCTACAAGAGCAAGGAAAAGTTTAACGCCAAATGCGAAGCTGGTTCGGGAGGTTTTGAGAGTGCCAGCAGTTTTTTTGACAGCGGCAGTTGCTCATCCAACAATCCACCACATGTCCCGACCAACATCAACTCCGCCTTATCAACTGCAGACCACCACTCACTCCTCGAATACACCAACAGCTTGGAAGGAGCACTGGAAACTGCCACCGAACACGCCGCCGCCATCACGCTGGACAACACCGCCCTCCTCCACAAACTCGAAGCCCAACAGAAAGCCATCCTAGAACAACAGGCCAAGTTCATGACTCTCCTTTCATCCCCCCCTGCACCTTGACACCGCCCCACACCCATGACCAAACGGCAAGTAAAGCAGGGCATATCAGCCGGCATGATACCCTCCTCAATCAGCGACACCGGAGCCACTTCAACAGCGGGAGCACTCCACGATCCTTTCTACTCCACAACAGAACCTTCCACTAAGGTTTTTCTACTGCCCACTGGTGGCACTGCACCGCCAACACACATCTCCCAACTTCTGCTCGATGTCCGCGCCCCCGCTAACCAGGTCGACATTGTTCCCAATCTCACACAGACACTACTCAGTGGCAGCAAGTTTGCTGATGCGGGGTACACTGCCGTGTATGACAAGGATGAAGTCAACTTCTACGACTCCAACAAAATCCACATCAACGCCACCTCCATCCTCCAGGGGTACAGATGCCCACACACCGGCCTTTGGTGAGTACCCCTACGCCAAATCACCCGTAACATCAACAACGATACCCTCATCCTTGACGCGCCCTGTGGTACAAAATCTCTCAACACAAAATACATCGTGCCATCCACAGAAGAAGTCCGCAACCTCCTTACAGCGTCAAGCATGCGGGAGCAGCACACCATCCTCAATGTCTACGAGCTACCCAGCATCAAACAAACTATACGGTATCTCCACGCCGCAGCAGGTTTTCCCACCAAGACAACGTGGATGGCAGCAATTTGGCGCTGGAACTACAACACGTGGCCCCTCATCACTATCGCCAATGTACACAAGCACTTTCCCCAGTCGGAAGAAACGCAGCAGGGGCACATGCGTAGCCAGTGCCAAGGTGTGTGCTCCACCAAGACAACTCTGTGAGCTCCATCGAACACGCCCTCTCTCGCTGCCCCCTCACTCCCTAACCATGACATATACATCAAGACCTATGACACCCATGACACAGTCTACACCGACCAAACGGGTAGGTTTCCCCATGCATCCAGCAGAGGCAACAGGTATCAGATGATCCTCTACCACACCGACAGCAACTCGATTTGGGTTGAGCCAACGAAGAATCGGACAGAGGGTGAACTCATCCTAGCATGCACCAGAGCTCTCGCACGTATGCAATCATGTGGACTCTCACCCAAGCACCAAGTCCTTGACAACGAGGCATCCACAGCATACAAGCAAGCCATCCTCAATTCAGGCATGACATACCAACTGGTGCCACCTGATGACCACCGCCGCAATGTTGCCGAAAAGGCCATACAAACATGGAAAGACCATTTCATTGCTGTCCTCAGCGGCACGGCGGACAAATTTCCACTCCACCTTTGGTGCCAACTCATTCCACATATGGAACGACAACTCAACCTCCTGCGTCAGTCCAATGCCAACTCCAGGATCTCCGCATATGCCCACCTCTACGGATCGCACGACTACAATGCATCACCCTTTGTTCCGCTCGGTTTGGAGGCCCTCGTGCATGACAAACCTCATCGACGCAAGACCTACACCCAACACTGCTCCAAAGGATGGGTCATTGGAACGTCCACCGAGCACTACAGGTGCTGGAAAATGTGGTCGCCTATCACACGTAGCACTTGCATCGCCGCACCAGTGTTCTTCAAACACAAGTACCTCACCAATCCATCCATGACCCCAGCCGACGCCCTCATCGCTGCTGCAGCCAATCTTGCCCACGTCATTAAGCACAATGCCAAAGCACAGCACGTTGGATCCAAAAACCTGCAAGACCTCCAGCGCCTGCAGCAACTTTTCAGTGACACAGCCAAGCAACAGCTGTTATCACCGACATCAACCAAGCCGGTCGCTCCCCCCGCCCCACCTCCAAGGGTGCAGGCACAACACCAATCCCTACTGCCTGCACACCGCCCCCAACAAGCCCCTTGGTATCTGATGATGAAGACAGTGATGATGAGGTGGTGCCACTTCCAAGGGTGCCAACACGCCGCCCCATCCCCTTCACACCATGCCCACAACCCACAACATTACCACCAGCTCTCAACACTCGTAGCTGAACCCGTTCACTCACGCACGAGACCATGCTACACATCTTGGCCACACGTCACATATACCCAACCGAGATGCTCCACGAGACTGGTGAGTTAATGGAGTACCGCCACCTTGTTGCTAACCCCAAATACCGTGACACCTGGAAGAACGCATATGGAAAGGAACTCGGCCGACTCACACAAGGTTTGCCCAGCATCGTCAAAGGCACCGACACCATTGTGTTCATGCAATGAACGCACGTACCACAGGACCGACGGAAGGACGTCACATATGGACGTATAGTGGCTAACTTTCGTCCCGAAAAAGACTATCCATATCGCATTCGCCTAACAGTCGGCGGCAATCGCATTAACTTCCCAGGTGACTGCGGCACGCCCACAGCCGACATGATCACAGTCAAAATACTACTCAACAGCGTCATCTCTACAGTAAACGCCAAATTCATGACCATCGACATCAAAGACTTTTATCTTAACACGCCCATGGAACGTCCAGAATACATGCAACTCAAACTGTCCGACATACCCACCAACATCATTGAACTCTACCGGCTCCGTGACATTGCAAATGATGGATATGTCTTTGTGCGCATTCAAAAAGGCATGTACAAGCCGGCATCATTGCTCAGCAACTCCTCGAACAACGCCTCCAAGTCAACGGCTACCACCAAAGCAAAATCAACCCCTGATTCTGGACACATGATTGGCGACCCATCTGTTTTGCCCTCTTTGTCGATGACTTCGGCGTGAAATATGTCGGCAAAGCACACGCCGATCATCTCATCAACACACTTAAAGGCCACTACGAAATCTCCACGGATTGGGAGGGACGACGCTTCATTGGTCTTACCCTGCATTGGGACTACCGCAACCGTCTCGTCCGCCTCTCCATGCCCGGCTACTTCGAAAAAGCTGGACAGTGCTTCCATCACCTCAAGCCTGCCAAACCGCAACATCAACCATATCCCAGTGCACCTCTCACCTATGGCAGCAAACAACAATTGTGCGCCACTGCGGACACTGCACCAGCACTGGGAAACACCAAAAAACTTTTGTGCAGGAAGTCATTGGAGTTTTCCTGTATTACGCCCGGGCAGTTGACTGCACTATGCTTACGGCCCTTGGCTCACTTGCAACCCAACAGGCCAACCCTACCACGACCATACTGGACCAGGTCTACCAATTCTTAGACTATGCCCTATCACACCCCAATGCGGGCGTCACGTATCGAGCGAGTGATATGATTTTGGCCGCCCACAGCGATGCTTCTTATCTCTCTGAAACAAACGCACACAGCCATGCCGGTGGGCATTTCTTTCTCTCCAAAAACGACAATTACCCCAACAACAATGGGGCCGTCCTAACCATTGTGCAGATCATCAAAGCGGTTATGTCCTCCGCTGCTGAGGCCGAACTCGGTGCGCTATACATCAATGCACGCGAAGTCATTCCCTTGCGACACCTCCTAATCGAGATGGGCCACCCTCAACCACCCACTCCCATCCAAACCGACAACTCTACTGCCCTTGGCGTTGTAAACAACACAATCCAACCCAAGCACACTAAAGCCATGGACATGCATTTTCACTGGTTGCGCTGTCGCATTAACCAAAAACACTGCCGGCCATACTGGCGCGCAGGAGCCACCAACTTAGCAGACTATGTCACTAAGCATCACCCTGCTATCCATCACCAAGCAGACCGGCCCCTCTTCTTAACAGCTGATCAACCACCACTACCACATTTGAAGCTAACAGCCCCCTGCATGCCATGCAACAAATTACTGCGTCACCCCATCAGCAGACCAGCTGCTAGTGCCGCATAACCCAACACAGGTACGGTCTACACCATACCGCTGCAAGGGTGTGCTATGTACACATACTTTACCTGTGTACCTCATTACTTACACAGCGGTACAGACTTAGAACTTTACCTGTCTACCTGATTACTATACGGTATGGCTAGCATAAAACAGTCATAATTTAGTAATCACCCGATTAACAATATCTATGTGTTTGCTATGCTCAGCAGTCGAGGATGCAAATGATCCTGTTCCTGTGGTACCTGTAGCTAAGCTTTCAAAGTGTCCTCGAAGTTTGTATGATTTGTGGAAGGAGTATGGGTTTGGTTTTCATGGCTGCAAAGCTGCAAAGGATTGGAATGCATCGGAGAGAGGAGCAGATCGATTTAAATATTACAAGAGGAATGTTTTTTGGGTCCAAGTGTCAGAGATGGTTAGGGCGGGGCATAGTGCTTACAGGGCAATTGATTTGATTTATAGAGCTTATGGGTCCAATTTGTCAGTTACCAAGATAATTAAGAAGATGATTGCCGACAAAAAAATTGGAGGGCATCCTGCATTGAGAACTGTGGCTGGGTAGTTTATAAGTTTATTGTGACAGTGGCTGGGTGGTTTATAAGTTAAATGTGCTTTTTGAATGGGTTGTCAAATAATATGCCTTGATATGTAGTTGTATGTAGCTTTATGCAATAGGCTCGGACTCTTGGTAGAGGATGGAATGGACTGCTTAAATGAGCAGCAAAATCCAAAGTCAACCTTTCGTTCATCAATGGTTTTCAATAGGCTACTGCCATGGACTTGAGGGCCAAGATTGAGGGATCATCTTGTTGGAATTTCTTGTTGCTTGCTGCAACTAACTGTGTTAGACCGATGACAAAAAATTGCAAATTTTGGAGCTACAATTCTGACAATGAACGTAGGCAACGTCTTCAGTCCTTGACAGGGTTCCTGCAAGTACAGTTCATGCAGATGACTGCTGAACCGCGTCAGGAGAGCAACAAATGCAACCCTCTGACCACGTGATGTGTAGCAACTAAATGTGGCAACCACCCTAGAACTGTGCCTGATCTGAATCTACGTCTGCAAAGGGCGTTCAGAGGGTGGTTGCTACAAGTAGAGCCATACAAACAGTGGCAGATGATCACAAGAGTGACAATATTTGCTGCCTACTTTAAATTTTGGCAAGGCAATCAAAGGACTAGTATCGCAGTTTGAAATAAAAAGATGTTTTCAAATGTGAAAATTCCTCAAATGTGAAAATTTGGTTTATGATAACTTAGTTTGATGCGAACATATGGGAATGAAGAAAACGGTTGCTAGTACGTTCGCGATGGAACTAGATCGTCAGAAGGCAAAAGAAACAATTGATGAAAAATTTCACACACCTGATTAAACTCATTCACAATGCAGAGATTGTATCATTCGTTGAACGAGAGTGCGTTCGTTCTCCAAGAAACAAGCTCTTATGATGAGATGATCGTTCGCGACAAATCCTTCATCAATTGAAGGATCAATTGCAATGGATCGTGCTCGTGGGATCGCTGTGATTAAACGATTGAGCTCGTTTGAGATGTAATGATCGTTTTGGTGAAAACAAGCTCTTGAGATGAAACGAGCACGTGGTAGAGGAAACGAGCATGTGCAATGCTCGAGAAGATTGAAACGATCGCTTGCGATGAAGCTATTGTTTCAGTACTCTTGTTTGCGTTGAAACGACAGTTTGCGATGAAATTAGCAGTTGGAGGATGGAGCGATAGAAGGGTTTTGCGGTCAGCAAGAGTCAGTAGAGAGGTTGTAACGAGGTTCAACGATCTACGCTCGACGATCGACTCTCCCCGATTTTTGTCAGAGATGGATACTTGTCGGTTTGATGATGCAAAGCGCTGAACGTAGAACGATTCATCGCAAAATTGCCTGGCGTGGACTCGATTTCATGCAAAAATCCAAACTCAAATTCCAGAATTTGAGTTTGGATTTTCTGAAGTAATTCAACGTAGGAATAAGTTGAAAATGGGCCGGTTCAGTCCCACGCTATCTAATCATGAACTTGACAGCTGTTAATACGTCATTACCACTTTAAGACAAGAATGGTGTGGTATGTATTTATGTAGTATTTAACAGGTGCAGTACCAAACACGTACAAACCGAGAAATAAAAACCAGAACACGACACCAAGGGCGAAGCATTTCGAACAAGCATCGCGGTAGAATTTGTGACGTCAACCAGCTGTGTTGGTACAACCGCAGTTTCGTGCGCGAAACAGAGATCAACGCTCCATGATAGATGCTTTGTGATTTTTGTCACAAATAACCTTAAAATCAGGGAGTATGGAGTATGACGTCACAAATCGTGGAGCGATGATCGTCGAGCGTTTAGCGTGAAATTAAGTTACAACCTCTCTAGTGAGAGGAAGATGCTACATACTACGCCCATATCAGCAGAGCGTGCAACAGTGCGTGCAACCGGGTTATATCCACGTCTGCGAGCTCTCTCTCTTGCTGTAAAAGACATAGTAGAATCAAATTAAACTCGCGCGACCTTAAAATGTTGAATGCGGTCATATATTTAATAACATATAATTCAGTTAAATATTTATAGGTCATAATGATCACAACACAATAAAGATTTTTGATTACCCATAAAAAATTCGTTTTCTCATACTATCACGCTTAGTAATAAAAGACCAATAGAAGGTCATACTTTATAACTAATGGCAACAAAAAATCACTGAGTAAAAACTTATTTCACAAAATTTCAGTGCAGTCAACTTAAGTACATTACTACTTATCACTCTCTCAGAAATAAAATGGCAATAATGAATTAATAGAGAGGCCCCCAGCCATGCTCCTAATTGTCTCACTCATGCCCAGGTTCTAGCAAACTGAACAAGTAAACTGCAATTTATTGACTTTGTCACACCCTTGATACATCATCAGCTGACATTCTAAACCAATCACCCCCTGACCATACATGGGAAAAATCCAGTAAAGTGCAGTAACAGATGAATCCTGATCCAGGTCGACAATAATCAAATAATCTTATTGGCCCCTCTCTCATGAAAGGTGAAATAACTGGCTGGTTTTATCACTTGTATCACACTGTATACAGCCATTTGGATTCATAGTCAGCTTGATACCATGATCAGTCCCACTTGTCAATTAAAGAGATTGAGTGTCCTTGGTCAAGTACCATTCAATGTAGGTGCCAATGTATTTCCTCAATCCTCTTGTATCTGAAAACAGGGTGAAGATCAGCAAGACAGGCAACTTTGCCAAGTGGAAGTTTTTGGCAAACCAAACTGACGATAAGTGACGACTTTGGCATTTTTTACTCATGTGACTACCTTTCACGACCATCTGACGACCCTGAGGACTGCGTGTGGCAACACTTTGATGACCTGATGACTTTTGGTGAAGACTTTTTGACGACCCTGATGACTTGTGGTGACGACCTTTTGACAACCCTTGTTACGACTCATGACTATCTCGTGATGACCCCTTATGACGACACTGATGACCCACTTGACAACTTGACGACCTTCCACAAATAACTACTCATCCCCTGAGTGAGAGCAAGTGACAAAAAGTATGACTCTGTGATGACCATGACGGCTGA